>CAMZMU010000101.1:9784501-10328961 GCA_947311845.1 Poa pratensis | reverse complement strand
GCCTAAGAGCCGAACGAGAATTAACATGCGTGACCTATATCCAATATTTCACAAGCCCACGAGGCCCGTATCCACGAAACCACATCTCGCAAGCGAACTGCTCCTAGCCCAGTCCTCGTCAGGTCAGGTTCACGTACCAGAGTCTAGAAATAAGATCTACTCCGTATTCCTTTACGATTCGGTAGCCTCGTCTTCACAATAGCGAAGGATCGCCTCACGCCGCCGCTCACGACAGTCCCTACCTCTACCTAACGATCTTTTAATCTACTGTGTATACCCTGTGGCCATGGCCTTCCAGCCAGGCGCGCGGCCGACGGCCGCCGCCGCTCTCCAGCCAACCAGTAAATCTAATCAACTGATTAAGGACATAAGGTATGATGTACAATAGCTGGGCTTCTTTTTCATTGATGACATAGCTCCTGATTAGAGAGAAACAGTTTAATTAATCATTTGACAGTGGCAAATCTAGTTTAATTGTTTACATCGAGTTGTCTGTCCAACTTAATATGTTTTGCTTTGTCAATTTATAACCAATTTGTTTTGCTCAAATGTTTTTTTACTAGACATGCATCTTTCCTGTTGCAAGAATGAAGAAAAGTAGATCTTCATAGATATAATATATAACCACTTTGGCCCGATATATAGCCGTAGATCAACACATAAGACACTATTTTTTTTTGTAACACCCTATGCTTGTTGTTACTATTAATACTTAAATATTATTGATGTGTTATATGAGCTATATATTTTCGAGGATGGTTGAGCTTATATCGGTGTCTTCTTCGCCAAGGGGCGGAGATGGGACATAACATGACACCGGCTTAACGAGTAGAGAACAATTCATAGCATAAACAATGACACGAAAAAAATCAGAAGAATGACAAAAAAATCCTACTTCGCCTCGTCCCCCCTTATGGTCAAATCCTGGCTCGCCCCATGCGATGTACGACTTGCCGGCGATGGTCAAAACACTGCCCAGACTCGCGAAGTACTCCTATACTAACACGGAACTGAAGACAAAACGTACGGGGAACACGGGACCATTGCCGATACTTACTTTGCCATCGATCTTGCTTGTATCCATTGCTATAATTCTGTGCTTGACGTCAGTACCCAAGATAAGTGCACATCACCATAGTTAACCAATATAACCAGCCGGTCAAAGCTTGAATCCTAGTTAGCACACCCAACTTGTAGCAATGCTGCGTTTGCTTGGTCCTAGTTTACTACTCCTCTCCCGTACGTTGCCGGCACGCGTTGCATGGCGTGGACGCGAACGCAAGAGCGCGAACGGATCAGCTTCGTCTGAAACTCGGCGTGCATGCGCGGGGCGGCGGCCTGGCCGGCCGCCGGCGGGTGGGCTGGCGGCGGCGACGGGGTACGTGGGGAGGCGTGGTTGGCTTTCCGTTGTTTTACGACCGCGAATGATTGGCAGACCGCGGCGACGGCTTCAAGGCTCACCACGTTCTTCTTTTGCTCACTCTCGAGGCGATAAACTATCTGTTCTTTTGGGTGGGTTTGTTGGGGCTTGTTTATCCTATAACATGAACTGTCTTTGTACTATCGGTTCAAAGCTAAGCTAAACTTGGTCATCTCCTTAGCAAGAGTAAACAATATTTCGGAGGCCTTGTTTTGGCTCATAGGAATACATATGCTCACATTACATCTCAAAAACATTTTTTAAATGTAAAAATTCCTAAAAGTTAGGTGTATGTCCGCAAACAAATTCCCGTGAAAAAGACATTTTTTTGGCTTAGGTAAAAGAGCTCCCTAATAACTTTTCAAGAGACATTTTTTTTATTTTTTTTATAGGCCTGAAAAAATATTGTCTTTGGTGAAACTTTATGCTCGAATATAAAAATATCTAGATGTACACCTCATTTTTTTCAGATTTTTTTGATATTTTAAAATGCATTCGTAGGCGGTGGGACTTGGATAGATCGATACATGGTCCTCTAATTGAAGATATCAAGGTAATCTTTGCCGGGTTTGAAGACTATGATGTTCGATACTTGCGGCGAATCACTAATGAAGTAGCTCATCGCCTAGCGAAGGACTGCCGCAAAAAAAAAGCTTTGTAAAGCGTGGTTGGGTATACCACCTTTGTATGCCGTGAACCTGTTAGCATCTGAGGAGATGTGGGAGTTCAAATAAATAGCAGCCAGTTAATCTCGAAAGAAAAATAAAACGCTTCACGTGATTCATGGGGGTGCAGGGATAGGGACTTCAGCTAGCTGCGAGAACAGTAAACTATAAGCCTGCGTAGAAGATTCACGAGAGATGCCTAGCTAATTCTTTTCGTTGCCGGCCAATCTCCTGATCGACAACAGCTTGTCCCACCCTACATATATGCTGGACAATTCTGTATCGTCGTCGCCGGTTTATAAGCAAATTAAAGACCGTTTGAATCGATCAATCCTCGCTTTCGTGTCAGCCCATATATGAATTTCTTTTGTGATCGATTATCTGAAGCGAAGTCAAATCTTCAGGTTGGAACTGTCGAGCGCATGTGCGTCGATACGAGGGCAGCTGTTCATATGCATCCGCGCGTTGCATGCCGGGCGTTCCAACAGCATGCAGCCGCCCTATATATTTCGAGTACTGATCCACTTTGGTGACAGCAGTTAATTACAACTAACCGGATGCGGACACCAGGCATGTTCTACGGGACATGTGATGTGATGGTATATGGCCAGGGACGAAGCCATGTAGTATATCTGCCGGACCGTTGCCGGCGTCGATGAATGTTCCGGCGCAGGGCGGCGGCCATGCAGTGGCATGGCGTGGCGGATAGGCTCGCGATCAGGTAGTACTGCTCCGGCCGATCGACGGAGAGCCTGAGAGCAGGGGGCAGAGGGCAGCTAGCACGTCGTGATAATTAAAGGGCTGGAGGAGGACGGCTCAATTATTCGTGTGAATAATCCTGGCTAACGGGCTAGTGCGATTGATGCGTACTTGCATCGGATCGCCGAACGTGGGCGCGTCGTGCGAAATCTTTCTCTAATGACCCTCGATCATGATCGTGAGAGCTGGATTTCGGACACAAGGGCGCAACTCGGTTTTTCCACAAGTAGGAGGATACCCATCTACCATCATGATCGTTGATTTTGCATCCAACGAAACATATTATTCCTACTATTTTATGTGTTAAAAAAATTAAAAAATATGTTAATGCGTGGTTTTTTTTTTTTGTCAGTGCATGCACAGAAAATTCATGTTAGTACATGAATCTAAAATTTAAATTACACAAATCCATCAATTATTGATATGCATTGACATTTGAACATTCGTTGATAAATTTGTTGCACGAATCTTGATAAAATGAAGGGTGTAAATGGTAGGTGGGTATCCTCCAAGTTGTGGTTTTGCATTTTTGCACAAGATAGCAGCAGCATGACAAGCTCGATCCCCGCCGATGATAACGTTACTGGTTCATGCAGCGACATGCATCATGCGTAGTTGCGTACGCGAAAGTAGCTTGTTGACTCGGAGTGATCGGTGGAGAGTATCTTGAATCTGCATGCTTGGATGGAGAGGAGGACGTCGTTTTCTTTGGTCCAGTTCGCGCCACCGGCCGGCCGGTGGTTAATTTGCGCGGCACGCCGGCCGGGCACCTGACGCTGACACCGCAAGTAGCCAGTGCGCGGCCAGTGGCATGCTTTCAAAGCTCACACATGACTACATGGGCGTCCGGCGGCGGCGGGCACATACGCCGGCCGCCGTGCGCGGCTGGGAAGGCAGACCAGAACGCAGAGCTCCAGAAGTGGATGGGTATGTAGAATCGGCGAGGAAATGCCGCAATCGATCGATAGCAACAGTAGTCTGTAGACTAGCCTCGATCGCTATTAATTTTGTAAGCCCAACGCGCAACGGCTGGATGATCAGTCCGTTCAGTGCAACGTGCCTGATATGATACCGTTGGCTTGTTGGTGGTTGGGTTTCACGAGCTCGTACTTGCTTCCCCATGCATGTGCGCCGATCATTTTTGAAGCCTCGCGGCGGCGCGCGCGAATGCTTCGGGCCAGAGATCTCTCCTGTGCACGGCATCCCGCCTGCCTGCTTCTTGCTTGCTTTCTTTGCGAGAACACGTGAAGAACGTCGGAGAGTTCCCGTGGCGTCGCGTCTGGAAGAGTTCTACTCGGGAGTAGCCAGGACACGGCGGCGCCGTGCACCAACTAGACAAGACTGTTTCCACTTTCAAGTAGGTGTATGTCCCCACTGGACAACCGACCCCGCCGTGTGCTCTCGAACTCACACGGTTAATTTACTTCAAAACGATGTGGCGTGTACATTTCCCGTCGACCGTCGAGCATGCTGCGTGCCCCAACGCAAGAACAAGCATCATGACCGAACAAACCAGATTCCCGAGAGAAGAAAATACATACCTCTGAACTCTACAAACGGAACTACGATCTCCATCGGGGAACTGCATGCGGATGTTGCTCCGGTCAGTTATGTCACAACTTAGAACTCGTTCTCCGTGTTCGCCAGTGATTACACAGGGTTCCATCTGCAAAAGTTTAACACCAAACCGAATTCACAGGAAATCGTTTTCACGGTCCTGTACGGGCTAAGAAAACGTGGCCCTGGATATTATTAGGCTTTTGCTTTCACGTACATGGCTGAGAGACACAAGCCCAACCTTGCACGGGCCTTTCCTATTTGATTATTTGATGCAGAGCCGACGCTTGTAGCGTTCCGCCTAGTGGGCCCGCCCAGGTACAGCTCTGCTTCATTATCAATGTGTTAGATAGCTTCTATGTATTTGTTCCCAGATGTCTCCTACCCGTATTGTTAACGTAGCACGATCTCTTCATGCATTGTTGTTGCGTTAAGGGGGTGATTACACAAATCACGACCTCTCCTAGGCTCGTCAAGTAGTGAAGCTCCTCAAATGTGGAGCGCACAACGATTGGTCCTCGATGGTATATATGTGCATGAATGATCGACTTGGTACTATCTTTTGGTTGTTACAAGTTTTTTGCGGAGAATAAAGGTGATAAATTAAAACCTTGCTCTTACAGACAGATCCAGAAAGAAAAAGAAATTACAACAAGGTCCAACTTCTTCCTCCTCTGGAACTCGCCGACGCCGCCGCACAGAGGCCATCGGTGGCGCGCCGCTGCCGCTGCTCCTTGAACCATCTTTAAGCGGAGTCAGCCTCTTGGCCAGCGGGAAGTCGCCAAGCGTCCGATCCGAGGACCTGCTAGCGCTAAGTTGACGAGGAATATCTCCCCGGCAACAGCACCAGAAACTATGCTTGTGTAACGTCACACGTCAGTTGGGAACCCCAAGAGGAAGGTATGATGAGTGCAGCAGCAAGTTTTCCCTCAGTATGAAACCAAGGTTTATCGAACCAGTAGGAAAACGAGGTTGCTTCGAAGGTGTTGGTGAAGGAGTGTAGTGCGGCGCAACACCAGGGATTCCGGTGCCAACGTGGAACCTGCACAACACAATCAAATTACTTTGCCCCAACTTAACAGTGAGGTTGTCAATCTCACCGGCTTGCTGAAAACAAAGGGTTAAACGTATCGAATGGAAGATGATGTTTGTTTGCATAAAACAGTAGAGAACAATGATTGCAGTAGATTGTATTTCAGATGTAAAAGAATGGACCGGGGTCCACAGTTCACTAGTGGTGTCTCTCCAATAAGATAACTAACATGCTGGGTAAACAAATTACAGCTGGGCAATTGACAATTGATAAGTGCATATAACATGCATGTGTGAGTGTGGTGTCTACTATGAGATTCATTTGGGCATTACGACAAAGTACATAGACCGCTATCCAGCATGCATCTATGCCTAAATAGTCCACTTTCCGGTTAACATCCGTACCCCTTCCAGTATTAAGTTGCAAGCAACAGACAATTGCATTAAGTAATGTGCGTAATGTAAACAATACATTCATCCTTGAATAAAGCATTGCTGTTTTACCCCTAGTGGCAACAACACATCTACAACCTTAGAACTTGCTGTCACTATCCCAGGTTAAATAGAGGTTGAACCCAACTATCATGCATAAATACCCCCTCTTGGAGTCACAAGTATTCACTTGGCCAAGGCTTCAACAAGTAACGGAGAGCATGCAAGATCACAAATGACATAGACATGATAATATAATATTCAGCTCCACATAGGTATCAATATAAGTCAGATCCCAGCAAACACAACATGTAGCATTACAATAAGATGATCTTGATCATGATAGGCAGCTCACAAGATCTAAACATGATGGCACAAGTGGAGAAGACAACCATCTAGCTACTGCTATGGACCCATAGTCCAAGGATGAACTACTCACGCATCACTCCGGAGGCGGGCATGGCGATGTAGAGCCCTCCGGTGATGATTCCCCTCTCCGGCAGGGTGCCGGGAAGAGCTTCAGAACCCCCCGAGTTAGGGTTGACGACGGCGGCGGCAGCGAATATGTTCTGGATGAAAGGCTCGGTGTTTTAGGGTTTTCACGTCTCGGGGAATAAATAGGCGAAGGGGCGATGTCGGCGGACCCCCGAGGGGCCCAAACCACAGGCTGGCGCGGCGGTGGGGCCGCGCCGCCAGGTGGTTTGGCCACCTCGTGGCTCCTTCGTCTCTCCTTCGGACTCCGTGTACGTGCTGGAAAAATAGGGACTTGGCCTTTTGTTTCGTGCAATTCCGAGAATATTTCCAGAAGTAACTTTCTGAAACCAAAAACAGCAGAAAACAGGGAACTGGCACTGTGGCATCTTGTTAATAGGTTAGTCCCAGAAAATGCATAAAAGTGATATGAAGTGTATATAAAACATGTAGCAAATGGTATAATATAAGCATGGAACAGCAGAAATTATGGATACGTTGGAGACGTATCAAGCATCCCCAAGCTTAGTTCTACTCGTCCTCGAGTAGGTAAAACGATAACAACAAATAATTTCTGAGGAGACATGCTTTCACACAATCTTGATCAATATATTGCAAGGCTCATGTCATGAATGAAGTGACTCAAAGCAATGATCTATAGTTTGCTAACAAATAGATAAAGAGTAAACAATGAATCATATAAGCAAAAACTTTTCATGAATAGTACTTTCAAGACAAGCATCAAAAAGTTTTGCATAAGAGGTAACTCATAAAGCAATAGATTCAAAGTAAAAGGCATTGAAGCAACACAAAGGATGATTAAGTTTCAGCATTGCTTTCAACTTGTAACATGTATATCTCATGGATAGTTGTCAACATAAAGCAATATAACAAGTGCAATAAGTAAACATGTAAGAATCAATGCACACAAAGTTGACACAAGTGTTTGCTTCTAAGATAGAAAGGAGTAGGTAAACTGACTCAACATAAAGTAAAAGATAGGCCCTTCGCAGAGGGAAGCAGGGATTAAATCATGTGCTAGAGCTTTTTAAGTTTTCGAAAGCATATAGAGAGCACAAAATAAGTATTTGAGAGGTGTTTGTTGTTGTCAACGAATGGTAGTGGGCACTCTAACCCCCTTGTCAACCAGACTTTCAAGAGCGGCTCCCATGAAGGACGTTATCTCTACCAGCAAGGTAGATCATCCCTCTTCTCTTTTGTTTACACATGTATTTTAGTTTCTTTATAGATGACACTCCTCCCAACCTTTTGCTTACACAAGCCATGGCTAACCGAATCCTCGGGTGCCTTCCAACATTCACATACCATGGAGGAGTGTCTATTTGCAAATTAAGTTGCTTACTGATAAATCAGGGCAAAACATGTGAAGAGAATTATTAATGAAAGTTGTAATTAATTGGGGCTGGGCACCCCGTTGCCAGCTCTTTTTGCAAATTATTGGATAAGCGGATGTATATGCCACTAGTCCATTGGTGAAAGTCTGTCAGAAGTAAATGACAAGATTGAAAGATAAAACACCACATACTTCCTCATGAGCTATAAAACATTGACACAAATAAGGAGTAATAAAGTTTTGAATAGTTTAAAGGTAGCACATGAAATATTTACTTGGAATGGCAGGAAATACCACATAGTAGGTAGGTATGGTGGACACAAATGGCATGGGTTTTGGCTCAAGTTTTGGATGCACGAGAAGCATTCCCTCTCAGTACAGAGTTTAGGCTAGCAAGGTTGTTTGAAGCAAACACAAGTATAAACCGGTACAGCAAGAATCACATAAAAACATATTGCAAGTATTATAAGACTCTACACTGTCTTCCTTGTTGCTCAAACATTTTACCAGAAAATATCTAGACCTTAGAGAGAACAAATATGCATCCCAAGTCTCAACAAGCTCTACGGTAGTTCTCCACTACTAGGCTTTAACTACATGATGCAAGAGCTTAAACATGATCTACTTGAGAGCTCAAAACAATTGCAAAGCATCAAATCGAAACAAGACAATGATCTACAAGAATGCATATGTCTTTTCCAATACCAACTACTACATGTAGCATTTTCTTTCTTCCAAACAAACACCAATCAATTTATTTAAACATAAACTCTCCAAATGATAATATAATGCAGCAAGAGAGTATTTATAAACAAGTGCTAACAGCTCGAAGAGATGCATGAAAAACAGGAGCTAAAAGCACTGCAGTAGCTAGTTAAGAATACTCAACAAATATAAGTGAAGAACATGAGTATTCACATGAAAAAGCGGAGCGTGTCTCTCTCCCACACAAGGATTGCTAGGATCCGAATTTATTCAAACAAAAACAAAAATAAAAACACACAGACGCTCCAAGTAAAGCGCATAAGATGTGAAAGAATTAAAATATAGTTTCACTAGAGATGACCTGATAAGTTTGTTGATGAAGAAGGGGATGCCTTGGGCATCCCCAAGCTTAGACGCTTGAGTCTCTCTGAATATGGTTGGGATGAACCACGGGGGCATCCCCAAGCTTAGGCTTTTCACTCTTCTTGATCACATAATATCACCCTTCTCGCTTGATCCTTGAAAACTTCCTTCACACCAAACTCAAGACAGTTCTCATTAGAGGGTTAGTGCATAATCAAAAATTCTCATATTCTGTAATGATACAATCAATCCCAAAGCTTCTGGACATTAGCTACAGCCACCAATGCTTTGTGGAGCAAAGAAATCCACACAAACACAGTAAAAGAGCGAATGCAAAACAAAAGGCAGAATCTGTCAAAAACAGAACAGTCTGGAATGACGGATTTAACGCCTTTCAGCTAGACGCAGAAAGTGAAAATCAAGTGTTGAAAAGTGGAGGAGCATTGACATCAATACCAAGGGTCATGCGCCTACCTCTCTTACCCTTAGACTTACTCTTTGGTTTGGGGAATACATGGCCGCACCTTGGTGTGGAGGTAAGATTCAGAGTGCCTTTTCCCACATCTATGGTTGCTCCCATTAATTTGAGCAGAGATCTTCCAAGTGTAATTTGTCCTGTCCCTGCACATTCGATAACAAGATAATCAGTGGACACCGTTCTCCCAAGAAAGGTTGTAAACACATCCTCAGCTATCCCTCGGGAAATATAACAGAGTTATCAGTAAGAATTATTCCTTCTCCTCCTTCAGCAAGTCCCCAAAGATTCAAAGTTTCATAAATGCTTTTAGGCATAAGGCAAAACATTAGACATAATATCACAACGAGCATAAAAGGTTTCACCACAAATAGCAACCTTTACCGTAGGGACCCACATCGAAGGTTCAAAATTTGTTGGACATAGTCAAAATATTCCCGGATTTGATTATAGCCGTCCTTTAAACAAGATATATGTGTCTCAAGA
Source organism: Poa pratensis (assembly GCA_947311845.1). Lineage (NCBI taxonomy): Eukaryota > Viridiplantae > Streptophyta > Magnoliopsida > Poales > Poaceae > Poa > Poa pratensis. The sequence goes on along the minus strand of CAMZMU010000101.1, from coordinate 10,319,242 downwards.
GTGTTTAATCTAGCATGGATGCTAACAAGGGCCGAATCAAATTTATTAGTTGAGCTAGAAGTTGCAATCAACTTTTTTATGGCATTAAAAGCTTGATCCTCATTACAGTGAAGGAAATCTCCTCCCACAATAGCATCTAAAGCATATCTATAGCAAAGGGCTAGACCAAAGTAGAAGCTAGTGAGAAGCAAACTTAAAGTCATTTTAGGATCAGTTTTACCAAAGGAATCATTAATTCTAGACCAAGCTTCTTTAAAATTCTCCTCACTCCCTTGTTTAAAAGTGAAGATCAATTCCTCAGATGACATAGCAACAGGCATGGAACAAGACATGATGGTGACAAGAGACAAAACAAAACCGAAATAAACAAGTAACTAATTTTTTTGTGTTTTTGATAAAGAGAGCAAACAAGACTAAATAAAAATAAACTAAGCAAGACAAATAACAAAGTAAAGAGATTGGGTGTGAGAGACTCCCCTTGCAGAAGCAATTCGGTTTTCCCCGGCAACGGCGCCAGAAAACGTGTTGCTAGCGCTACGTGGACGAGGGAATATCTCCCCGGCAACAGCACCAGATACTATGCTTGATGCGTGTAACGTCACACGTCAGTTGGAAACCCAAGAGGAAGGTATGATGAGTGCAGCAGCAAGTTTTCCCTCAGTATGAAACCAAGGTTTATCGAACCAGTAGGAAAACGAGGTTGCTTCGAAGGTGTTGGTGAAGGAGTGTAGTGCGGCGCAACACCAGGGATTCCGGTGCCAACGTGGAACCTGCACAACACAATCAAATTACTTTGCCCCAACTTAACAGTGAGGTTGTCAATCTCACCGGCTTGCTGAAAACAAAGGGTTAACGTATCGTATGGAAGATGATGTTTGTTTGCATAAAACAGTAGAGAACAATGATTGCAGTAGATTGTATTTCAGATGTAAAAGAATGGACCGGGGTCCACAGTTCACTAGTGGTGTCTCTCCAATAAGATAACTAACATGCTGGGTAAACAAATTACAGCTGGGCAATTGACAATTGATAAGTGCATATAACATGCATGTGTGAGTTGTGGTGTCTACTATGAGATTCATTTGGGCATTACGACAAAGTACATAGACCGCTATCCAGCATGCATCTATGCCTAAATAGTCCACCTTCCGGTTAACATCCGTACCCCTTCCAGTATTAAGTTGCAAGCAACAGACAATTGCATTAAGTAATGTGCGTAATGTAAACAATACATTCATCCTTGAATAAAGCATTGCTGTTTTACCCCTAGTCGCAACAACACATCTACAACCTTAGAACTTGCTGTCACTATCCAGGTTAAATAGAGGTTGAACCCAACTATCATGCATAAATACCCCCTCTTGGAGTCACAATATTCACTTGGCCAAGGCTTCAACAAGTAACGGAGAACATGCAAGATCACAAATGACATAGACATGATAATATAATATTCAGCTCCACATAGGTATCAATATAAGTCAGATCCCAGCAAACACAACATGTAGCATTACAATAAGATGATCTTGATCATGATAGGCAGCTCACAAGATCTAAACATGATGGCACAAGTGGAGAAGACAACCATCTAGCTACTGCTATGGACCCATAGTCCAAGGATGAACTACTCACGCATCACTCCGGAGGCGGGCATGGCGATGTAGAGCCCTCCGGTGATGATTCCCCTCTCCGGCAGGGTGCCGGGAAGAGTTCAGAACCCCCCGAGTTAGGGTTGACGACGGCGGCGGCAGCGAATATGTTCTGGATGAAAGGCTCGGTGGTTTAGGGTTTTCACGTCTCGGGGAATAAATAGGCGAAGGGGCGATGTCGGCGGACCCCCGAGGGGCCCAAACCACAGGCTGGCGCGGCAGGTGGGCCGCGCCGCCAGGTGGTTTGGCCACCTCGTGGCTCCCTTCGTCTCTCCTTCGGACTCCGTGTACGTGTGGAAAAATAGGGACTTGGCCTTTTGTTTCGTGCAATTCCGAGAATATTTCCAGAAGTAACTTTCTGAAACCAAAAACAGCAGAAAACAGGGAACTGGCACTGTGGCATCTTGTTAATAGGTTAGTCCAGAAAATGCATAAAAGTGATATGAAGTGATATAAAACATGTAGCAAATGGTATAATATAAGTATGGAACAGCAGAAATTATGGATACGTTGGAGACGTATCAGGACCCTACCGCTGAAGACGCCGCCGACGACGCAGAGCTTATCAAGATCACCTTCATCTTCATTTTCTGGAATTTCTCACACCAGATCCGCCGCCGACGAAGCAGCCTCGGACCCGCACCCCCATCACATCACCTCGCAAGCCACCACCGCCCCTGGGGAGGAAGACGGCGCGGAGACGACCGGCTCGCAGGACGGGAACTCCACCGCAGGCACCGACGTCGCCGTCTTGCCAGCACCCTGCACGGAGTACATCAACTCCCCCTCCTCTCCGACGAACACACCGCCGGACGAGAAAGGAAAGGGAACAATTATTCTTCACCAACGCCGGCGTCGTCTCCGGAACAAGACCGGCGCGGAAGCAGCACAAAAGAACTAATAATAACCTATACTACTGCCGCACGACGGATCCATAGGCTCCCCCCCCCCCCCCTCACGACGCCATGGCGGCGCCGGAGGCGGAGGGAGCCATCGGAATCGCCGGCGCAAACTCCTCTTCGCCTCTTTTTCGCCTGTCCTTACTGTAGCACAAGAAAGGGGATCGGGGACGGCTCGTGTATGAGCGCATTTGGTTGTTACAAGTTGATATTGTGAGATTTCTTCATTGAAATTCATAAAAACATAGCTCTCTAAACTGTATGTACGGCTACACCATGTGCTATCTTTTTTCCTTGCTCCAGGCTTGGGATATTTTTCTGTATTTTTAGTTCGCGCGATTTATTAAAGCAAGTTTTAGAACTTTTAAGCGTATCTAGAACATAAAGTATAACAATATTAGACAATACATATTGTAAAAATACAATACATGTAAACGAGGACAAAGAGGCAAATTAATGTGGTGCAACGATCAATCAACTCGCCTTCGTTATCGTAAATATGACCAATTGTTGGCCTAGCTAGGCTCCGGTCGGCTCAGCTGGTGTTTTTTCTTAGCTTTGATTTGGTCTACTCTTCACGTCAAAAGTCTCCAAATACTTGAGTTAGAGTTCTAACCACAAATAACCTTGAAACGAGTACTTGAGTGACCAGGGGCTATCAGCATGTATTCACAATTTCACATAATTGATTTCCGCTCCGGCTACTGAGAGTGCATATTGTTCTAGCATCGCACACACACATCACCCATAAATTAGTTCTACTAGATCATGGTGACGCGCGTTGTCGCGTTCGTCGATCTACACATTATAATTAATGTTAAGATTTTCCACAAATACGTGAAAAATCTTGGACAAATCTATAGGGTGGTGCGTTGGGGTTGATATTGTCTGATGCTTAAACCTCGATGGTGGTTGCAAGTCGATGCCTAACACCAATTGATGTTGTCATTCCATGTGATAATCATGTAGAGTGTAGTTCAATCCATCAATTAATCACTAACACTTGTTTGGATATAGGAAAGTTTGCTGAGAATTGAATTGGCTAGCAATTCCATTTCCAAGATGGAAAGGAAATGGGCTTCAATTCAAATTTCGTTGTTTGGTTGTGAATGGAATTTATGACCGGAATCAAAAGGTAGCACACGATTCCAATTCTTGTTTGGATGTATAAATCTTGGAATTGAAAATTTTGTTGAGTTTTGACAATATAAAACTTCTTACATATAGAAAAAATTGTATGTGTATATTTGAATATTGATATATTATATCAATCTCTCACAAATACCTATATATATATATATATATATATATATATATATATATATATATATATATATATAACTTCTTGGGTATCTTGTCATCAAGAAGTATACGCTGCCCCCAAAAATAGGTATTCCCTCCGTTCCAATTTAATTGAATAACAAGTCGATCGGAGCTGGCTTGGGCAGTCCCAAAAATTAGAGGTATATACATACAACCAAAAAAGTTGTAGAAGTATACTGTCATCAAAAGTATATACATTGATTTGGGTATGTTTTATCAGCTAGCTAGCAAATCGATCGGAGCAAGAACAATCTGCTCGTTTCTTGGGAAGCTGGCTTGGGCAGTTGCATTGGCACAAGCTTGTCCGGCCTGCGCCAAGGATCACCCGAGCCGCCACCGGCTCCAGCCGCACCACATCGCATCTCGTCTTCCTTGCTGGCTTGCTGGGCGGCCGCCGGCAGCACGCGTCTCGTCTTCCTTGCCGACCGGCCGCCGGCCGCATGCCCCACAAACACAGTCCAAATTCTTCAGCTCAGCTCCGATCCTGCAATCTCCAGATTCTGCAATTTTCGATATAGTCCATCAGCTAGAAATACAGTGACAAAACAGGGGAAAAAGAAGTGGAGGCCGGCTATGGGGCCATGCGTAGGGAGGACGGGAAGGAGGCGGGTAGGGAGGAGGCCGAGGGAAGGGAGGGAGAATTACTTGCGCCGCCGTCGCCGGATTTCTGCATCCCTCGCCGGATTCCAGCCGCCGTCGGGCCTGGAGAAGGGACGGACGAGGCGGAGCTCCTTTTCGCGAGCGAGTGGCCGAGCGAAGAGGTACGGGGGGGGGGGGGGGGGCGAGCGAAGAAATCTTTCCGAGCCTTTCCCAGGTGCGGGGCTCGGAAACGGTGAGAGTGGAACGTGCGCGCGGAGGGGTCTCGCGTGGAATTGGATGAAGTTTCCAGCCTCGAATTCCTATACCACTCCAAACGGCGGAATTTGCTCTCCAATTCCAGATTCCCCAATTCCAGCCTACCTTTACTACATCCAAACGCAGCAAATATATAGCTAAACGCAACTGGGATGGATGCAAAAAAATGTTGTTTTTGTGATCAAGATGAAACAATCCAACATTTATTCTTTTCTTGTCCACTTGAGAAAATGACTTGGCGCATTGTGTATAAGGCTTTCAATATTAAACCACCAAATGATATAAGAAATTTATTTGGCAATTGGTTACAGGGTGTATCTAAAACGAGAAGGTTCAAATCCGAGTTGGTGTTTGCGCCTTGCTCTGGGCCTTGTGGAATGTTCGCAATGACTATGTTTTTAACAGAGCAAAGAAAACTTTATTTATGCAGGTTATCCCGATGGCTACTCATTGGATCCGTACGTGGTCCTACCTACAATCAATGGAGAAGCGAGGCGCAATGGATTTTGGGTGCAGCTGTCTGGGATCGGTCTCGTCGGATCTATATTCCCAGTGCAGCTGGCGTTCTGAGTTGAGGATAACATGTTGATGCAGAGTCATTTCCTGTTATCCTTCTTTTTTAAGTGGTTGATTCATGTTGCCACTTTTATGCGATCCTTGATGTAATTCCGATGTAAGGATAACTGAATTTCAATAATAATAAAAAAGCTGTATGCATCAATTGATGCAGGGGCTGGGGCGCCCCTTTTCTAAAAAAAAAATATTGTTGCAATCCTGTTTTAATAAGGCTTACAAATTACAATTGATATATAAATTAATTTTTCATTCATTCAAAGAATAATTTCTGATATGTTTATGTGCGGATCTGGTAAACCACTACTCCAATAACACCTAAGATAAACTTCATCCAAGTCATCTTTATGCATTCAAATTAACCTATTTAGCACATTTGTGGTAGCTCACAATGTAAAGAGTCAAGGAAAGAATTGAGAAAATAAGAACTTTACTTCATTAGTTTTTTTCGAGAACCCGCAGAAAGAGCTGCGCGTTATCTTTATTAAACTTACGAGAGAACGCCAAAGAATGACTACAACGCCTTTCGGCAACCCGCTAATCAAAAGATTAGCCACCACTTACACAATGACAACAACAAAAGAAATGCCGAGCTCAACATGAGCAACCAAATCGCGTCTCGACCTACACCGGCCAACACCGAAGAAACCACAACATCTAGACTAAACGCGCCGACGTACACTCTACCCTTGAATGCCTAGAGAGTCGGCAGGCGAGAGGCAGGGCTTGGCTAGTCTCGAGGAGGAGGCCAACTTGGAGATGCCGGGAAGGCGTACATTGCGCCCGAGAGGATCATGGCCTGAGCAAGAGCACACACCACCGCGGCACCAAAGAACACCGTGCATCACAAGGTATCGCCTCCAAAGCGATGCTTTCAACAAAGTAGCAACGCCGAGGCGCCGCCATCGCCAATCCGGGACGCCGGATCAAGGTTTTCACCCGGAGACACCACCACGAAGATGGGGGTAGGACGTCGATTCACAGCGGCGCCTCCATGGAGGAACACGACGCCCCATGGCGCCGTCATTGCCGGCACAACGCAGGTTGCGCAGGACTTTCGTCCGAGACTCCGCACGCCAACACCATCGCACCTTGCTGCACAAAGCCCACACCTGGCCGCCGGACTCCCCGGGGGGCTCGGCTGGCCGCCACCCAGCCAAAACCAGACCACAGCAGCAACCTTGTCGTCGTCGTCGAGTGAACTACCGCACGGCCGCCGTAGCGCAGAGGATGGGCGCGGCCCAGATCGGGCCCTCGCAGCGCAGATCGGGCCCGTGCGGCCGCCGCAGAGCCGCCTCCACGCGGCACGCCGGCAACTCCACCAAGCTGTGCGCCCCCGCGCCGGGAAGGCCGCCGCCGTTCGTCGCTTGGGCAAGCACTACCACCACGTGCGCCCGAGTTGGACGCTCGCGTTCACCGCGGCTCTCCCCACGCGGCCGTTTTTGGAGGCGCAGGGGGACCGCCGCCACCGCGGTGAGGTCGGCGGCAGGGAGGGTGCTCGGAGGGGAGGGGCGAGCGGCGGTGGCTGGGGAGTTCCCTCGTGCCGCCTGTGAGGGGCGACGCGAGGGTCGGGAGCGTTCGGGAGAAAGGGTTCCTCTATAGATTGAAGTACGTAACAATCTTACTTCATTAGTGAAGTATAGGATGAGAATGCATATGTTAAACGGAAAAAACTCCATGAGCTGCATTCTCTCTCGATTTGGTACTAGCGCGCGTAACGGATAGGCAAGCTCGTGCGCGGCTAGTTGGGAGAACCCATCGCCGGAGGGCACGCCACGAGCGGTACTTGTAATATTTAGGATTGAGAGAGGAAGGAGACGCCAAAGTCTCGAGAGGAGACGGCGGCGACAGAGGCGCTTGAAGGAAACGATCTCGGTACCTCTAGGGTACGAATCGATCTCAATATATATTAGACAAGTTTACAACCGACACAGGGTTAGGTTAGGAGTCCTCCTACCATACAATACATACCTATACGTATTCTAAACATATTCTATCAGCCTCCCTCAATCTCAACTATGGAGAACATGTTGAGATTGCGCTTACATTCTTCAAACAAAGGCAGTGAAAGAGGTTTGGTAAAAATATCAGCTAACTGATCTTTAGAGGACACAAACCGAACTTGGAGCAACTTCTGAGCAACTCGCTCACGAACAAAGTGATAGTCAACCTCAATATGCTTTGTCCTGGCATGAAACAAAGGATTAGCCGAAAGATATGTTGCTCCAATATTATCACACGACAGAACTGATGGAGACGTCTGCTGAATACCAAGTTCCTTCAGCAGAGCTTCAACCCAGATAAGTTCAGCAGTTGCATTCGCAACAGCCTTGTACTCAGACTCTGTGCTCGACCGTGATACAGTAGCCTGCTTTCGCGCACTCCAGGCGATCAAATTTCCTCCAAAGAAGAGAGCATATCCCCCCGTGGATCGCCTGTCTTCCACATCACCCGCCCAATTAGCATCCGAATAAACTGAGAGCGTACCAGAGGAAGTAGGTCGTAGAAATAACCCATGAGCGCGTGTATGCTGAACAAACGAAGAATTCGCTTCACAGCAGCCCAATGAATCTCCGTAGGAGCGTGAAGAAACTGACACACTCGATTAACCGCAAAGCAAATGTCAGGTCGAGTGAGGGTAAGATATGCAGGCCCCCAACAATGCTACGATAAGTAGTGGCCTCAGCATCACCAAGAGGAGGACTGTCAGAACTGAACAATCTGGTAGTTGAGGACATCGGAGTATGAGCAGGTGCACACTTGAGCATACCAGCACGACGAAGAAGATCTACTGCATACTTGTGTTGATTAATGGAGAGGCCATGTGAATGACGAACAACCTCAAGTCCAAGGAAATAATGAAGGGGTCCCAAATCCTTAACCGCAAACTCTTGGCGAAGACCACGGACGAGATGATCAATAGCCTGAGAGGAAGAGCTCAACACAACAATGTCATCAACATATATCAAGAGGTAAACGGTAACATCTGGTCGTTGAAGGATGAAGAGTGACGTATCAGCAGAAGAAGCCAAAAAACCATGCTGACGAAGAACAGAAGCAAGTCGGGCATGCCACGCTCGAGATGCCTGTTTGAGTCCATATAAAGCTTTTACCAGATGACACAAATGATGAGGACGTTCAGGATCCTCAAAACCAGGAGGTTGCCGCATAAAAACCTCTTCTTCCAAGACACCATGAAGGAAAGCATTCTGAATATCAAGCTGACGAAGATGCCAACCACGCTGAACAGCCAAAGTTAATAGAAGGCGAATAGTGGTAGGTTTGACAACAGGACTAAACGTATCTTCATAATCCAATCCGTAGCGTTGTTTAAACCCCTTTGCAACAAGACGATCTTTGTACCATTCAATAGTCCCATTGGCATGACGTTTAACTTTGAAGACCCACTTAGAATCAATGATATTTACTCCAGAGCGTGGAGCAACCAGGCGCCAAGTATTATTCTGAATAAGAGCATCATATTCCAGTTCCATAGCAGCACGCCAATGAGGAATACCGAGGGCTGCGCGAAAATGACGAGGTTCAGCCGTTGGATCCGCAACAGCCTGAGCAACACAGGCAGCAAGCCAAGCAATAGTACCATCGGTTGGCTTTTTGGGCTGATGAACACCGCGAAGACTGCGCGTGACTGGACGTAGAGAGTCTGGGGGCAGAGGAGCCAGTGGTGCCAGTATCAGCTGGGACGGTGAATCTGTAGTACCATCAGAACTGGTAGGAGACGACGAAGGCGTGGGCGAGCGGGCGTGTACAGACGCAGGCGATCCCGCGTCGTCCGGTGTCGAAGGAGAGTCAGCACGTGCGCCAGGCTGACCACGAGACGGCGACGAGGCGGGCGTCGCAGGCTCGTCACGCGCTCCAGGCTGGCCACGAGACGGAGCGGGCGAGGCGGGCTCAGTGCGCTGGTCCAGTGGACCGCGTCTACCCAGCGATGGGCCCAAGCCATGCGGCTGCATGGAAGACGAGACGCCACGATCGACGTGATCAGGGGACGAAGGAGAGGGCTCCTCCAATATTTCCAAGCGAGCTCCACGACCTGTACCTGCGCCATGATTACGAAGCAACGAAGGGGCATGCATAATATCTTCAAATTGGTCAATAGCAATAGGTGTAACAACGGAAGTGGAGGTGGACTCGGATGAAGGAAAATTGGAGAACGGAAAAATGTTCTCATCGAAGATGACATCGCGACTAATGTAGACTCGATTGGAGGGAACATGGAGACACTTATAACCTTTGTGCATAGGACTATACCAAGGAACACACATTTTTTAGACCGAAACTGAAGTTTATGTTTGTTGTAAGGACGAAGATTGGGCCAACACGCACACCCAAAAACTTTGAAAAAAGTATAGTCAGGAGTTTCGCCAAGTAAACGATCAAGGGGTGTTTGCATGTTAATGACACGAGTAGGCATACGATTGATGAGGAAGACAACAGTAGTAAAAGCATCACTCCAAAAACGAAAAGGAAGAGATGCATGAGCAAGAAGTGTGATGCCAGTCTCTACTATATGACGATGTGTACGCTCAGCACTACCATTTTGTTGATGAGTATGTGGACATGAGACACGATGAGAGATGCCTAGAGTTTGAAAGAAGGAGTTTAACTTAATATACTCGCCTCCCAGTCAGATTGCACATGAATAATTTTATGTTTAAGAAGGCGCTCCACATGCGCTTGAAACTGATGAAAAACATCAAAAACATCACTTTTACGCTTGATCAAATATATCCAGGTAAACCGACTATATGCGTCCACAAAACTCACATAATATTTATGACCACAAACGGAGGTCTCGGCATGACCCCAAACATCTAAATAAATAAGCTCAAGAGGAGCGTTCGTTACATGATTCGAAAGAGAAAAAGGTAATTGATGACTCTTGCCCTGTTGACAGGCATCACAAACACTACTAATTTTATTGGACTCTGATGGAAGCTGATGGCGACTAAGAATATGCTGAACAATCTGAAGTGATGGGTGGCCTAGCCGTGCATGCCATTGAGTAGACGAAGCTTTAAGAGCACTGAAGACTTGTTTTGAAAACGGGGCTTCTGGACCATCAAGGCAATAAAGACCACCGCGACGCCGACCTCTAAGAAGAATGGCCCTCGTATGCAGGTCCTTCACAAAAAAACTATGAGGATGAAACTCGACAAGAACATTATTATCATAGGTAAAACGAGGAACAGACAGAAGATTTATTTTGACACTAGGGACATGAAGGACATTACAGAGCTGTAAAGATCTAGACGAGGATGTGGGAATAGTTGCATGACCAACATGAAGAATACGCATACCTGAACCGTTGGCCGTGTGGACGTGGTCATTGCCCTGGTAAGGCTCCTTCATGCTCAGCTTGTTCACCTCATTGCTGAACCGTTGGCCGTGTGGACGTGGTCATTGCCCTGGTAAGGCTCCTTCATGCTCAGCTTGTTCACCTCATTGGTGAGATGTTCAGATGCTCCGGTGTCCATATACCATGGATGCTCGATGGGGTAGGAGGGAGTTTGTCCCTGCGGTGCCTGGATGACATGGTTCGCCATGGCAAGCTGACGTTCCAGGAACCGGCCGTCGTTGCCGACGCCAAGGAAGCTCTTGTTGAAGCGCTTGAAACACCATGATGCAATATGCCCGGGCTCATCGCACAGCTGACAGATGTGGCGAGGACCCGAAGCTTGGCCGCCATTGCCACGTCCATACTCAGGCGTGTTGCCACCAGCGCCAGATGGGCCCGACTTGGGCTGGAAGGGGCGCGGCGGCCCACCCGCACCTGTGCTAGTACGAGGCTGGTACGAGGCAGGCGCACTGTTTCCTCCACTCGAACATGACGACTTGCCGCTGAACTTGCCGGCGGCGTTGGCGGAGTGGATGGTGGACGACGAGCGACGAGCAGTTTTGTGCTGCTCCGTAGCAAGCAAGCGCGAGTAGAGGTCATGGGCGGGCATCACTGTGTCGCGCCCGATGATGGACTCGGCGAGAGAGTCATATTCCTCATCGAGGCCCTTGAGGACGAAGGACTGGAACTCCTCGGGCCGAAGAGGCTGACCGATCGAGGTCAGCGTGTCGAGAGGGACTTCATCTTGTTGTAGTACACGGCGATTGGCTGATCAAGCTTTTCCAGGTCGCGCATCTGATCGAGGATTTGCATCGAACGGGCGGTGGACTGAGAAGCAAAGCTCCTCTCAATCATCGTCCAGGCCTCCATGGATGTAGTGGCGAAGGAGATCATCCCTCCAACTTCAATCCCCACCGATCCGAGGAAGGCGGACATAATCGCCTGATCCTGCTGGATCCACATGATGGCTTCGGGGTTGGATTCTTCCGAAGCTTTGCCGTCCTTGGTGACGGTGATGTTGGCGGGCGGGCACGGCAGCGTGCCGTCGACATAGCCATGGAGTAGATTACTCCGGAGATGGGAGACGACCTGGGCGCGCCAAAAGAGATGATTCTGCGGCGAGAGCTTCACCGTGATCAGATGCCCGAAATTGATGGGGCTAGAGGTCTTGGAGCCGACGGAAGACGACGGCATCGAAGGGAGAGCGAGGCTGGTGGTGAGCGCAAGGCTCGAAGCAGCGGAAGATGACGACATTGCTCAAGATCTGAGCTCTGATACCATGTAATATTTAGGATTGAGAGAGGAAGGAGACGCCAAAGGCTCGAGAGGAGACGGCGGCGACAGAGGCGAAACGATCTCGGTACCTCTAGGGTACGGATCGATCTCAAAATATATTAGACAAGTTTACAACCGACACAGGGTTAGGTTAGGAGTCCTCCTACCATACAATACATACCTATACGTATTCTATCAGTACTGCCAACTCTGGCCGATTGATCGAGAGGCGGAGAACACGTCGTGACAATGAAATGGCTTCTGGGGTAGGGCCAAAACTTTTGCCCACCACTCAAATTCGCACAGTTTACGTCAAAACGAAACTATAGGGAGGGAGCTGCATACGGATGTTACTCCAGTCAGTCACGTCACAACTCAAAAACTCCGTTTTTAATTAATCGGTAGGGCCAAAACTTTTGCCGCTGTTTTGAAAAATTAAATCCTGGATGATTATACAATGTTCGTGTTGGCAAAAATTAACACGGAATCAAGTTCACGGCTTTGTCGAAGACAAATATTTATAAATTGTTTTCACACGCCTGTCAATCTGGGCTAAAAGTACATCTATCTATTATATACTAGTGAACGTGCAGGTGCAATGCACGTCTCATAATATTTATAATATTGTTGAGATCGATGTCATAGCAAGTTCACTTTTCATCAGATTTCTTAATAAAGTTTCCCAAAAATATTTGTACAAAATTCTAAAACAAAAAATTATAAAAAAATATGGTTAAGTTTGAGCAGCTAACCAATTAATTCCTATTCATCTACATTCATCATACGGTGGCCATATCAGATTCTAAAATCCATCAGGGTTAGTCACAAATTAACAGAGAGCATATGAATTATATCACAAAATGGGCAAATAAAATAATTTTAAAATTAAATGCCTATTATGATAATTAGTAGAGACTATCACAAATAGGATTTGCTAAAAGAACAGATTTAGATTCCTGACCTAGCATTTTGTCGAAGTCAAAAGAAAGAGTGGCCAATGCATGCTCTGCCCTGACAGCTCTAGTTTTCGCAGTAGCATATGATGTATAAGCACCGTCACATCTAGAGGATCTAGAAAACCTTGTTCTACTAATAAATATCAAGCTTGTTTGGATAGCGTGTAGGTAATGCATGCAATGAGGAGAATAATCAACTTAACATTCAGAATAAGTGAAGAGCATTCACGTTCAGAATCAGTAGTGGCAGATTCATACAAGCATTCCTTATTACGACATGAAACTGGAATTGGTAATGCTGATGTGCAGATTAAGTTCAGAAAAGTATAGAAAGCCAAAGAAACATGGAGTTTGCCTTGCCTGAACTGAGGATTTTATGGGCAGCTAGCTGAAGCAGATGAGATTGTGGGAGAGCTGTGCAGTCCGTGGAGGACAGCGCGATTCTGTTCGTTGGCGGCAGCAATAGAACTCGGGCCCTTCATGCTGCTCACACCGTGGAGGAACGCATCGCGGCTCCCGGCGGCCGCTAAGGCCTCCAGCACGGCGTGCAGTCGGCTGTGTGACAGAGGGGATCTGCAACATCGTGATGGGGCTACTACTCGGGGAGCCAACACCACATGGGATCCAACGATTGGGCTACTCCAGCTAGACACCAGATCCGCCTTCTCCTCATTGCACAGCCGCACCGGGAGCCTCGGGCGCCCCGTAGGTCATCTCTCCTCCAGGGTTGATCCGGAACCAGGTTGCCGTGCGTCCAGAGTCACAGCGGCGGCAAGACAAGCTGGCCTGCGGTCGGCGGTTGTGTAAATCGACCCCGCCTCCGCTCAGGGAAGAAAAAAAGGGATCGGGTGGAGGAAACTGCATAAAACTGGGATCGCGGCTGAGCGGTCGCTGGAGCATGGTGGGGATCTTGGAACCATAGCCGAGGCTGCGCTCCGGTGGCATGGCCGCGTGGAGGCAGACTCCCTGTCGCCGATCAAAACACCGCCCTGAAATAGAAGGGTCCGGACGACGGACGTTCCGTCTGGGAGAGGAGATCAAAAGAAACGAAAATGTACGGTGGCAATTTGGTCGTATTATGTGATTTGGTGGGAGGCCAAAATGGCACGATGGCAATTTGGTCGTATTATGTGATTTAGTAGGAGGGCAAAACGGTCCAAAACGGGCAAAAATTAACACGGAATCAAGTTCACGGCTTTGTCAAAGATAAATATTTATAAATTGTTTTCACACGCCTGTCGATCTGGGCTAAAAGTACATCTATCTATTATATACTAAAAGCAAAATGAGTGAGTTTTCGAGGCACCACATTAAGCCACGTCATCTGGATTAATTTTGGTTGTTAGATCTAAAATTTATGGTTTAAATTTAAAGGTGATTTTACGAGACTTTTTGGTTTGACACGTTAAAGTCTAGGCGTGTAGTACATGGAGAGTCCCTCTCTTGTACGTACAGACTTTTTGTGGGCCCCGGAGAGAATAGTTTATGTGGTAATTGATTAGCACATGCACGTACAAGGAAAAAAAAGGCGTACCTCTTCAATCTTTATAAGTTGTTAATTCGCAAAACAAAACTACAAGTCGTTTTGTGCATACAACAAAAAACAGTTTTTGTTATGTTGTTTGTTATTTACCATGGACGCGTAATGCAACTCATTGATATACAATTAGTCGACTAAACATTTGTTAATGGTATGCGTGATTCCTGTTACTATATAATGTGCAAGTATATATGCCCATTGCAAATATTTGAAAGAGGTTATACTGATTAATTTTAAGCAAGTTCCATTTTTCTCGAAACTCGATATAAACAAAGACACTCACATACACACGTACACTCATCCATATGAGCGCACATAGGTACGCCTTACCCATGAGCGTTTTCGACAGGTTGGGTCTTGAGATTGACTGTCACCACATCGACTCGCTATCAACGAACGTCACCATGTTGATCCATATCATTTAAATTATTTCTATGGTTAAATCTAAAATCAATGGTTAGGATTAAGCCAAAAATAACGTGTAACCCTAATCCGGTTTTGATAGGATACGTGTTGACGTGGTATCAAAACTGACCGGGGTAGGTTTTCTAGAAAAACAGAATTTGATCGGATCGGTAGCTTTCCCAGAAAACAAGAAAACTAAACCTGATAGGCGCTAAAAAACTTCCGAATTTGATGGCACGTGCATGCAAAGTATACCTGTTCGGACTTTTAAACAAAACTGATCATACTCAGTACTGTATGGTGTCAACACGTAACTCTTTTCCCTCATTTTTTCCTTTGAAATATTGGGGTTCGCAAAGGAAGAAAACTGCAATTGTTTAAAAAAACTACTTTAAACTTGCTAGGACGTGTTTGTTTTTGCCGTTTGCTAAGGCGTGATGTTAAAAGTGTACTCATATATGTGTATGCATGATTAAGAATAAAATAAAAGATTAATTCCTAGCTAAGTAACAATTTCCTAGGTATGTAACCATTTTTTGAAACATTGAGTACAATGTAGATATACTCACTAGCACACTACCACCATATATGTACACATACATACTCACAGTACATCGTCCATTGACTACATGAGTCGAGGGGCTTCAAGATTGACATAGTTACCCTTATTGGCTCGGCGTCGACATGATAGTCAGCTTATATTCAAAAGATCAATCCACTTTAGTTATAATCATACGGCACAAAGCACGAGATTTGATTAAAACAATAAAAGGAAAATCCATGCGAACTATTGGCTCCATGGATGGTCCATAGGAAAACACCAAGAATTAGACTAATCCAATAGGATTTTATTTTGAATGACACCATGCCAACCTCGGTTCATTGTTATGAAACACACACTATCATAATTAACATGCCTAAAGTACATTTAGCTAGGAGATTGATTAGTGTGTCTCTCGCGTCTCAAAGTCATTATCAGGTGTGAAGGGTGAATGGAGCTTGCCAGAGAATGAAATAGTTTTGTATTTTGTGGAAGGAAAATTTGGAGAACAGTTTCAGGACAACTGGAATTCAGAAATTAAAGAGGGTCTACTTTATACTGCATCATCATAATTTTAATAATCATATAAAAAAGTAAGTCTATTTAATATCAAATTATGGTAAAGAAGCACAATATGCTAGAGAAAGATAGAAATGCTAAAATTATAAAAAAAAACGAAAGATCGGGTGAACAATCTAGCATACACTTTTCTTACAAGTATACCATAATAAAAAATGTTCATAAACAAGATCAAAACCAACATCATATTATGTCTAATCAAGTCACATGTAAATAGATTTTGACAATTTTACTTTAAGAAACTCACGGACACTAGATCATGTTATTGTAACTATAGAATGATCTTTCTAAAGTGTTTAAATTTGAATAATTAACCTTAACTAATCCACAACCAAAAGATGTCGTGAGTTTTATTCAAAATTATATATAAACATCATCCAATGATTGTACTGTGAAGTATTAAGATACACTTCGAATACAAAAAAATTGGTTCTCGAGATAAGTCACCAATAATATTTTATTTTCTGTCATAAGTTGTCTGCTACCATTTTTGTTTGTAAATAATTCCAGAGTCATTATTAGGGATGGCACCCGCAGGGTATGGGTAAGGGTGGTGCCACCCCATACCCTTACCCGTCACCCTCAATCTTACCCGTAACTCGTACCTATACCCTTGAGCGGGTACAATTTTTTCTCATATCCTTCACCCGACAGGGTAAAAATACCCGCATTTGCAACACAACAAATTGAGTAGAAAATAGTCGTAAACAACATTATATAATCATCTAACTTTAACCAGCAACACATACTTATCAATATCAACACATTGTCAACGACAACACATTGTAAACAACATCACATACACTTATAAACAACAACACTTGCGCATAAGCAACACATGTAAACAACAGCACTTGTGCATAAACGGCAACACATATTAATCATAAACATCAGCACATAGTCATAAAAAACAATACATAGTCATACACTTTAAGTTCAAAAACTCACGGCAAACTACGTAGTAATTTTGAACCACTTGTCACGGATTTAAAAGGGTATATGGGTACGAGGGTATGGGTTATACAAACCCATACCCATACCCTCTCTGCCCGATGGGTATGAGATTTCTCCATTTACATACCCATGGGTATTATTTTCCCCCAAACCCTTACCCTAATAGGTTTTTACCCGCAGGGTACGCGGGTAATGGGTACCCATTGCCATCCCTAGTCATTATAAACTTGAATTCTTAGAAATTCCTATAAGATCTAGGATTTTTAGTGTTTACAATTATAAAGAAAACTCTGATGGAATTAAGAAATTGCTTTGATTGTTTTTGGAGCAAGAAATTATATCTAATGAGTTCCTACGGTTTTCCTATGATGTAATTAAATACACTTGTAAGGTTGTATGTTTGAGGTTTTTTTGCAAAGAACATTATTTGTTTATTTGGTTTCTTATTCTTAAAACTAAATTGGGGACTTCATTGGAATTTGAAAACATGTAAAAAAATATTTCCGATGAAGACGCCAAAACAATGTCAGTGCAATCATATTTCCTGACACGAAAAACACAAGTGAGCGACAACATATAATTATTGGGTAGTATGAGGATACTACAAGGAACGATGATAACTTGATGGCTAGAGTTTTGTGGTACAACTAAAAAGATTATTTGCCAGATGACTTGAAGTAAATGAACATATTAAATATGCGGTATGACTTAGATTTCTTTCTTTGCGGTATGTATGAAACCACAAATTTTGTTCATGAACATATTAAATATGCTGAAGACAATGCCCTCGCATTTGCGAGGGCCCCCTTGCTAGTTGGCCTAACTATTACGTGGCTCTCAAGTATGTCGTCGGTACACACTGTAGCCAAGACTTGCGGGACGCATTGCGAGTATGGCAGACCGGTGTGGACGACGATGCCTTTCTGTCTCTCCACGACCATGAGATGCCTGTAGTCCTACATACTTGTCACCCCAATCTTCCCCCAGCTCTGACTTATCAAGATGCGCAATCGCTTCTAAGCATTCCTTCCCAGATGTCTCCTACTCGTATTGTTAAGGCAGCTCCATCCCTTTAGGCATTGTTCTAGCATTACAGATAGACTACAACTCGCGACTTCTCCTAGGCTCGTCATTTCTAGAATGATTGTGCGCAAAAGCGCCCAAGCGAGAGAACAAAGCCGTGATCGTGGCAACAAAAGATATCAAACTCTGAGTTCCGGAGTTCACCTTTTTTATTAGTAGACAAGACGTTGGAACCTCCCAACCGTGGAGCACACAACTTTGGTCCTCGATTGTATATATGTACATGAAGGCTTGATTCGGTAGTATCCTGTGGTTGCCAGGAATTAATTTCATGCGATCTTTCTTCATTGAAGTTCATAATAAATATAGACCATCTCTAAATGTATAGCTAGACCATGTGCTAATTAACCATTTTTTCTTGCTCTAGGCTTGGGATAAGTTTTTGAGGCATTTTAAGTTCATTGGATTTATTAAAGCGAGCAATAGAACTTTAAAGTGTAATAGTACATAAAGTGTAACCGTATTAAACCATACATATTGTACAAAATACAATCAATCAACTGGCTTCAATATCGTAAATATGACCAAAGCTCCAAAGCAACGGACTATCGAAATTGCTCCATAGCACTTTCGCCTTGGAAAAAAGAAGAAATGCACAGTTGTGAAAGCCCTAGAAGACTGCTTGTGGGTGAATCATCTTGACACCCAAACTGGGCTCGACATTGTCCACCTCAACCAATTAATTTGTCAACTTATGGGAGATGCTCTCTCACATCATCCTCACGCTTGGTACCCCGTGACTCCATCCATTAGAAATTCATTAATGATGGCAACTACTCTGCCTCGTCGGTATACAAGATGAAATTCTAGGGTTTCATCGCAAAAAATATGAACAAAATCATTTGGAAAACTTGCCCCTCCTCCCCAAACTGCAAAACATTTGCACAGTTAGTGATGCAACATAGGATTTGGACACCAGACCGCCTTCAACGTAAGGGGTGGTAGAATTGCAAAAATTGTCCTCTTTGCAAGCAAATCAAATAAACGTCGGCTCACTTCCTCTTGAAGTGTCGCTTCTCCTTTCGTGTTTTGTCGGCCCTCCTTTGGTGTGACTTCTATGACATCTCTCGCGGGCTTTGGACCAACAAATCTAATGTCAAAGGGTTGTTTTCAAATTTAGTGTCTGCAAAGGGTCGAGCTGACAAGGCATTGGATACTTTGACCATGCTCTTCACTTGGGAAATTTGGAACGAAAGGAGCGCTAGGGTCTTTCGATATCATGCCTCTCCCTAAAATTAAGGATGAGGCCAAAATGTGGGGGAGGGTCGGGGCTAAGTTTTGTGTAATGTAATGGCAGGTGAGTAGGCTTTTGTGAAAGTCGTAGGGAGAGTCCTAGGCATTAATCTTCAAAGCCCTAAAATCTCTCTTTCTCTATTAATGAAGAGAGTGGATTTGGTCTCCCCCCGGCACGCTACCCCAGCTCATCCAGCCGTCCACTATGCGCATCGAGATGACACCATGGATGGCTGTTACACCTAATCGAAGGATGTTAGGGTGTGTTTGGTAGCCTGTATGAGTTTTCTCACCTCATACAGGCCCAGTCTATCTATGCTGAGTTGGTGCAGGTGTATTTTAACTGCTTTGTTTGGTAGCTCGTATGGGGCAAGCTGTGCTGCGCTGAGACAGTGTTTGGTAGAGTGTATGACTTGAGCCAGGCTGGACAGAAACATTTTGCAATCAAGTCCCTGGACGGAAAATAAAACGCAATCAGGTCCCTGGGCTCGGGCTGCAGCACCGACGCCGGCGAGAGGAACCGCCGGCCACGCGCCGCCGCCGTGCGCCGCCAGGAGCTCCTCCTCCATGCGCGCCGCTAGGAAGCCGTGCGCCGCCAGGAGCAATCTCCTGCTCCCCGCTAGTCGTCTCCTCCTCGCGTCCTGGAGGGCGAGCTCCTTCTCCTCCTCGCGTCCTGGACATGGACCGGCCGCCCGAGCTCCTCCTCGCGTCCTGGACATGCACCGGCCGGCGAGCTCCTTCTCCTCGCGTCACCGGCAGGCCGAGCTCCGTCTCGTCGCGCTCGCGTCCAGGACAAGCTCCACGCGGGGCCGTCTCCTCCCGCTCCTCAGTCGCCATGCAGCAGAGCACGGCACCGGCCGGCCGAGCTCCTTGTCCTCTCGTCCTGGACGCAGCAGAGCACGGGCCGGCGCGAGCCTCTGAGGGGGCGGCGCGGCGCGATTCGGAGCGGAGGCGCTGGGCGGCCGGGCTGGGCGACGGGAGCGGTGGCGGATGGGCAGCAGAGAGAGAGAGAAGCGGGGCTGCGGGGGGAAAATGAGGCCAGATTTTGGCCGGGGTGGGAGACGCACCGCGCGGGTGGGCCCCACACGTGGGATTTTCTGTATGAAGCGGGCATGGCTGAGGAGCATTTCGGGGTGAGGTGGGCAGGGCTGAGGAGGCACGAGCCGAGCTACCAAACAACAAAAAATTGTGTGGGTGGAGATTTTCTAAGAGGAGCCGGGCTACCAAACACACGCTTAGCTGGTCCGTAGCATAAGATTCGTACCAGGGGCGTCCAGAGGTGCCCACACGGCACATCCAGTCGTACAAGCTACACCCCTGTTGGATGGGTATAAACGCTATTCGGTCTGACAGAGATCTTGGTCTATTTAATAATAGTACCATTTAATGATGGCGTGAAAATGGTGGTCTTCTCGGGGCTGGAGGTACGGGGTAGCATGAAAATGAATGGCTGGCTAAGCTAGTGTTAAATTCTGCATGCATGAAAAGTAGAGGAGTTGATCGTTCAGACTTTTTTTTTTGATAATATACTTGTATTTAAACATAGAGAAACCAAGTACAGATCCAAATACAAGCAAAGAAAAAAACAGAGGAAAAACAAGAACAGCAAGACTGGATCAACCCAACTTCAACCTCGAGGTCACCGGCCGCGCTATCCCTCCACCGTCGAAGACGCCGAAGAAATCCACCGCCCGGAGCACACTCCAAAGGAGCAGAAGAACTTCTAGCCCAAAGGCGTTGAAGAACCGCAGTAACCACCAGCTCCGTGGAACTGGATCTAAAGACGAAGCAGCAGCATCGGCCGGGGGGCCTCCCCGAGCTCGAACTGCTCCAGATCTGGGGCCTACGCCACCCCACCTCACCGGAGATGGCCAGATCTTCCACCTGCACACCGTGAGGCCGCTCAGCCGCCGTCTTGAATCTCCTCCGCCGGCCTCCTATACACTCGTCACCAGCCTGCCGTCGCCGCCGGAGATAGCAACGATAGGACGGTGACTCACCCGCAGCTCGGCAGCGCCGTCGGCGACGACGCCGGAACGGGGGAGCCACAGAGCACCAAAAGGCCGACGCCGGCGACCCCACCACGCCAGCGCCGCCCCCAAACCCCCTATCTACACACCGGAGCGCAGATCCGGGGATTCCCCACCCTCCCGCCGCCGTAGCGGCCGGCGGAGGGTGAGGAATCCCTCGGATACGCCGGTGACCGCCGGGAGAAAATGAGATCGCCTCGAAGTCGCCTCTGTGCACTGTAGAGAGAGGGGAGGTTCCAGAAAGAAGGACGAGTCACGCCGCGGTTGATCGTTCAGACTTGTTTGTGGATGAGTGCATCGATCAGCCATGCATGAGATATGCTAGTAGTACGACGTATGCCATGCAATTAAGGAGAGGTGGTACGGGGCCATTGCCTTTGCACACTGGATGTCAGCCGGTGATTGAGTGTCACGTATATCCTTTGGCTCACCTCAAGGGCGTCGGTAGATTTTACTCTTTTTTTAAAACAACGGTAGATTTTACTTAGGAGTAGCATCGTGCAAGAGTCAAGCAGCGTCGGCAGAGTTGAGATATTAATTGGACCATACGCAGGCCGGCTTAGCATTCGCCAGGGTTTGCATCTAGCCAACATGTGAACTAGCTAGAACATCTTATATTGTGGAACGGAGGGAGTACCTACTTCCGACGTGCGATCCATCGACATGAGCGCACCGGCCAGGCATCTGAGGATGACATTGCAAGTAGCCACTCGTCAACTGTGGCATGCTTTCAGGACTCACACACATGACACATGCGAGTCTGGTGGACATGTAATGCCACCGTCCGCGGCCGGGAAGGCAGACCAGAACTCCAGAAATGGATTGGTACGTAGAATCGGCGCGGAAATGCGGCAATAGTTCGATACCAGCGGCAGATGTAGACTAGCCTCGGCATATATTCAGTAGCAACGTGCATGGCCTAATAGGATAATGCTGGCTCCTTGGCGGTTGGTTTTTTTCGAGAATACATCCTGGAAGGTGTATTACTCACATAGAAGAAAGGCCTAGACGGCCGGTACAACACACCCACCACGATACATAGCCAAGCGGCTTACATGGTCTCCTCTAAAAACGACCCCAAGACAATGACTCGCCTTGCCCAATCTCCAACCAAGAGTAGCAAGAAGATGCAGCACAGAGCTTCTGGACCGCGTCTCGAACCTAGCAAGGCAAGGCACCACCGAAGCACGACTGCGACTCCTAGGCAACCTGGACCCACGTCTTGGTGGTTGGGTTTCACGGGCTCACTCGCTAGCTACCCATGCATGTGCGCCGAGATCCTTTTTGGAGCCTCGAGGCCGGCGCCGCGAGTTCCGATTTTTGTAAGGCGGCGGGCGGAATGGTTTGGGGCCGGAGACCTCTCGTGTGCATCCCCGCCTCTGCTTGCTTGTTTCTCTTTTGCTAGAACACGTGAAGAACCTTCGAGACATTAGCTTAGCATGATGTACGTCTAGAAGCGTCTACTCAGGAGTAGTTAGGACCCGACTGTGTGGTGAACCAACAAGAAAGCACTCTCAACTTTCGAGTAAGCGTATGTGTCCACCGGGCCAGCGACCCCACCGTCCTCTCAACCCCTCGTATCATTTCCTGTCGAGCATGCATGCCCGGACGCAACGACCAGCATGACAACCGAACAAACAGGATTAGCCGAGGGAAAGGCCCAAATAATACATTTCTTTCACCTCTGCAAACGGAACATCGATCGGGGAAATAAAAACGGATGTTGCTCCGGTCGGCTACATCATGACTTAGAACTCGTCCTTCGTTTCCGGATGATTTTATACGAGTTCCTATCAGCAAAAAATTGGAAAAAGTACAAACCAAACCTTGAACTTATGGATGAAAGCTAAATTGAACCATGAACTCCTAATCCCTGAAATTGGCACACTGAACTTGTCGATCCCGATCGATATCAACCCTGGACCGGTTTTAAGCATCAGGAAAAAGTGGATCCTGGCCGGGATTATCCTCTACTCACTGACTTGGCGGGTCCACCTGTCATATCTTTCTTCCCCCAATCTCTTTCCTATGTAGTCCAATAGCACCGCCGCACTCCGTTGGTCCTTCCTGCTGAAGGAATTGGTGCGGGAGGTCCTCTGCTCGAGTCGCTGCGCTCGAGTCCAGCAAGACGTTGAAGCCTTCCCCGAGCAACCTCGCCTCGTCCCCCACTAGAGTTCACCGAGGGCTATTGGGTTTGGTGCGGCTGCTAGCTGCTGCCAGCTTCCGTGAACGGCTGAATTATTTTTTGACTACGGCCGATAGTTTTCCCAGTTCTCAATAAGCAAATCTTAATTTGTAGTACCTCAAGCTTTGCTTATGTAGAACACCGATCTTACAAATTGATCTGAATCAGAGGGATGTAGCACCTTAATATCTTCAACCAGAGAAAATGTTTAGACTTTTCCTTGCAGTACGCATGCACCCACCAGCACACGTAGCTAGCACGGGCATGCACGATTCGGCCAGCCGCCAGGTGCACCGGGGCGGAGCAAGCGTGGTACAGATGTACAGTAGAATGCCAGTAGCAGAGGAGGAGAGCAACACGAGATTGATTCGGGAGTAAACGTAAGGGAGAGATCGGTGAAGAAGAACATGACATGTGGGCCCCACTGTCAGTGAAAGTAAGCTCCAGTAAAGCAAACACACCGACCCTCTCCCCGTTCCCCACCTAAACAGTGTTCGGGAGGCGATTTTTGGGCGAACCCGTGCGTTCCAGCTCGCCGGCGGCGACCCGCTCGATTCCTCGCCCTCCGCGGCCGCTCCGGCGGCGGGAGGACGGGGGATCGACGGATCCCGCCGTGTACATAGACTAGGGGTGCGTGGGTTGCCTGCCGGCGGCGCTTTGGAGTTGGAGGCGTGGCCGGAGAGGCTTTTGGCGGCGGCGGTTCCCTCCTCTGTTCTCGCTGCTCCGGTGGAGGGCCTGGGCAGATCTGCCGTCTTGGGCGCGGCCGCTGCTCTCCGGAGCCGTGGTGTGCTCTTCCTCGAGCTGGTGGCCATGGTGGTGGCGCCAGTTCTAGATCTAGGGTTTCGGCGGCTTCCACTTCGTTGGAGGCTGGTGCTTTTGCTTAATTTCGCTGGGAGGTTGCAGGTGCAGAGTTCTCCTTCGTCGGTGTTCCTGGTGGGCTTGCGGAAGATGGGTGGTGCCGTCATCTCCGTCTCCGGCGCGAGGCGACGATGGTGGTTTGGCGGCGGCTCAGCGCCGATGCTCGTTCAGCGGCAAGATTCCGGCGCCTGCGTCGGATGGATCAAGCGGCGTTCTCAACAAGGTTGGCTGAGCTTCTTCCTTCGTTGTGTGGTGTGCGTGGTGGTGCCAGGGTCGCCGTCTGTGGCGAGGCCTGCGTTTGTGTTCGTGCGTGTGTACTCTTTCTCTGCTTGATCTTGTACACGACTCCCTTTCAAAAAAAAAAAAAAGTAATCGGTAATCCCGGTCGGGATCATCTCTTTCCCAGCATACCAAACAGGGATAGGGTTGAGATTGACCGGGATTCACAAGTTTGGTGTGACAATTTCCGGGATTCAAAGTTCAGGGTTCGATTTGGCTAAGCTCTACGAGTTCAAGGTTTGTTTTACACTTTTTCCCAAAAAATAACACGGAATCGAGATCATGGGCTTGTCCAGGGCAAAAATTACAAGAAGTAGATTTCACAAGCCTGTCTAGGCTAAAATACGTATGTGGCTTTCGCTTACATTGCTAAAAATTAACACACTCGAGCGCACACTTGCAGGGCGCACTGCGAGGCAACGTGAGGGTACGGCACACTGTGTTGAAAGAAGACGGTAGTTTCTGGTGTCCATCCACGACGATGACACACTTAAAAGCCTCAGGCCACGTAGGGAATAGAAGGATGGTGAGCATATCGTCCGTGTAGTCGAACTGAAGCTCATGCTCTGTCGTCCCACACAGCTACGGGAACACCATCATTCCGAAGTATGATGTGAAGCGCCTACATGGCACGTCGACATTCATTCCCAGATGCCTCCTACTCATATGGTTAAGGTAGCAATGTTCTTGCATGATGGGTAGAATAGAACTCTCATCACCTTTCTTGGGCTCGTCCCGCGTCATACACACTGTAGTCGTGTGGTATCTGGTAACAAAAAATATCGAATCGTGAGTTCTCAAGTTTCCCCTTTTTATTAGTGGAAGCTAGTGAACGTCCTCAATCCTGGAGGACATATATGTAACGTTCATAATAAATATCAAATCGTGAGCTCTAAAGACTATCTTCACTGAAATTAATAATAAATATAGACAATCTCTAAGACCATGTGCTATCCTTGTGTTTTCCTGCTCCGGGCTTGGGATGTGTTTTTGCTGCATTTCGAATTTATTAAAGCGACTTTTAAAACTTTGAAGCGTAACGGTACATTTTTTTAGATAAAGGGAATTTTATTACTTAAAATGTTTAAGTATTAGACCCAGCCTCTGCATAACCAATATGCACACAGCCGAAAGGAGTCTGAAGTTTGAAACATAAAAAGGAGAATTACATATCATAATGAGAAATTGTAAGAACGCCTAAGGTGGTGGAGGACCAATCCGCAAATTATGCTGCCATCCATGTCGGGATAAAAAGTCCCTCGCCGTATCCTCCAGTCTGGTACACACCTCCATAAACAGGTCTCGATGCCCCACACGTTGCAACTGAGACCATGAACAGAGAGTAGCAGTAGTTCTGTAGATAACCTGCATAAGAGAACAATTTTTATCATTAAAAACCTTGTCATTTCTACATAGCCAAAGCGACCATATTACGGCAAGCGCTCCCACCCTAATAAGTTGTTTGAACCTATTATCCACCCCATTCAGCCAATTGCCAAAAATATTGGCAATGCTTTTGGGTGGGTATATAGTAGAACCTATCTGGATGATGGACCATATAGAACTAGCAAACTTGCACTCGAAGAATAAGTGTTTGATCGTCTCGTCTTTATGACAGAAGACACACTGTTTACTTCCATGCCAATTGCGTTTTGCAAGGTTGTCTTTGTAAGAATAACTCCTCGACGAAGATACCACGCAAAAACTTTGTTTTTAGTGGAATTTTCATCTTCCAGATTTTCTTATTATTATCAACCGGCACATCTGGTTGGATAAGAGTTGTATACATGGAGTCCACTGAGAATTTACCACTATTATGTAAATTCCACCGAAACTCATCAGTCCCTTGTGTCAAATTGACAGAAACTAGACGCTGTAGCAACTCGTGCCAAGCAACTAGCCTGGGACCAACAAGATCTCTTCTGAACGTCACAGTTGGAGTATGATCTACCAACACTTGAGCAAGCGTATCACTCTTGTGACGTCCTTGGACTATATCGTATAACGCTGGATATTGTTCTCGGAGTGGGGTACTACCTAGCCACTTATCCTCCCAGAACCTTATCTCTGACCCATCCTTAATGGAGAAAGAACCATATGGGAAAAGAATTTCTTCGTCGCCATTAGGCCAGCCCAAAAATGTGAATCACCTGATTTCCAAGAAACCTGTGATAACGCACTTGAGCCAATGTATTTCCTCCTAAGAAGAGTTTGCCACACCCCATCTTCAGTCAGAAGCTTAAACATCCACTTACCAAGAAGGGCTCTATTCTTGACCTGAAGGTCATGAATCTGAAGACCACCATGGTCCTTAGGGCGGCACACTACATCCCATTTTGCCAGTCGATATTTCTTTTTTCATTATCCCTTGCCAAAAGAATCTAGATCGAAAGTAATCCAATCGATGCAAGACTCCCTTTGGTAACTGGAAGAAGGATATCATATACAGTACCATATTAGTTAGGACTGAATTAATGAGCACCAACCTACCACCAAGGGATAATAGTTTTCCTTTCCAACTACTCAACCTTTTTTGTAGTCTTTCCTCAACATGTTTCCATTGAGCTATCGTTAGCCTCCTATAGTGGATTGGGATGCCAAGATAGTTAATTGGAAACTGACCAAGCCCACAGCCGAATAACTCAGCATATGTGCAGCCTCGTCTGAGCGTCGCCAAAACAAAACACTTCACTTTTATGGAAATTAATTTTTAGACCAGAAAGTTGCTCGAACGCTGATAATATTAATTTCAGGTTTCTTGCCTTCTCCATGTCATGTTCCATAAAAAGAATTGTATCGTCAGCATATTGGAAATGGATAATCCGCCATCCACTAGGTGTGGAACCACTCCAACAATTTGCCCATCCTTTCGCCGCTCAATGATTATGGCTAACATATCAGCAACTATATTAAATAATATAGGTGATAGTGGATCGCCTTGTCGTAATCCCTTTTCGTCTGGAAGTATCTACCAACATCGTCATTCACTTTGATGGCGACACTTCCTCCGGAAACGAAATTATGTATCATTGCACGCCACTCATCTGAAAAACCTTTCATTCTGAGTGTTTGTTGCAAAAAGACCATTTGACTTTATCATAAGCCTTTTCGAAGTCAATTTTTAGGATAACTCCATTGAGCTTTTTCCGATGCATCTCATGAACAGTTTCATGTAATATCACAACACCATCCAGGATATTGCGACCTTGCATAAAAGCCGTCTGAGTGGTCTCACAACATGATCAGCCACCGAATTAAGCCTAATAGTAGCGGTTTTAGTGAAAATTTTGAAGCTAACGTTAGAAGACAGATAGGTCTATATTGCTGGATCCTTTCTGCTCCATTAACCTTTGGCAACAAAATTATCTCACCGAAATTTAGGCGAAATAGCTCGAGTTGTCCAGCATGTAAAGCATGAAACATCTCGAGTAAGTCCGATTGGATTACGTCCCAAAAAGTTTGATAAAACTCAGCAGGAAAACCATCCGGACCTGGTGCTTTGTTGTGTTCCATTTGGAATACCGCCTTCTTCACCTCCTCCATAGAGTAAGGAGCTGTCAGATGGGCGTTTTCCTGATCGGAAACTTGCGGAATATCATTTGTTTGGGATTCGTCAAGCGAGAAATTATCTGCATCCGGCTCACCAAACAAATTTTTATAGTACTTCGTGATATAGGATTTTAATTGCTCATGGCCTTCAATCGTACCCTCCTCCTGGACAAGAGAGTGAATGAGTTTCTTTCTATGTCTGCCATTAGCTAGACTATGAAAGTATCTCGTATTCGAGTCTCCTTCCAGAATAAACTGGGCCTTTGATCGTTGGTACCATTTAATCTCCTCTTCACGAAGAAGACCCGCCATCTCAGCATTAGATCGATTTTATATATCATCTCTTGTTGATAGTGGTCTAACTTCCGCAAAAGCCTCTAATTCATCAATAATAGATGACAACCGAAACTTCTCATTTTTTAGCTGACCTACCATATGCTAGCCCAACCTTTCAGGTTTACGCAATGCGCTTATTTTGTTATTCCACCTTTGGATTGGAGTAGACCAGGCACCGGTCTTTCCCACACCATTTAACCATTTCGAAAAACCCTTCCCTATGCAACCAACCCAATTCAAATTTGAATTGGCGTTTACAGATGGATTAGGTGTTCCCGTGGTTAAAAGTATGGGTGCATGATCCGACAATGCTCGATACGTTCGAGGACCCGTACTGAGACCATTGGGTATTTAATTTCCCAATCAGAGTCCATCAATACACGGTCCAACTTCTCGTATGTTGGCTCTGGGAGGCTATTAGCCCAAGTGTACTGCCTCCAATCATCGAAACCTCTCTTAGACTAAGACTGTCAATTACAGCGTTGAATAAGAGAGGCCATCGATTGTCAAATCTGCCTCTACTCTTCTCATGTGGGAACCTTAGCAAATTAAAATCCCCACCTATAATTATAGGATATGGTTATCTTTTGCCAAGTTTACCAGCTCTCTAAGAAAAGCAGATTTTTATTCATCTTGGGCGGCTCCATACACAGCGACAAGAGTCCATGTGAAGTTGTCGGCTTTGTTACGGATGTGAAACTTAATATGAAAGTCCCCTTCCGAACTAGCCAACACATCCATGGTCTCTGTTCTGACGCCTAGTAAAATGCCCCCAGACCTACCACGTGGCGGACGGGACTTCCATGTGAATTCAACCCCACCGGACAAGCGGTTAAGTAGACTCGCAGAGAAGTCCGTTTACCAGTTTCGGAAATTCCACAAAATCCAAACGATGATCCCGAATAGAATCAGCAATACGAGCATGTTTAGCCAAGTCACGGAGACTCTGCTATTCTCGAATATGCCATTCATCGGGAAACAATTGGAGGTGTGGACAACTTCGCCTTTTTCCGTGGCGTTTTATTATTTTTCTTATGGGAATCAGCTTTGGACTTACGGCTGGACGCTTTTAGATCATATAATGAACTTAGCATCGCCTCGTCTAAGCCACCCACAGAAACATCACCTACTAGATGTGAGAGTAGCTGGACATCAATTGTGTCATCTAGCTCCTCCTCATCCATGTGAGTGGTAAGCGACTTACACGAGACTTTTGGGGTGGCTGTTAACCGGTCATATTCCAAATGTCTTAGTGCATTAGTCGACATGGTAATGTTTTCAACAGTGTTACCCAAAGAAAATTCTACACTATTCGATTTAGCTGCGATGCTTGAATTTGAAAAGGCAAGAAACGACTTCGGGGATCCGTTCATACCAGACTTGTCGAGGTTGTGCTCCGCCTTGCGTCGCATAGCCTTCGCCATGGAGTCCTCATCCGTAGCGGAGGAGCCGTCCACGGCCACGACGTGCCTCTCGCTCCTCCTCAACGGGGTCGGCACCGGGGAAGGCAGTGGCGATGTAGAGCCCACACCAAGCAGACGAGCTCTTGAACTGTCGGGGCCTGCCCCGCCCCCCGACAGTTCCAGCCGATTAGACTCATTGCTCATGTCGGGCCTCGCCATGAGGTCCCGACATGTTTAAGTTGTTTGCTGTAGAAACATCAGTTAGCCGACTCCGCTTTGAGTCCACAATGACATCAAAACTTGACTGCTCCTCCTCGTGAGCACGAGTCATCTCAAAGACCCCATTGCGTTTGCCCAACAGGCTATTGGCTTTCAGCTCATCTCTGCCCTCCCTTCCATCGATCTCTCTGATGCGGAGTTGCTTAACAGTGCCCTTCCGGTTTTTGTAAACCCGATAGTTGATTCCTGTTGTTTTACAGAAACGCTGCGACTCTGTATCTGAAAACGTTTGCTCACTGCCCTGCAATGGTTCAGTTGGTGGTTCCTTTTCGGTTTCCTTCCCAGATTCCGCTGCATGCTCTTTCTCACCCTCCGTGGCAAGCTTGAAGGTTTTGTTGGCAGCTGCACGTGCTTCCCATTCCTGCCGCAGTTGTCGGACGCCATCAAAAGATTTCTTTAGGTTCTCCGCTGTTTCCTGCATGCGAGCTGCACGGTCCCCTATTTTAACAGTTCCTGAATACTGTGCAGGAGCACTCTTTGTTGGAGTAGTACGAACGTGAAGCCGCGCTTGTAGATCCTGCGCAAGCTTCTCCTTTGCCGCCGCAACTTCTTCATCTTCAGCAGATGGTTCCGCAGCCTTGTCGTCTGGCTTCTTCACAGACGAGTCCCCCGATTCCGCCGCGTTCCGAGAAGGGGATGGAGCAGGCGACGGCACCGGCGTGTTGCGCGCCGAAGTCCTGGTTTTGGCGCCACGACTGCTTTCATCTGTGTCAGGGAACAGATTCCTTGCTGTCCTGGGCTTCTTGCTTCTAATAGTAAAACGTTGGCCCTCCGTCCTTTTAAACGGTGAGACGCGCAGCTCCGGTCCATACCTCCGCCCGGAATATGGCACTACCTCCAGCTTACATGCTTCGCGGGCATGTCCTATACGACCACAGAAGAAGTAAAAGTTTGGAACTTTCTCATACCGCATGTTATAGCGCAGGGTCTTCTCCTTCCTCGTGACCGGCGCCAACGTATACACCAGAGGCTGCCGGATCGGCCACTTCATCCGCACACGCAGGAAAGGCCCGCTCGCTTGCTCACCATCGTCAGTAAAAACATCTGTAACTTCACCGAGCTGTTCTAGAAGGGTCGTGCCCTTCGTCTTCGTCATCAGATTACGCGGCAAGTAATAGATCCTCACCCAGACTGGAAAAGCATCTGGCCTTGCGTCAGCAGCACATTGATCTCGCCCAAACGGAACGACGATCACAGCATCATGGCGATGGTGCCATGAGCCTCCAATAATGAACTTGTAGTCTCCCTCTCCATAGAAATCAAGCTGAAACAGGTTGTCACCGAGATCTTTGAAAGTCATCTTATTCTCCGTACGCCAAACCGCACCCAGTTCATCAAACATGGTACGCGCACTGAACCGGCGGCGCGAGACATAGCGAGCCAGGGCCGTCCACCTCCCAGCCGCCACATCCATGTCCTCCTCATCATCGTCATCGATCTCTACCGGTCTCACCCAGTCAACCTCTTCGAGAATCTCATCAGCTCCCTCGTCCGCCATGGCGGCGTCGGGGATGCCATCACCGTTCGCTTCTTCCATGTTGTCTCCGGTTCTCTCCTCCGTCCTCTGGTTTGGGATCTCACCGCTGGGCGCCGCCATTGGAGTCGAAACGTGGGGTTGGTCACGGTTCCTCTCCCGATCTGGGGGGATCTTCTTAATATGAGATGAGTCCGATCTGACCACGGGTGGAACCCTGTCCACGGGAGTCTCTGTCGCACACGTAGCCGGAGACCTAGGTGGTCTCCGAGAAGAACTCTCCGGCCGTAGGTTTGGCCGAGAATTCGATCTGCTCGCGTCTCCCATGGTGGCGGCGGGCAAAACCCTAATCGCCTCCGGAGTCGCAGCAAAACCTAAGCCCCCCGGTAGTACTATATTTCTGTATTCGGAGTAAGGTTAACCTCTGAGTTCTATTTTTTTTTCAGAATTTTTTGAACCTCCTAAATATGATTTTTGATTTTTTTATATAGGAGGGTCCACTGGAGCCCGAGATCACTTTCCGGGTAATCGATGGATACTTTGAGAAGTCCGGTACCAACTATAGAAATGTAGCCTCGGTATTGATTTTGAAACTACGTCCGGGTTGATGATGATTATTTATATTCCGGTACGCAACATGCATGGCCTGTTGGGATTCACGGGCTCACTTGCTTCCCCGTCCGCGTATATTTTTTTCTCAAACATGGCATTTGGACAAAATTAATGTCACGTCTGGCCACTCTGTTGAACTATTTCGACATTTAGCTACTTGGTTAGGTGTCATCCCGGATAGAGCCAAAGTTGTGCGTGTCGGCGCCAACATACATCACCGAACTGAGGTCGGCTCCAAGCTTATTATAGTCGAACCTAGGCCGGCTCCAACCTCTGTGAAGCTGAACTTTTTTTTTGAATGTTAGCATGATCACTGCTAAATTCAATGAATAGATAGAAGATTGGTCCAATTTATAAGGGAAACCGGACCCAAAAACCATACAGACGACGTCTGACGCCTTTTGGCTTACAACACACACAAACTAGCTAGTCACGGGTCCCTCTACCCGGATCCACCTCCAAAATGATGTTCCCAAGAGAGAACGCGACGCAGATAGCGCCGCCACCATCCGATCAAGAAGATCAAGGGTTTCCCCCGGAGCACGTCAGGAAATGCAAGGTGGGAGCAGCTACATCAATGCCTCCAACGAGGACGCGACGCCCGTAGGCGCCGCCATCGACGACTCCGGCCACAACCGGAATACAGCTTTCGCCGGCGATCCCACCTGCATACCTAAACTCAGGATCCAAACAGCCTAAACAGCAAACCACGACCCCTGCCTCCACGGCCAACCGCACACTCCCGACAAGCTCGACGTGCTTCCACCCTCGCCATCACGTCACCCCCCGGACGGAGGATGCAACCCCCGCTGCGGCGCCATTCTTCTCCCAACGGAAGGATGCAACCAAATACTAGGCGCCATTCGTCTCCTCGAGGATGCAACGCCTGCGGGCCATTCATCTCCCGCGGAGGATGCAACAACCGCAACGGCGCCATTCCTCTCCCTCCAGCATCCACCAACTCTCCCGCACAACAGACGTCAACACGTCCGCAGCAACGCGTCGCTTGCAGAACCACCTTCAGGAGGATCAACGTTGTCGGCAACGACATCGCCATTCGCTCCCACACGGCCAGGACCAAGGCAGCAGAGCACAAACCACCACCTGCCGACACATCGGCCTCATCCAACCGACAGCTACGGCTGCCGGCGACAGCTACCGGCCAGTACCACCAGCGCCGCCCGCGCCGTCGCACGCCGAGGACGCAGCAGCTGCGGCCCTTCGGCCCAGATCGGGCCCGGTCGGGCCCGCGGCCGCCGCCAGCCGCTCCGCTCGGCGCTCCTCCTCCTCGCGGCCTTCTTCGCGTCCCCGTGCTCCGCTGCTTAGCCCTGCCGCCAACACACCACCGTGGCGCCCTGCGCCGCCCGAAGACGGCCGCGAGCTCCGCCAGACCCCCGCCTCTCCGCGCGAAGGGGTGGTGGTGGTGGTGCGCGCTCTCCTCCCTCCGCCTTTGGCGGCAGGGCGCCGCCACCGCCGCCGTCGCTGGCGGCAGCAGCGGCCGGGTCGCTTTTTTTTTTTTGTGGTGTCTGGCTAGGGTTTGGGGAGCCCTCCGGAGCGCCCCGCGCGAGGCACCCGGGAGGGAGAGGAAGCTGAACTCATTGAGCATCAAGTGCAGAAATTTCTTGGCGCCGCCCTGCACAATTTCAACTTCACTCGGGATGGCACCCGAATCGAGTAATCAGATAGGAAAATTGTTCCATGGAGGTGCCATACGTGGCATTAGTTTTGCCCGAGGGCCATGTTTGGCAAAACATACCCATCCGTGGCGATTTTTTTTTAGAGCATTGCGGCGAATTTGGAAAGGTTGCACAGGGAATAGTTCGAATTTTTGAAACAAGGGACCACCTGGGTGAGTGAAATGTTAGAAAGGACCACCTCCGAATCAAATTGGCAAAAATACCGTGGCGGCCTCCTGGCCACGCGAGCGACACGTAGGACGCCGCCGTCGCCCACTGCTGTCTTCGCCATGTGTCGCTTGGCCAGGAGGCCGCCACACGGTACTTCTGTCATTTTGACTCGGAGGTGGTCCTTTGGTCTCGTGCGTCAAAAATTCGAATAGTTCGACGTGTTCTCTCGTGTGCAGTCCGACCTGCCTCCTCCAACATGATCCGGATCGAAGCCTAAACTTCTTCGCATCTTCTGCTTGTTTTTCTTTCGCGAGAACACCTGAAGAACTTCCGAGAGTTGTCTTAGCGTGGTCTCACGTCAGCGTCTGGTCAGAGTAGTCAGGATGCAACTTTGTCGTGCACCAACCAGAGAACACTCTTACGACTTTGAGTAGGAACTTCTAGTGTGTGTCCGTCGGGCCACCGATCTCACCGTCCTATCAAACTCGCATATCTTACATTCAAACGATCCGTTCGTACTCCACTTTATATGGCTATGGTACATAGCCTGACAGTCAGCCATCAGGGCCGGGCCCACTGTGGTGCCTACTGTGCCACCGGCACTGGGCCCACAAATTTGGGGCCCCAAATTTTTATGTATACCTATATATATACTTGGGGGACGCCCGCGCGATTCCCTGCTTCCATTTCGCTTAAGAATACCCCCAGGTTGGGCTACTTCTGTAGCAGGCCCATTAACGCTTTTGCTCGTTAGTCGTGGTCGAGCTCCGTGCAGGCGCGCACGATTTGCTTGTCCATCGTGGGTAAGCTCGTATTTAAGCTGGTTAGCTTCTCACTAATTTCCCGACGTGGGACTAAAAAAGGAGCTGGTGGACGCGGACGCAGACGTGCGCCGCGCAGGTTGACGGTGCTTTGGCCTGTGCACTTACAAATTGCTGCTTGTCCGCTTGTTCCCCTCTTAGCTTAGCTCGATGCGTGCACATACATGAGCATGCTTCAGGTGCTGTATACAGTACTTGAACCTTTTACTCACGGAAATGAAGGAAAAAATGTACATGCACGTAAGCATGATGTATCTCAAAATAACACTATCGACTATATAAAAAAAAAGAGCACGATTTAATCAAACCAAAAAGCCTTTCGAACAAGATTTTTGAAAAAGAAAAAAACCTATTGTTATGAGGAATAAATAAAACCATAAAACAAATCAAAGAGAAAAATAGAAAACCATTTTTTGTGTTGCAGCAACTAAAAGAAACAGAAAATTGGGTCACATGGAACAAAAACAAACAGAAGAAGGAACAACATTTTGCGCTGAGCGAAACAAAGTTTTTCGCGCGAGGAACAAAAAAATCGCGACACCTAAAGGAACACTTTTTGCTCCGTGTAACAAAAATGATAGTAGCCATGGAACAAAAAGCATATAGAAAGAGAAACAACATTTTGGACCGTGCAGGAACAAAGTTTTAAGAGGGGAGGAACAATAAGTTGCGAAAACTAAGGGAACACAATTTTGCTCCGTGGAACAAAATTTTATTATCCGTGGAACAAAAACAAATAGAAGAAGCAACAACATTTTGCGCTGAGCGGAACAAGGTTTTGACGCGCGAGAAACAAAAAAATCGTGACATTTTTTTGCTCCGTGGAACAAAAATGATAGTAGCCATGGAGCAAAAAAAAAAAGTGTCTAAGGAACAAATCATATCTACACGGGGAAAAAGTGTCTAAGAACAAAAAATGTCTACATGGGAAACAAAAAATAGTGTCTGAGGAACAAATCATGTCTACATGGGAACAAAACACAGTGTGTGAGGAACAAATCATGTCTACAAAGGGAACAAAAAGATAGTGTATGAGGAACAAATCATGTCTACATGGAGAACAAAAAAATAGTGTCCAAGAAACAAATCATATCTACACGGGGAACAAAAAAAGTGAGGAACAAATCATGTCTACACGGAGAACAAAACACAGTGTGTGAGGAACAAATCATGTCTACACGGAAACAAAACACAGTGTGTGAGGAACAAATCATGTCTACACGGGGAACAAAAAGATAGTGTATGAGGAACAAATCATGTCTACATGGAGAACAAAAAATAGTGTCTAACAAACAAATCATGTCTACACGGGGAACAAAAAAAAATAGTGTCTCAGAAACAAATCATGTCTACACGGAGAACAAAAAATAGTTTCTGAGGAACAAATCACGACTATTGTAGGAACAAAAATTTAAACTATGTGGAACAAAACACGAGTACAAAAAGAACAAGAATTTAACATATGGAACAAAGTTTAAACATGAGGAACAAATTACGACTATTGTAGGAACAAAAATTTAAACTATGTTGAACAAAACACGCGTAGAAGAGAATAAGAATTTAACATATGGAACAATGTTAAACACGAGGAACGAATCACCACTATTGTAGGAACACAAATTTAAATTGTGTGGAACAAAACACGAGTACAAGAGAAACAAAAAATTTAACATACATAACAAATTTAGCACTGGAGGAACAAAAAAACTAACGGAAAAAGACATAAATGAAAAAAAGGAACGAGAAAACAGAATAAGAAAGTAAAATAGAAGAAATAAAAAAGGGAAAATGAAACGTAAAAGTAAGAAAGCACGCAAAAAGGGAAAAGAAAAGAATTTAAAAAGAAAAAAAGAAGAAGGAAAAAATAAAAAGGGGAAAATAAAGAAAACATGTGGAAAATATATCAAGGAAAAAAGAAAAATAAAAAAGAAATAGAAAACACACCCGCACGTACTAGCAACTAGCTTGATCGATCCATCCTAGCTCAGCTCCTAACGGAGAAAAAAAAGCACACGTATCGGATCGGTCGGGATGACGACTTGACGAGGCCTGTAGAACTCTCGATCGCTGCTTCGGTGTTGAAGGAAGCAAACACGTACAATGGGCCGAGCCCACAAAAGAAATTCTCAAGCGAAATGACGGTAGGAATCACTCGGGCGATACCGAGTGATTTCCATACTTTTTGATAGGATCTGATGAGAATTGGGCTTTGTGAAAATTCCACCCGACTGACGATGCATCGCTTGCCTTGCCTCCCGGGTCGCTCTGCGGGGCGACTCCGGAGGCGAACCTAACCCTAGCCCAAACTCCGCTCCTCCTCCTTCCCCTCCCTCGCCGCCGCCGGCGGTGGCCGCCGGGATGGGCCCGTGCGGTTGACGGCGGCGGCGAGGCCCCCTCCTCACGCAGCGCGCCGGTGGAGCTCGGTTACCGCTTGGGTGCGGCTAGCCCGACGTTGTGGCGGCGGATCTGACGGCGGCGGCGTTGCTGCTCTCGCCGGTTGGATTGAAGCCAAGGAAGACGGTGCGGTCGCGGGCACGAGCTCTGGACTCACGGCCAAGGGCCGGGCAGGGGCCCCGGGCCCTTGCGAGCCCATCCGTTCTCCTCTGATGCGGGCGTGCCTGGCAATCGCGGTGGCTGCAGGACGTCGCTCTCCCTCAACGGATTTCATGGCTGACCACCTCTCACCCTCCAGATCTGGCGCCGGCAGCAGCCATGGGGGCTGTGGCTGGACCAATCTCTCGGGTCGGGCTCGGGCCCTGCGTGGTGGTGTGGCCGTGGATGCCGGTGAGGCCGTCTGTTGGGGTCAGGTTCGGGTCCTGGCCGCCACAGTGGTGATCGTTGCTCAGCTTGGTGCGGTGGTGCGAGGAGTTTGGACGCCGGGGTGGCGACCCTGGACGGTGGGAACCGCGTCGGTTGACGGGCGTGCCGGCGGTTCTGGTGCTGGTTGGTGACCGCGGCCGTGTGGGTGGCGTGGTGATTGACAAGTGACTTCCCGTGTGTGGGAGGCCTAGAGTCTATACCAAAGGGAAACCTTTGTCCGGGATCTCCCCGGACCGCGGCGTCGACGTCCTCGGACGCCGTTCCCTTCCTGAAGGCGCCGTTGTGGCTCTCTTGGTCCTCCTTCGTGCTCCGGGTGAAAACCTCAGATCCTCGGATCGGGCGACGGCGACGCCTTTGCGTCGTAATCTTCTTGAAGACGCCGCTTTGGAGCACACGGATGGTTGCTTCCCGGAGGTTGGTAGGTGTTGGCTGCGGTGGCATCCTCTCGCCGAGCTCTCTCTGGCAAAGTCTACAGCTTCCTTTGCACATCGGCGTTTCTTGTTTGGAGCTACCTGGTGCCTGTCTGCAGCTGCTGTGGTCAGTGACGGTGTTCGTCGGTGCTCACCTTATCTCACCGGCGTCTCTCTATGGCCCCCTTGTTGAGCCTGGCTGCAGCTTTGTGGTCAGTGGCGATGGTTTTCATCCTAGTCTCCTCGGCGGCCCGTTGAGCGGTTTGGTGAGCCTGTCTATCTGTGTGGACGGTGGCGGTGATCTTCGGTGATTACGTGTCTGCAGCTTCTGTGATCAGTGGCGGTGCTCGTCGGCGCTCACCTTATCTCCATGGTGCGTCGCTTTGTGGCCCCCTTGTTGAGCGTGGCTCCTCGGCGTCCCTTTGAGACCTCCTTGTGGAGCCTGTCTACCTATGTGGACGGTAGCGGTGTTCTTCAGGGTTCATCTGTAATCGCCTAGTAGTTTCTTTTCCTTGTGTGTGTGCGGGGTTTTGTTGTATGCTGGGTTCAGCACTGTGTATCTTCTCGCCGACTGGCGCTATTAATTTATCGCTGGGTCTTTTCGGTCTGTGTTCTAAAAAAAAGAATTGGGCTTTGTCCTGCGCTGCTGGGCCATCTCCGCGTGAAATAGGAAGCAGCATCGCTGGCGTGTCCGCCTCTCTCGCATGCCATGCTCTTGCGTGGCGCGTGGCCCGTCTCTCTCACAGACGAATACGAAAGGATGGATATCGATGATCGATCCAGCGATCTGCTCAAAAATGACAAAACGCCTACGATTCCTAGGTCCCGCCGACGCACGCAGGAAGCGACGAACACGAACCGACGCATCGCACACACAGCGCCGCTGCGCCGGCGACAGTTCCTTTTCATGATTTCATCGCTATGGTCACGCATGAGGCAGGCTAGAGCGGAGGACTCCATGCGTGCAGGTGCAGCAACTACACGGCAGCCCGCAGTGCCCCTCGTGCCCTCTACACTACAGCCGCCCAGGTTCGTTTCCCTCATCGCCTGACCCGCTCGCAACAGAAAATTATTTACTCTCCCTACTTGGATCTTGGATCTTTTGTATTTCTTCTGTCGTGCTGCATATAGAAACTTCGGTCCTGGAAATCTCAGGTTAGTAGGATGTTGCCATAGAGATGGACTGTATAGTGTGATTTGGGCTTTACTGGCTCGGGGGCAGGTCAATGCTGGTGTAGTTTCGCGGTAAATCTTGGCGACTGGTGATGGTTCAGCCTTAGCCTAGGAGCCCAATCAATCCATGCCAGCATCGCCAATTTTTTTGTCAAGGCGAGGTATTTAAGATTACTGAATCATCGTCCTATGCAACAATGATAATTAATTAGTTAATGGGAATTTTGCATCCGGAGGATGTAGTGCTTTGCAGAGCTGTACTTTTGACATACCTCCGATTCTTACTTCATTGTCTAAAAGATTGCAGTATCTATATTTGGAAGCATACGATTCACATAGTTAGTTTTCTGAATTTTCAGCTAATAATTTATAGTTTAGTAACCAGATTCCTAGTGTTGCTGAACTGCTGTTTCTTCCCACCTGCCCAATCCTTTTTTGGTTAATTATGTTGAGAACTAGGTTACTTACCACACGGCGTTTTTTTGAATGGTGAGTAGTAAATCAAGTAGCTAGGAGAATTTACTATTCCATTTCCTTATGTTGTTTGCATCATCGGTTCTGAAATTCAAACTTTCTTGTATTAGTTCAAATTTTCATGTGACATAGGGCCCGTTTTAGATTTTCGCACAGGGCCCCAGATTTTGCCGGCCCAGTCCTCTCAGCCATTAAGTGTCATATCCTGTCGAGCATGCCCGGACGCAACAAGAAGCATCAGGATCAAACCAATAGAACTGCATACATATGTTACTAGCCAGCTATGCCACAACTTAGAACTCGTTCTTAGTTCCCGGATGATTACGTAGGGTTTGCGTCGGCAAAAAGTAACACGAAATTGACTTCACGAGGTTGTTCAGGGCAAAAGTTTATAAGAAGTCCATTTCAAAGTTTTATCTAAGCTAAAAGTATGTGGTCCTAAGTATTACTCCATCTGTTTAATTTTATAAGGCACACTAGTTAGTCATGTCATTTTGGCCACATACACACTAAAATAAGTGAATCTAGACTTTTGGTACATAGGTTCACTCACTTTGATATGTATGTGGCCAAAATAAAATAACTAGCTAGTGTGCCTTATAAAAGTGAACGGAGGAGTACATAGCTTTCGCATACATGGCCGAGACACACTCCAACCTGGACTTGCACAACAAGTGTGGGTACGGCGGTCCATCATGGACGACAATTCCTTTCTTTCTATCGACGACCATGACACACTTGCAGCCGTCCAAACTTGTCACCAGACTCCTCTTCCCACTCCGCCCTATCAATAAGTCAAACTGCTTCTAAGCATTCGTTCCCAGATGTCTCCTACTCGTATTGTTAATGTAGCACCATCCTTTCTTGCACTGTTCTTGCATTACGAGGTACTCCCTCCGTTCCACAATATAAAATGTTTTAGCTTTTTTATACATTCACATGTGTACACATGTATCTAGACATGTTTAGTGTCTATGTACACTTATTTTAATATGAATGTAGACAATATGTGTAACACATAAAACATCTTATATTGTGGAACGGAGTGAGTAGATCACAACTCCCCTCCCGGGCTCGCCCCATGTTATTTATAGTCTGAGCGTGTGGAAAAGCACGTGAGGGAGAAGAACAAAAGCGTGGGGATGGCTAAGGGGAGGTGCCGGTGGTCTCCCTCCTGTGCATACTAGTAGTAGGTTTGTTTCCCTTGTGGAGTTTGGCGCTTTGCCGTGTAGGAGTGGTTCTTCGTGCGTCCAGGCCGTGCCGGAGTGGGTGAGGTTCTTCTTCCTTGCCGGCGTCCGAGGTGGGCGGCGGGGAGGTTCGGATCTGACCGCCGCGTGTTCTTTAGGCCTGCTTGGCGGCAGATCGAGGGGTCTGAGTTGGCCCCTGCTTTTCTCTCCTGCGGGCATGGAGCTCGGGGAAGGGAAGATCGGGTGCAGACGAAGATGCTCTTGTTCAGCTGTCTTTCTCGTCGGGCGTGGATCTTCGGCTCTGCTCTTCTGGCCGGCCTCGGAGGCGAGGGGAGGAGCGGGTGGAGGTCGGCGTTCCCTTTTGTTTGCAGGTGGTTCTGGTCTCCTTCGTCGACGTTTGTGGTCCGGCCGCCGTGGTGGCGAGGGGATCTGCGTCCGGAGGTGGTGCGGGGCTCGTGGTGGTGGTCCTAGGTGGTGCGACGCCGGCTGGTTGCTGGGTGGTGGCGGGGAGCGGCTGCTGTGGCCGTATGCGTTCAGTGACGGCTCGGATCCGTCCTTCTGCGGCGGACAGCTTCTGCGGCCTCTACAAGGTGTGGCGGCAACTTCTTCCCGCCGGCAAGAGGTACGGCGGCGCCGTGGTCATCGCCTAGGTGCTTGGGGCAAGTGTTGGATCCGATCGTGATCGTTTCAGGCTTCTCGAGGTGCTCCGTGCAATTTTCTGGGTTCTTCTGTAATTTCTTTGTTTCTGTGGGACCTAGCTGTAATTTGTACCGAGTTCCTGGTTTTATGAATCGGATCCTTTCCTCAAAAAAAAAAAAAATATCGTGATCGTGACAACGAAATATATCGAACTGTGAGCTCGGAAGTTCCCCTTCTTATTAGTACTGGGCAAAGTCTGGTGAACCTCCACTACTGTGGAGCACGAATCAATTGGTCCTCGATTGTATATATGTACATGAGAGCTCGATTTGGATGTATCATGTGGTTGCTAGCTAGAAATTGATTTCATGAGATCTTTTTCATTAAAGTTCGTAATATATATAGGCCGTCTCTAAACTGTATAGCTGGACCATGTGTTATCTTTCTTTTGCTCCCTGGCTTGGGATGTGTTTTTCTACGTTTTCAGTTCATGCGTTTTATTAAAGCAAGTTTTAAACTTTAAAGTGTAATAGTATATAAAGAATAACCGTATTAAATGATAATTATATATTGTAAAAAATACAATATATGTAAACATGAACAAAGTGGCAGATTTATGTGGTGCATCCATCAATCAATTGGCTTCAATACCGTAATATTACCAATTCTTGGCTTTGCTCGGATACGTTCTGGCTTGGTTGGTGTTCTTCTTTCTCTAGTTTTGGTTTCATCTACTCTCATATTTTAATACAAAATCTCTAGATACTTGAGTTAGAGTTCTAACAACAAATTACTTTGAAATGATTACTTGAGTAATGAGGGTGTAATAACATGTATTCACTTATAAATAATTTGCATTCCTGCTACCCACCGAGTGCACATTACGCTAGCACCGCCCGTACTCACCCATGACTTGGTTCTACTATATCATGGTGGCACGCATTGCCTCTCTCGTCTGATTTATGTATGATGATTGAAATTTCTACAAATGTATTGAGGCTCTCGGCTAGTCTATAGGGTGGTGTTTTGCGATTGACATTGCTCATGCTTAAACCCCTATGGTGGTTTCAAGTCGATGCCTATCTCCAATTGATGTTGACATTCTATATGATAATCATGTAGGCGAGTGCGTTTCAATCCATTAACTAATCAATAACAACAAAAATAGCATAAACATATTGTTCCAAACCTATCTGAATA
This sequence comes from Poa pratensis, assembly GCA_947311845.1. NCBI lineage: Eukaryota > Viridiplantae > Streptophyta > Magnoliopsida > Poales > Poaceae > Poa > Poa pratensis. The sequence goes on along the minus strand of CAMZMU010000101.1, from coordinate 10,276,445 downwards.
AGGCTTATAGTTGATATATAAAATAATATTTCATTCATTCAAAGAACAAATCCATAAAAGATAATGTGGAACAGGTAAACCATTAAAGAACACCTCGGTAAACTTAATCTAAGTCATCTATGATAAATTGGACTAGGATATTTAGTGTGCATTTGAGCACTTCCAATTGCATTGATATTGAACAACTTCGTACAAATGCTATTTATAGACGTACAGAGGAGAGAGAGCACACACGCACACACTCACTAACTGAATGTTAGTTACAGATCCTAGCTACAAGGTTGCATGTGTTGCACGGATAGAACGATCACGGTGGAGTCCTGCTGAATCGGTCTTCACTCTAACATCCCCCCCCCCCCCCCCCCCCCCCCCCCCCCCCCCACAGTGTCGGCGGGAGTTTCTTGGACGGTGATACTGGATCAAAACTCAACAAAGTCTGTTGTAGGAAGCCCTTTGGTGAATATGTCATCATACTGGGATGCCATGGGGATGTGCAACACCCGAACTTCGCCAACCTGAACCTTGTCCCACGCAAAGTGTATGTCGATCTCAATGTGCTTGGTACGCCGATGATGCAGGGGGTAACCACAGTAGACCCGTTGACTGAACGATGCAACTCCTGCAGAAGATTACAAACCCAACAACTCTCATCAACCACATGAGCTACCGCACGGTACTCTGCCTCAGCACTAGACCTGGACACGGTAAGTTGACATTTGGATGACCAAGAAATGAGATTGTCTCCAAGAATGACTCAAAAGACAGAAGTGCATCGAGGGGTATCAGAACAACCAGCCCAATCGGTGTCAGAATAATCAACTAGAGATGATGTAGAAGATGGTAGAATGTGTGTACCGAGATCAAGAGTGCCCTTGACATAACGAATGATCTGTTTGGCAAGGTTTAGATGCGATGTACGAGGTGCATGCATGAACAAACAAGCTTGTTGAATAGCATATGAAATTTCAGTCCAAGTTAGAGTTAGATACTGGAGGGCACCGGTGAGCCTATGATTCACCGTCATTAATAGATAGTTTAGAACCAGAATCAGTGGGAGTTTTTAAGGGATTGCAATCATGCACGCCATCTCGTGAAATGATATCTAAAGCATATTGGCATTGGGAAAGGTGGAATGCATTTTTAGATCGAGTACAGAAATGCCCAAAAATGACCAAGGGATCCTAAATTAGCCATAGAAAATTCAGCGCTAAGAGTAAAGAGGATTTTCTGAAGAAAACTGTCGGAGGAGGCAGTAAGAAAAATATCGTCCACGCAAAGTAAAATGTAGGTCACGTCATTGGAGGAATGGAAAATAAAAAGTGAGAAAAATATCGTCCACGCAAGAATTAGCTAATCTATTTGGATGCAAAGTGGAATCCCTGCCTTTTACTTACTTGGGACTCCCCATGGGAACTACCAAGCCCAGAGTTGATGATTTGGTGCCTATGTTCTGTAAAATCGACAAAAGATTAGCTGGGATTTCTAATCTGCTATCTCACTGCTCTAGAATTGTGGTCATCAAAGCTGTAATATCAGCTATGCCAAATTATCTAATGTGTGCACTAAAAGTTCATTATACCCATACGGATCATGCTGACAAATCAATGAGAACATTTCTTTGGCATGGAAAAGATATTGAAAAGAAAGGAAAATGCCTTGTTAAATGGGAAAAGGTATGCCTTCCTAAGTCTGCTGGTGGCCTGGGTGTTATTAATTTGAGAGAACAGAACAAAGCTCTACTCATGAAAAATTTGTTCAAATTCTTCAGTTCACATATTTACCTTGGGTTCAACTGCTTTGGAATGCATATTACCAGAATGGTGCTATCCCCTCTACACAACACCAAAACGGTTCTTTCTAGTGGAGGAATTGTGTGTCATTTATTAATGAGTTCAAGAGCTTGACCACATGTAAAGTTGGTGATGGCAGAAGTATTTTGCTATGGCATGATAAATGGAATGGCAGACCATTGTGTACACAGTTCCCTCAGTTGCACTCATTTGCTTATAATTCGAAGATTACAGTAAAGGAGGCGATCAACAATATGGATGATATGCATACTCTTTTTCAACTGCCCTTATCCATGATAGCATCAGAACAGTTTGATAGCATGACTGCTCTGATTGATGAGCAGCAGAGCACACAGGGAAAAGACACCTGGAATTTCCCATGGAACAACAGCAGATATTCTACCAAGAATGTGTATAATGCTCTGATTACGCCTGTGGACGCTCCACCTCCATTTAAATGGATATGGAAATCCTCTTGCCTCCCCAAGTACAAATTCTTCTTCTGGCTAATGATACAAGACAGATTAAACACTAGAGACCTGCTGGACAGGAAGCATTTCTATGTGGAATCTAAATCATGTGTGCTTTGTGATGAAGATATTAGGGAAGATATGATGCACCTATTCTTCACATGTTCTTTTAGCCAGAGTTTCTAGGAGAAGTTGGGGCAAGAATGGAATGGAGATTTGGGACTCATAAACATGATGTTGGATGCTAATAGCAGGTCGACAAATCCATTTTTCAAAATCTCGATGATTGCAGGCTGCTGGAGCATTTGGAATCACAGGAATAAAATTATTTTCGAGAGCTTGCCTAGAAGTTTAGATACTTGCTACTCTTTTTTCAAAGAGTCGGTAGAGGTTATAAGGCATAGAATAAAACCTAGTCTTCGAGAGGGCATGCAGGACTGGATTGATCATTTGTAATTTCCTTTCTTGAACTGAACTTTAGTTCTTGTAATTATTTGCTGCTGTGTTTAATAGAAAATGGAAAATGACGCAGTGGGGGTCTTCCCCACTGTCCGACGCGTCAAAAATAAAATAAAAAGTGAGCAGTGCAAGCGAGAAGAAACGAAGCCGACAGATGTGATGAAAGTGGCCAATCTAGTGAACCAAGCACGTGATGCTGTGTTAGACCGTAAAGAGATTTTTGTAAAAGACAAATATAATCGGGACACGATTTTCAATACCTTTTAGCTGTTGACAGTAAAGAGTAAGGTGACCGTGCAAAAAGTGTTCTTAACGTCTAACAGATGGATAGGCCAATTGAACAATCTATATTCAAGTTAACCTCTTTACAGTCTTTGTGGTAGCTCTCCTTGTTGGAGACAAGGATGAGAATGAGTAGATTAAAGAGAAAAACTCCATGAACTTTATCCTAAGTTATAGAGGTTGATTGTGGTCACCTTGTTGGCCTATTTCATAAAGATTGTCTACTAACGTGTACATGCCGACAATTATGTTAAAAGTGAAGAGAATGAGTTGGACTTTCTAGCCATCTTAAGTTTCTCCAGTTTGTAAGGAAAGTATATTTAACAATCTACACCACTCGCAAAGATTACATCGACCCGCCAAGATTACATAGACACATACTAACAATTAATGTCTTGTCTTATGAAAAGTCCTGCAAATGAATGCAATATCGACAGCTTGACAATGCAAGAGGATATAGCAACGATTTTCTTATGGACCAGATAATAGCAGCACTGACCAAAAGCAATTGGTAGTGTTCTTTGTATTATGTCGACAACTATTGTTCCAGAACTGTGTTAGTCACACTCTTGGTTGCAGGTTAGATTCAGGGGTTTCAACACTTTTCAGATCACGCAAATATTATTTGATCTCAAGTTAATTAAGTTGTTGATCCAACAGATCAAGTCTTACTTATTTACTTTTGAGATATGATATGATAGTTCATTTTTGGGATATGGTACAAGGAAACAAGTGCTTTGGTGTCCCAGAATTTCTTTTAGACTTCGCTTGCTGGTTATGGGACAATATGTTTCTACTTAGATACTCCGCTAAACCAGTAAAATCATTTCCCTTTCAAATATTGAGCTGTGGTTGATTTAACATTTCATAATTTGAAGATATTTACTTCCAGCTATTAATTCAGTTAATTCCTGGGCAGACAGACCAAGTCGGAATCTTACTGTTTCTGTCGTTACTGAAACTCAAAGCTCTAGAAGCACACATAACCTATTAAATTAAAGTTTATCTTGCTATTAGATGTATATGGTTAGTAAATATTTTTCTGGTCTAGATAGAAACCTATTTCGCGTAGTTCTCATTACAAGCATAGTTGCATGACTGTTTGATTGTGTTTTTGTTTGGAAATGAGGCTTCGGTTATGGACAAACCGCTGAATAGAAAAGCCTGCATAAAAGGGCACCACGTTCAAACAGAAACTAAGTTCAGGTGTACTAATTTTCCACCTCTAGGAAAAGATATTCCACCCAAACTACATAATCTACCTGGATGGAGAGGAGGACGTGGCTTTCGATCGATCGACATGAGCGCGGCGGCCCGGCACCTGAGGCTGACATCGCATAGCGCAAGTATCCACCCATCACCTGTGGCCGATTGCATGCTTTCAGAGGCACATCGTGCGCGGCCGGGAAGGCAGAACTCCAGAAATGGATCGATTGTTTTATACCAACGGTAGCAGCGGTATTTATTTTGTAAACCCAACGCGCAACGGCTTGATGTGACGAGCAAAGGCCTGGTAGGATAACGCTGGCTGGTTGGTGGATGGGTTTCACGGGCTCCTCTGCTTCCTCATGTGCGCCGACAATATGGTGCGGCAAGACGAGTTTCGAAAGGGCGGCACGCGGAATCGTTCAGGGCCGGAGATCTCTGGTGTGCAGCCCGGGCTGCCCCGCTTGCTTTTCTTTTGCAAGAACCAAGAACACATGAAGAACGCAGAGAGTTGGCTTAGCGTGTGGTGTCACGTCTGGAAACGTCTACTCAGGACCCGACTGTGTCATGCACCAAGCAGAAAACAATGTATGGACTTTCGAGTAGGAACCTTTAGGCGTGTGTGTTCACTGGGCGACTGAGATCTCATCGTCCTCGCAAACTCGCACGGTTATACCAAAACAATCCATTCACAGTACTCCGCTTTGCGTGGTTCTTCCGCAAGGCACGAAGTAACCCATTAGCTAGGTACCATTTCCTGTCGAGCACCATCTCAACGGCTCATATCGACTCGGAGAATGCTAAATGATGTCGGCGATGGAAAATGATGATGCAATGTATAGACAGAAATATGACACTTCATAGCGCATTGCGCAAACTCGGTTCTGCTAGTGTGACGTTGTTCACGTCAAGACCGTGCGTGATTTCTGTCAGTCTGGCGATTGGTACATTGCAGCCATGTTTTCTGCTACAGCAAGTCTCTGATCACTTGGCGGGGCATGTTTTTTCCTTTTTCTTTTGTTGTTATGTGCATCCTTAATGTTTCGACTAACTCTTAACATTATATTGTTGCATCGGATGGGTGTAATTCATATCTATTTTATAATAATATATTTCTTTATCGAAAAAAACTCATGTCGAGCATGCCCGAACACAACGACAATCATCATGACCGAACAAACAATATTCGCCGGGTTGAACTCTAAGGATTGAACTACAATCTTCGTGGGGAACTGCATACATACGTTGCTCCCGTTAGCTATGTTACAACTCGGAACTCGTTCTCTGTCACCGGATAATTACACAGGGGGTTCAAGTTTGCAAAAATTAACACGAAATCACGCTCACGAGCTTGTCCAATTTTTCTACAAGAAATCGAGTTCGGGGTACGGGTACGGCAGACAGTGGACGAAAACCAGTCCGTTCTGTCTCTCAAGAACGATGACAAACGTGAAAACATGCATACTTGATGTCGGGCTCCTCCCCCGCCGCGCCTTATCAAGGGCCTTTATCACTTCTAAGCATTTGTTTCCAGATGACTCCTACTCGTATTGATAAAGGTAGCACGACCTGTTCATGCAGCATGGGCTAGATTGCAGCTTGTGACCTCTGTTAGGATTGTCCCACGTTATCTCTAGCATGATCGTCAGGAAGTGGACGATACACAGCGTACTGGCGTGAAGACACAAGATATTAAATCATGAGCTCTAAAGTTGCCTCTTTTTATTAGTGGGTAAAAGGCTGGTGAACCGTGAACCTCTTGTCTAAATGTACATGACGGCTTGATTTGGGAGTATCTTGCGGTTGGTAGAAATTATTTCCTAAGTCACACTAAATGCAAATCGTTTCTAAACCGTACAACTAGTCCATGTGCTATCTTTTGTTTTCTGCTCTAGGCTGGAGGCATGTTTTTACTCAATTTCTATTTCATGAGATTTTCTAAGGGGGTTTTATTAAAACTTTAGAGCGTAACACTACAAAGGGCAACTCGAATAGAACCTGTCTACTGTCCATATGTGTCCATTTGGACTGGATAAACAAAACACACATCCCAACGGTGCTCCCACACATACATTGTCGGTGGTTTTGCCCACGACTGAGCCATACAACCCTGCATTATTTCACTTGCGCATATCCTCTTCTCCAATTTTGAGCCACTGAAAAATCAAATAATTCCAATAGTGCAACTAAAAGTTTAGTAGTCTTTGATACGACTTGCACAGTCAAATGGTCATTCCAAGCCTGTCAACAATAAATAAATTAAGTTATATATTGATTACTTCATGCATAGAAGATCGGAGGTTGAGCCCATGTTCATGTCAAAGTGAACGGATCTATTTGTGGGATTATCTGTGGCTAACCTTCACGTTATGACTTATGCCATATGGGTACATTTTTCATTGACTAGACAAATGTGTATGTTTAGTGTCCATTTGGTGGGCGGCGTTGGGCGCACTGGGAAAGTGTCCGCGGACACATGCCCGATGCCTCCCACCACAAACGGACATATTGTGTCCATTTCCGGGCAGGGTGGGTGTATTGCCCTAATGCACAAAAATATCAGACCAATACATATTGAAAAAACTGCGATATACGCAATGAGAACAAAGAGGCAGGTTTGTGGGTGCATGGATCAAACGATTGGCCTCAGTATCGTAAATAGTACCAATTTTTTCTTGCTCGGCTTCGACCTGGCTCGTCTGGTGTTCTTTTTCTTCCTCTATTTCATCTACTCTTTTATCCCAATCCACAATCTCCTTCTACTGGAGTTATAGTTTTAACCACATTTTTCTTGTTTAGAGTACTACAAACCCTAGGTGACGCAGCTAATTACAACTAAGCGGATGCAACACCATGCATGTTGTACGGCGCATGTGATGGTATGGCCAGAGACGAAGCCATGTACGTGTGCCGCCGGATCTTTGTCGGCGTCGATGAATGTTCCGGGCAGGCAACAGGGCGGCCGCGCAGTGCGGCCGATAGGAATAGGATCGCGCGAGGCTGGAAAAACACACGAGCGCAGTACTGCCCCGTCCGATCAGGAGCCGGAGACAAGGGGCAGAGGGCAGCCAACCGGCGGAGGACGCGCGCGCAACACGTCATGATAAATGGCGGGAGGCGGAGGACGACGACTCAATTATTCGTGTTAATAATCCTGGCTAACGGGCTTGTGCGATGTGTACTTAATTGTATCGATCGGATCGCCGAACCCTACCGAAGGTATCCGCTGAGGCGCTGATCATGATCGTACAGTGACACTAGTGATCCTGCGAGCTGGATTTCGGACCCAATGACTTGTATATGTAGATCCCCACTTGTGATAGCGTTACTGGTGCATGCATACGAGAAAGTAGCTTGTTGACTCGTAGTTATCGGTGGAAAGAGTATCTTCAATCTTCCTGGATGGAAAAGACGCCTCTTTCCTTGTTCAGTTGGTGCCACCGTCCGGTGGTTAATTAGCGCACATGCCACGCACGGTTCATATTTCTGGAGAAAAAGTCCATTTTAAACCCCGAACTCATACATGTCGGGCGAATCGAACTTCGAAGTCGAAATCCCGGTCGTTCGCACCTTGAACTATTGAATCCCGGTCTAAATTGAACCTTGAACCTACTTTTCGGAAAAATAAAATAAAATTATAAATTGCTACTCTCGCTGACCACATTGGCCCACATGTCATATTCATCTTCTTCCTCAATCTTCTCGCTGACTCTAGGCCTAACCTTTCCTAATCATTCACACAAAACACCTAGTCATTTGGACAAGGCACTGGATCACGATGGTGTAGCTCATGTTGTTGTCCTCGATGCCGGGCCTGGCATTTCCACAAACAGCTACATCGCGCGGTGGGCGTCCATGCTGCTCCTGTATACGTTAATCATTGCGTGTAGCTCCACTTGGAACAGATGGAGCATGCGGGCGGCCGGCCTCGCCGAAGATCTTGGCAGCACACGAGGGCGACGTGGTCGTGGCGCCAGCCGCTAGCGTATTGGTCGCTCGGTGTACCGAGCGGACCTTCTGCGATCCGGGACGGCCGCCGTGTCCGCGCGCCCGCCGCGCCGTCCGCATGTGAGCTGCAGAGTAGTGCCGCTCTCGCTACCAGCCGAGTTGGCTGTGACTCTGCTCACGATCCACGCATCTTGTCCCTCGCTTTTACGCTACCGCAGCTCCTCCGGCGAGCCTCCGTGCCGCCGTGCCTGTCGATACCGCCTCTGCGCGTAGCTCGATTTGAGATGGGGAGAGAAGAGGATTGGGGTAGGTGATGAATATGACATGCGGGCCCCACTAGTCACTGAGACAATTTGTATTCCCGGTCGGGATGTTCTTTTTCCCGGTGCGCCAAACAAGCGTAGGGTTCGATTTAGACCGGGATTCGATAGTTTAGGGTGCAAACGACAGAGATTTTGACTTCAGGGTTCAATCCGTCCGAGCTCTACGAATTCAGGGTTTAAAATAGACTTTTTCCTATTTGCGGCGGATGGACAGGAGCGCGCCGGCCTGGAACCTGACGCTAACATCGCCTAGTAGCTACCCGTCACCATGGCCAGTGGCATGCTTTCAGAATTCACGCATGGCACATGGGCCTCCGGTGGCCTCGTACGCCACACTGTGTGTCCCGCTTCGAGCTTGGAAAGACGGCGCGCGGAATTGTTCGCTGCCCGAGCTGCCCCGCCTGCTTTTCTTCTGCTAGAACACGTGAAGAACGTTCGAGGGTTGGCTTAGCTTGGCGTTGCGTCCGGAGGCGTCTACCCAGAGTAGTGAGGACATAATTGCACACCAATCAGAAAAATACGGTTTCGACTTTCAAGTAGGAGCTTCTAGGCATGTGTTTCCATCGGGTCACCGACTCCACCGTCCTCTCAAACTTTGCTCAGTTTTACATCGAAACGATCCATTCGTAATCTAGTTTGTATGGTTCTTGCACATGGCGTCGCAGTAATCCAATGCGTACAACTCCTAGTCGAGCATGCCCGGACGCAACATTGGAAGACATCGTCGCCTGCTCGGTGCATGCGAGGTTGAGGGTCGGTGTAGAGGAAGTAGTCGATGCAGAGGTCGATGACGATCGCGGGAAGGTGCGGATCCCTTCCGGTCTCCACCGGCACTGCCCTGGAACGGCTTGCCGAGATTCCAGCTCTTCCCGTTGCTATGCGCAGGCCACGATCGGTGTGGTTTAGATTTAGGGGAGTAACAGGACCGAAAACTAACGAGGGTAGATTAACCAGCCGCCAGACTCCCTCCTTATATGGTGTGCGCACGCAACGGGGGGCCAGAACCATGAGTTGGTTAGGGTGCCCCCGATCAGGGCGTTTTGTTACGTACGAATAGGTCCTGAACGTTGGTTCGTGGGGCTCTTCTTTTCTTTCTTTTGTAACGTTATTTGACTGTCTTTTCCTGTTAAAACTAACAGATCTAAAACCAACACTTTTTAGCTTCAGTTCTAGTCAAGGGAGTTTCGCTTTAAATCATAACAGTACATAATGGCAACTCGAGCAGAACCCGTCAACCCTTACCTATGTGTCCGATTGGACCAGATAGACAAAACGCACGTCCCAACGGTGGTGGTTATCGGTGGAGAGAGTATCTTCAATCTTCCTGGATGGAGAAGACATCGCTTGCCTGGTTCAGTTGGTGCCACCGGCTAGTGGTTAATTAGCGCGCATTCTACGCACGGTTCATACATACTTCCGGCATGCAATTGGTTTGACATGAGTGCGCCGGCCCGGCACCTGACGCTAACGTCGCGAGTAGCCACCCATCACCTATGGCTAGTGCCAGTGGCATGGGCGTCTGGTGGCCTCGTACGCCACCGTGCGCGGCCGGAAAGGCAGAACTCCAGAAGTGGATGGGTACGTAGTATTGGCACGGCGCAAATGCCGTAATCGATCGAGGATGATAATGTTGGCTTGCCGGTGATTGGGTTTCACGGGCTCACCTTACTTGCTTCCCCATGTGCGTCGATCCTTCTTTGAGCCCCGCTTCGAGCTTGGAAAGACGGCGCGCGGAATTGTTCGCCGCCCGAGCTGCCCCGCCTGCTTTTCTTCTGCGAGAACACGTGAAGAACGTTCGAGGGTTGGCTTAGCTTGGCGTTGCGTCTGGAGGCGTCTACCCAGAGTAGTGAGGACATAATTGCATGTTGTGCACCAATCAGAAAAATACGGTTTCGACTTTCAAGTAGGAGCTTCTAGGCATATGTGTGTCCATCGGGTCACCGACCCCACCATCATCTCAAACTTTGCTCAGTTTTACATCGAAACGATCCATTCGTACTACACTTTGTATGGTTCTTGCACATGGCGTGCGAGATGGCTATCTGTCGAGCGCGCGTCTGCTCGCGCGGTTCGCGCAGCGACGGGCGACACGCAGCGCGTGTGTGGCCACGTGGGTGGGTCCCACCCACGTACTGCTCATCATCCTCCTCCTTCCTTTCCTTCTCCTCTTTTCTTTTCTTCCTCCCGTGCCCAACCCAAACCTAGTCGAGCGTGCCCGGACGCAGCGATAAAGCTTCACGGCCGAGCAAAGAAGGTTCGCCAAGAGAAAGGCGCAAAGAATGCATTCCCTTTGAACTCTACGAACGGAACTACGATCTCCGATGAGTAAATCTTACGGCTGTTGCTCCGGTCAACTACGTCACAACTCAAAACTCGTTCCCCGTCCCCAGATGATATTCCAAAGGGTTCTCATTGATTAAAAATTAACAGGTAGTTCACGAGTTTTTTCAGGGCAAACATTTACAAGAAGTTGATTTCACATGCTTGTGTGGGCTAAAAGTACGTGGGCCTAAATGTGCGTCCGGGTACATGGCTGAGACACTATGCAGTCCTGACTTGCGCGACGCAGTGCGAGTACAACAGAGCATGGTTGACGACGAGGCATTTCTGTCTCTCCACGTCTATGCCATACTCCTAGGCCCACATAATTGTCACCCTGCTCCTCCTCACGCCGCGTCTTTTCAAGTAATCTAGTTGCTTCTAAGCATTCCTTCCCAGATGTCTCCTAATCGTATTGTTAAGTAGCACCATCCCCTTCATGCATTGTTCTTGTATCATTACGGGGTAGAGTACAACTCATGACTTCTCCTAGACTCGTCAACATCATTTTTAGGATGACTCTACGCAAAAGCGCACAAGGAAGAAGAACAAATGCGTGATCATGGCAATAAGAAGAACCAAACTGTGAGCCCTGAAGCCACCCCTATCAGTGGAGAAAAGGCTGGTGAACCTCCTCAACCGTGGAGCACAAAATTTGGTACTCGGGTGTATATGTGTACATGAAGGCTCGATTTGGTAGTATCTTGTGGTTGCCAGAAATTGAGTTCATAAGATTTTTTTCATTGAAGTTCATAATAAATGTAGACCATCTCTAAACTGTATAGCTAGCCCATATGCTAACTTTTTTTCTTGCTCTATGCTTGGGATAAGTTTTTTATGCATTTTAAGTTCATTGGGTTTATTAAAGCGATTATAGAACTTTAAAGTGTAATAGTGCATAAAGTGTAATAGTATTAAACCATACATATTGTAAAAAATACGATACGTGCAAACGAACAAAGAGGTAAATTTGTTTGGTGCATCTATCCATCAACTAGCTTCAATATCGTAAATATGACCAAAGCTCCAAAGCAACGGACTATGTGTCGGATGTATGCCCAAAAGGCAATAAAATTTAACATCTGATTCATAATTATGCTTCGTGATTCTATGCTATAACTGCAGTGACTGCTGAATATGTGATTCAGAGGAAATCTCACTGGCACGTGTAGAGACATGAACAGAATAAAGTATACCCTAGTCTTGCCTTTTAGACTAATTCGTTGATTGCTCGAGACCACGTTTTCCTGGTCTGTGACATTGTTTATGTCAGCATCAATGAGTGGCATATTGTTGGTGGAAACAATATGGTCGGGTAGACCCAAATTATTGATATGCTAAGAAGATTCCAAAGTGTCTTTTTGTCCTTAGTGCAATATCGCAGATGGTTATTATATGACATATCCTTAGACCATGAGGTTATTATGGTTGTGCATATTGGAAGAGTTACTTTGGTACTGTCAACCATCACGGCCGTAACTGGGTGATCATAACGGCAGTCACTGGTTGATTCCGAAGGTGTGCATATATCGTAATGTTGCAAGATGGGAAATTACTCCTCTGTCAAAAGAGAGATACATCCAGGGCTCACTCGGTATGTATGATATCCAATATGTTCTGCAGACAATTCAAGTTACATCATGTGGGATATCGGATTACGGGAACGAGAAAATGAAACTTACCGGTAACGAGATAGCAGTGCCGCTCCCGCTACCAGCCGGCCCGGAACCTGACGCTAACATCGCCTAGTAGCTACCCGTCACCGTGGCCAGTGGCATGCTTTCAGAATTCACGCATGGCACATGGGCCTCCGGTGGCCTCGTACGCCACACTGTGTGCCCCGCTTCGAGCTTGGAAAGACGGCGCGCGGAATTGTTCGCCGCCCGAGCTGCCCCGCCTGCTTTTCTTCTGCGAGAACACGTGAAGAACGTTCGAGGGTTGGCCTAGCTTGGCGTTGCGTCCGGAGGCGTCTACCCAGAGTAGTGAGGACATGATTGTGTTGTGCACCAATCAGAAAAATACGGTTTCGACTTTCAAGTAGGAGCTTCTAGGCATGTGTTTCCATCGGGTCAGCGACCCCACCGTCCTCTCAAACTTTGCTCAGTTTTTAATCAAAACGATCCATTGGTACTCCAGTTTTTACAAGAAGTTGATTTCACATGCTTGTGTGGGCTAAAAGTACGTGGGCCTAAATGTGCGTCCGGGTACATGGCTGAGACACTATGCAGTCCTGACTTGCGCGACGCAGTGCGAGTACAACGGAGCATGGTTGATGACGAGGCATTTCTGTCTCTCCACGTCTATGCCATACTCCTAGGCCCACACAATTGTCACCCTGCTCCTCCTCACGCTGCGTCTTTTCAAGTAATCTAGTTGCTTCTAAGCATTCCTTCCCAGATGTCTCCTAATCGTATTGTTAAGTAGCACCATCCCCTTCATACATTGTTCTTGTATTACGGGGTAGAGTACAACTCACGACTTCTCCTAGACTCGTCCACATCATTTTTAGGATGACTCTACGCAAAAGCGCACAAGGAAGAAGAACAAATGCGTGATCATGGCAATAAGAAGAACCAAACTGTGAGCTCCGAAGCCACCCCTATCAGTGGAGAAAAGGCTGGTGAACCTCCTCAACCGTGGAGCACAAAATTTGGTACTCGGGTGTATATGTGTACATGAAGGCTCGATTTGGTAGTATCTTGTGGTTGCCAGAAATTGAGCTCATAAGATTTTTTCATTGAAGTTCATAATAAATGTAGACCATCTCTAAACTGTATAGCTAGCCCATATGCTAACTTTTTTTCTTGCTCTATGCTTGGGACAAGTTTTTGATGCATTTTAAGTTCATTGGGTTTATTAAAGCGATTATAGAACTTTAAAGTGTAATAGTGCATAAAGTGTAATAGTATTAAACCATACATATTGTAAAAAATACGATACGTGCAAACGAACAAAGAGGTAAATTTGTTTGGTGCATCTATCCATCAACTAGCTTCAATATCGTAAATATGACCAAAGCTCCAAAGCAACGGACTGTGTGTCGGATGTATGCCCAAAAGGCAATAAAGTTTAACATCTGATTCATAATTATGCTTCGTGATTCTATGCTATAACTGCAGTGACTCCTGAATATGTGATTCAGAGAAAATCTCACTGGCACGTGTAGAGACATGAACAGAATAAAGTATACCCTAGTCTTGCCTTTTAGACTAATTCGTTGATTGCTTGAGACCACGTTTTCCTGGTCTGTGACATTGTTTATGTCAGCATCAATGAGTGGCATATTGTTGGTGGAAACAATATGGCCGGGTAGACCCAAATCATTGATATGCTAAGAAGATTCCAAAGTGTCTTTTTGTCCTTAGTGCAATATCGCAGATGGTTATTATATGACATGTCCTTAGACCATGAGGTTATTAGGGTTGTGCGAAGAGTTATTTTGGTACTGTCAACCATCACGGCCATAACTGGGTGGTCATAACGGCAGTCACTGGATGATTCTGAAGGTGTGCATATATCCTAATGTTCCAAGATGGGAAATTAATCATCTGTCAAAAGAGAGATACATCCAGGGCCCACTCGGTATGTATGATATCCAATATGTTCTGCAGACAATGCATAATGAAGTTACATCATGTGGGATATCGATTACGGGAACGAGAAAAAGAAACTTACCAGTAACGAGATAGACAAAGATATAGTGAATCAGAGATTGATTCACAGCAATATCAGGGATACTTTATCTCAGGTAAGTTCAGTATCGTGAGTAATGGGAATGACAAATTAATAATCAACAGGTTGACCAGAGTGTTATTCGCATAACGGTAGCAGTTATTCAGGTTGCCCATGAATCTGACCCTGGCCGGTGATTAGATAGAAACATCTAATTATAGCTACACGTTATCGAACCTGTAGGGTAACACGCTTAAGCCAGTTCTAGTTTGTTGTGTATATGGTTGGTCTGGATACCGAGAGAGTATCACCGGAATGGTTTCTGCGTGGTAGATAATATCTTTATCAGAGAGATTGGATTATGCAGACACTAGGAGTCTCGGAGTGATGATTTATTCCGAAGGTTTATATAAGAGGGAAATATTTATCCGGAGTATTTTGTCTGCGAACACTGGGTGTCCCGGATCATGTAAAAGTGTTTTATATGATAAGTAATTAATTCCAGGAATTTTCTGTAAAAGGAAATATTCAATTAGGAATTAATTAGACAAAATAATTAATTAAATATTTAATTTATTTAATTAATAAATAAAAAGGAAAAATGTTAAATAAATTGGAGCCACCAAGAGGGGCTGCCTAGTGGGCCCGGGTGGGCCAAGACGAGTGGTGGGGGGAAGCTCCCCCTCTCCCCAAACCCTAGTGGGCCAAAAGCCCTTAGGGAGAGGCGGTTTGGGGGGGGGGGGGACCTTGTTGGACAAGAACTCCTCCCCCCCAATCCGAATTGGGATAGAGGAGTTGGAGTCCAACTTCAACTCCCCTATGGGAGACTGTGATTTGAAAGAAACGCGAATGAGTCGCCCCGTGGGTCTCAACTAAGTGAGCTAAGAAGAGTTATTACATATTAGCTCTCTTTTGAATCCATTATGTGGTCTCAACCAAGCCTGACCCTCGCATGTGGATCTCTGTTTCTAAGTTCCCATATTCTGAATTGTTCTCGTTCTCGTTCTCCCCAAGGCCTCCGCCGCCACACCACAAACCACCGTCTCGCTCTCTTCCGTCGGCCCCCACCCCGCCGATCATCGCTGGTATACTCCGATCGCCGTTGCCCATTGGTTTCCGTGTCTCGTCCTGCGTTGATTATTATGATAATCCAGATGAAAATTTAAATCGAAATTCAAATACTATGGTGAAAGGAATTTGTTGAAATATGTCATCCTAAGGAATTTGGTGAAAGGAATATGTTGAAAGTAAATTATGATATGAAAGATGATAAAAACAACATTGAATTGACAATGGTCAAGATTAGAAACAATGGTTTGATGCATCATACATGACATGTCCATATATAAAACGTTGAATTAAGATGAATGAAAGAAATATCAACGTAGCAACTAAGTGGATGAACAAAATGAAATGAACGATTTTTTTTTGAAAAGTACACTTCATCTGAATTAATTAAGTGGGATGATATAGCCATTGATGAAAATGTATGTATATGAATAGAACAATGAAAATATTCCTCACCAACGAGAACGAATGTCGTCGGAGTCGAGAAAGAAGATGACAACGAGACTCAATGTAGCTGAAATTGTCGACGTAGATGTTCATAACCTCCAAGATGTGGTCAATCAGTTGTCGTAGAGGTGTGCGGGGACGGGGCGCACATCATCACGTGGTTGTTCGAGACGATCTCCGCCGTCGTGGATTGCATAGCTTCGGCGATGGCGCAGACAACAGCAACAAGAAGATGCACCACCATGTCCTGATGTTAGAAGACGCCGAGGGTAGTCTTCTGGCTCGAGGAATCATCGAGATGTTCACCGTGAGCGACGGGATCTAACGATGAACTCGAACTTCGGGATGTGAATGACATGGTTGGTACGAGATATAAAGAGCATCTTGGGATAAAACTTGTGACGGAAAGTGGAGAAGAAGGATGAGCGCCACGAAGTGACGCGCTCAGGTTCTCCTTTTATATAGAGTTAGGAGGGACATCGGGAGACGAACAGGCGGCATTCGGTTCACCAAACCGGTTTGGACAATTAAAAGATCAAAGTGCGAAATAAATTCCCTAAATTAGACCTCCACTGAATTTTGAACAACTTTCATGTTGGACTCGAAAGGAAAGAGTCACTATAATAGATTGGATTGGGAGTGGAAGAGGTGAACCATAGCTGTTCTGTTTCTGTACATGTAAGTATGTGCGCTGCTCGAGTAGGAAGAAGTCAGACGTGGAGGAGCGAGCTCGCCTCGGTCGGGCTGGCCAGATGGGATAGAATGATGCGGTTTAGTAGAAAAAGAAGAAAAGGAGAGAAAGAAAGAAAAAAACACATGTGGGCTGGCGCATTCGGTTTACAAGGGATATGAGAGAGTACGGGCTAAATTCCTCCATTTGGACATTTGGTTCCGAAATTCCTTAATTGTTTTTTTGGTAATTACAGAAACTAATCGTATGGCCCAACAAGCTCGCTAGTGGAAACTGGCCCATGGCTGCGTACTGTACATACCGTTCCAAGTTCCAACGATCATGGTTCCCTGTGTTAAAAAAAAAAACCATCATGGTTCCTCAAATTTGGTTGGTAGGGACACAACAGGGGAAATGGTATTTTGCTTTGCTTGTTTTTTTGAACTTAGCACGAGCGAACACATTTGGCAGGTTGGCACATTTGGAGCTGGGATTTTTGGTATTAAGTTATTCTCGTGACGACAATTATTTAATTTTATATGATCAATTTGAAGTGTGTGCATTTGGCTGATATAGTATTTATCGAAATTGTGTCAAAATAGTTCGATATTTAATGAAACCAAACCGTATGTTGTTTTGTACCGTGTTTGCCCAAAAAACAATTTATTGTTTTTATTTAAAGAATTTCGTACTGACACGTGGACCCTATGTGTTAATGTATTGGTGACATATGCAATTAGTTTTTCTATTTCCTCTATAATAGAGCCTGTAACACTATGGATCAACACATAATTATGTGTTACTCTCTATAAAGTTTGCATCACATTCCCACCAACCCATATTTATATGTTACTACTTTAATATGTTTGTAACACAATACTTCTGACACATATTTATATGTTACTTGGTTTGCATCTCTGTAACACAATTTCTGGACTTTTATAGTTTGTGTTACTATTGATCGTTGCAACACAAATGATGTGTGACTGGAATTTTACTTGTAACATATTCTACAATGTGTTACATGATTGTGTTACCAAAGCTCTGTCCTGTTGTAGTGAAGCTTCATCAACGTCGTTATCGACATCTCTTCCGCTTCAACGGTGTCGGTAACGATTTACAGTTGGATCAAATATGCATGTCTTGTTACTTGTATCTTCATAGTAGATCTTGGCTGTTGCGTAGTAGTGGCGAAATTTTTGTTTTCCATACACGCAACCCAATAGTGGTATCTGAGCGGTCTATGCGTAGATACATGATTTGATCTAAAGCACATGTTGTGCGGGCACCGCATAAGTTTGTGCGGGTATGTTATTGAAGTCTTTCTCTAACATTCAGTTTATTTATGTTTGCTTCCCAATAAACTATTGAGGATTATTTCCGACGGCATAGTTTGATTTTACGGACTTCTGGCAATCCGCGGACCTTCCGGCTGCTCCTAGTATGCCCGTCTGCGTGAACGAAGTGGTTCAGTAGCTCCGGGTCTTTCTATAGTTGGTCTCGTTGACTCGATGGTGGAAAGGGCATGTGGACTAGGTCCACACGGGGTTCACGCGCACCAGTGATCGTTTAGATTGGGACCCGCAATGTTTTCGTAATGTTGGGATGTCAATCACCCCACAATGTCAATCTAGCAACATGAATAATCATGCTTGGTGAGGGTCATAGTATTTCCGGTTGTCCCGTTGATCCTACAGCCACGCTAAAAGATGCAAACAAATGTTAGAGGCGTCTAACTCTGTTTTGCAGGACATGTGATGTGGTATAGTCTCGAAATATTTATTTTGTTTACTAACCTTGTTTTGTTTTGTTTTGGCCGGCGTGTTGTTCTTCCTTGTTCGTCAAGCTATGGTGATAGTGAAGGATAGGAGAAGGCATGCACTTGTTGTGAACCTCGACATGGCCGCACCGGTGGAGGCGTCACCGGAAGATGAAGGAAGAAGACTATACTACATCACGAAGTATTATTTACTTGTGCATGTTTTATACCTGTTTTCTTGCTTTTCCCTTGTTTGCGCAGTAGACGTGATTATTAGGGAGATTCCTCAGTAGCTGCAGAGTTTAAGTACTTGAGCTAAAATTAAAAATATCAAGGAGTTCGTGCTCTTCCAAGTCGTACGTAGCAGCGTCAAACCGGGTGCTTGTCTTTGGGCGACATGTATCCATGAGCTGAGTTTGACAAGGATTCAGGAGGCGTGTATGGAACATCCATGCAGCAAAATACGGTTGGTTGTCTTGACGTTCGGGCATGACTAGTCATGAGCTCGAAGCACATCCATCGAAAGATGAACAGAAGTCACGGCAGGAAGTGATTGGCAAGCTGGCCTACCCCTTAATCATAGTTGGTTGAGCTGCATCCAGTTAAGCATCTATTGATGAGTAAGGATTCCGAATCACTAAGGTCTGATCACGAGGAATATCAGAATTTAGTGGGAGCACATTATTAGTTTATCTTTAACTAGTGCTAGAAAATAATTATGAACATGTCTTAGTGAACTTTATATTGTTGTAGATCGACACACGTAACACCCGCTATTAACCTTGGTACACTACTTGAAATAGAAACCACTTTTACCATTAGGGGTAAATATATTGATTGAATATGCTTCCTAAGAATTGTACTTAGAGGTGCCAAGAAAGAGTATGTCTTTGACACTTCTCCTCCGGGGTTGTTGTCAAAACTACTTATAAAAGGGAAGCTCACACCTTGAAGAGTGATGAGGCTATCTCTATCCAATGTCTTATGTTGACATGCATAGGCCATGAGTTGCAAAGCGGTTGGATCGCACATATGCTAAGCGACATGATCGTCGTACTCACAGCCATGTTCCAGACTCAGGCAAAGACTGAGAGTTATGGATAACAAAGGTTTTCTGGTCATGTCACATGGCAGAAGAAGCTCAGCAAGCGAGCATGTAATCAAGATGATTGGTTACGGTATAAGGCTGCAGACTCTGGGGTTTTCTAATCCTGGCTGAGCCAAGTACAGATTTGATGTTGACTTCACTTCCCCATTTTACAACGGATGTATCATGATTCAAAACATGAGTGGGAGGAAGAAAACATTAAATGGCTCCTTGCTATGCTGAATCTGCAGAAGCTAATGTAATGAGGGATAACAATCAAGTTCGATTGTTGCCCAATTCGCATGCTTCAAGAAGAAGAGGAAGAAGAAGGCTGAAGGTGTTTTACACATCAGATAAGCTTAAAAGGTTTAGTTCAGGAGAATCCTGAATACCTCTTCCGAGGAAAGAAAAGATATTGGAAGTGGAACTGTAAAAGGTTTCGGGCACTAATAAGAAGAAACCTGCTAGAAGTACAAAAGGTATAAGAGTTGTACTTAAATGATATTCGTTATTCTTGCTAGTAACTCTGGAGTATTGGTTGCAAAGAATTTTTCTTGCATTCAATATAAGGGCTACGGAAAGTAAGAAGGATGGAGAATAAAAGGTGGTGGTGTGCGCCAAGTTTGGCGCATGGACCTTCGTCCTTAGGATGAAGACGTCTCCACTTTTATTTTTCAAGTTGAAAGATTTGTGAGCTTCGGCTCAAGTTATTAGGTCGCATGTTTGGCGACAAATATTCTTGTGAATTTATAGGACAAGTTGGTCCGTTTATTATGATAAATAATATTGGAGATCACTCCCTTCAGGGATGATCAAGTTGCAAATCTTTTGAAGTTAAGGGAATATCATTTGTTCTAATTTTTGTGATTGTGTTGATATCACCTTCGGGTGACACTATCATCTTGGATGCATCATATGCATGATGGAAGGAAATCCAAGATATCGTTATGTGAAACGAGTGAAAGACTTGGTGAATTACACTTCGTTGAAGTTTGAATTCATTAAGTATTCCGGCACATAGTGAGAAATCAACAAAGATAAGTTTATGGACTATTAATGATTTTATCATTAATGTCTAAAGTTTCACAAATGTTTTAGATATAAAGTCTTGGTGATTATGTAATTATGTCTTGAAAGTTTTCAAGTCATGATCTGACTAAGTGTGACGAAGTCAGCACTAAGAATCTTCTTGTTTTTGCATAACTTTGGCAATACCAATCTAGAATATGTTTGCTCGCTAGGTAATTTTAGCACAGTTAATTGTCTTGCTTCGTGTCATTGTTTTGAAAGATAAACTATGGATGGACACGTTGGTCTTAGGTACTAAAAGTTTCTGAAATATTGGAACTTGGTCCTAAGATAAAGGACAAAGAGAATTTCATTGTCTCTTGCCTCATGTCATTGTTTTGAAAGATAAACTTTGGGGACATGATGGATTTAGGTTCTGAGATTTTCTGAAAGATGAAACTCGATCCTAAAGTAAAAGACAATGAGTTACTTTGTAGGTTGTTCCAATAAGTTAATTGGAAGTCCTCTTATAACACCACATAAGTGACAATGTTACTAAGAGATATATGATTCTTAAGGAATTTATTCCTTGTTGAATTCAGTGGGAGGATGGTGATTCTTGAAGAGATTATTGAATCTTCGGAAATAGTTATCAGAAGTTGTGCAGGCGGAAGCAATTCCAATTGACAATTCTTTTAGACTAATACCGAGAGTCATTGCAATATGAGCATGACTTCTTGTCAAGAAATAATCACTTAACCAGATAAAGAGCATATGAGTTTCTAGAAAACTTGAGTCAATATGCTAAGACAAAGTAATAAGATAAGTGCTATAGTATCCAAACCTTCATGACTTAGAGTCAGATATTAGTAATATCATCAAGTTCGAGTTGAGAGACTTGAAGGAATTCCTGTTGGAATATTTGATCATAAAGCTTGTTTTGTCATAAATGGTTTTATGACAAATTCAAGAGTTGACTACTCAGGATCATATGATCTGTAGCAAAGCTTTGTGATTAAAGGGACTAGTAGATTTGTATGAGATGTTAACAAAGTATATTCCTCTAAGGAAAAGTAATCGAGTATGTGTACGATGTACAACTCGAGGGCTTTGTTAAATGAATACAGTACTAGTTATTTAATGAGTATGTTTGTATAAGATGTTAACAAAACAAATTCCTTTGAAGGAAAATTTATCGAGGAAGTGTACAATGTACAGCTCGAGGGTTTTGTTAATGAATACATCTAGTCATTAAAAGTATGTCTGTGGTGGCAGACGAATGATGGTATGAAGGTTGGATTAGTTTTGTAATTATGTGAAGTAAACAAGCAATGTTTAACTTCATAGGAAATTGCAAAGTTCTAAAAGTTAGTGGGAGCTAGTTTATGGTATTCAATTAATTTTGGAAACCATTAAAATACTTCATTTGATAGAATATGTGTATCATTGAAAAGTTGTTCAATGAAACGTAAGGGCAAGGAATTAGTATCATGACAGGATGTATCCTGATAATGATTTAATATCTTGCTGCAAGAATGCACACAAAGTGTTTTGAATGAAAATTCGAAACATGAGAGAACTAGGTTCTCATAAAGAATAAGGAAATTTATATGCAAGAACCACGATAGTATATCTGTGGTGAGCATGATCAAATGATTCTTTCATTTTATCATCATGGGAATTTCCTGAATAATGCATTCTTGGATTTGAATATCAAGTGATAAAGGTAATTGTTGACAAGTTGACTTTGTAACAAAAGTTTAATTGACTCCAATTATATAGAGTATTCTCTAAATGGTGTTTTTGAAGAAGTATCTTCAAAAGAGAATAACTTGCAATGTAAGAGTTACATTGGACAAAGACTTATGAGATAAGCATAAAAGATAAACCAAGGATAAAACATGATCTTATGATTTTGTGAAATAGCAAGGGTTAGGATGCTTAATTAATTTTGAGCATAGAGTTACGTACACTACAATAAGTCGCAGTAACAGTTGGAGCTTAAATACTTCCAAAAGGGGTTGTCGGTTTATTGGATGAACTAGGTGTGGTTCTTTACAAAAGAGACATCAATGTTGTGAAAACAGCAGAAATGATTTCTTAGTTAGAGTACCAAGGTTTCACGCTTAAGTCAGTTCTAGTTTGTCGTGGTTGGTCTGGATACTGAGAGAGTATCACCGGAATGGTTTCTGCGTGGTAGATAATATCTTTATCAGAGAGATTGGATTATGCAGACACTAGGTGTCTCGGAGTGATAGAAATAGTTTCTATCACTAGTCGAATTTATTCCGAAGGTTTATATAAGAGGGAAATATTTATCCGGAGTATTTTTTCTGCGGACACTGGGCATCCCGGATCATGTAAAAGTGTTTTATATGATAAGTAATTAATTCCGGTAATTTCCTGTAAAAGAAAATATTCAATTAGGAATTAATTAGACAAATAATTAATTAAATATTAATTTATAAATAAAAAGGAAAAATATTAAATAAATTGGAGCCACCAAGAGGGGCTGCCTAGTGGGCCCACTTGGCAGCCCCACCTCCACAAGGGGCGGGTGGGCCAAGACGAGTGGAGGGGGGAAGCTCCCCCTCTCCCCAAGCCCTAGTGGGCCAAAAGCCCATAGGGAGAGGCGGTTTGGGGGGGGGTGTCTTGTTGGACAAGGACTCCTCCCCCCCAATCCGAATTGGGATAGAGGAGTTGGAGTCCAACTCCAACGCCCCTATGAGAGGCCCATCAAGGCAAGGGGCTGGCCCCTTGCCCAAGCCTCCCCCCTTTGGCCTCCTATATAAACACCCCACCCCTCCTTTGGGAGACACACAAGTTAGATCTCTTCTACTTGGATTAGAGTGAACCTCTAAATATTTAGAGGGATCCTCCTCAATTAGATCTAGATCTAATATCTAATCTCTCTCTCCCTCCTTCTCATGTGTTGAGATCTCCACCTTCATATACGCCAGCGGTGAGTGCTTCAAGCATGGACGGCGAAGCCTTGCTGAACTAGTTCCGATGTATGCGTGCGAAACTCAGAGGGGTGATCCGTTGAGAAACAGTTGACCCTAGCTCACTCTGGTGGATCAAGGCGGGATGCGAGGAGTCTACGATATTCTCTCGCTAGGCTTAGCCGAGGGAGTTCTTCCACAAGCTTCATCAACGTCGTCATCGACATCTCTTCCGCTTCAACGGCGTCGGTAACGATTTACAGTTGGATCAAATATGCATGTCTTGTTACTTGTATCTTCATAGTAGATCTTGGTTGTTGCGTAGTAGTGGCGAAATTTTTGTTTTCCATACACGCCACCCAATACTATGGGCATTGCTCCAAAGCTATTTCGCCTCGCGAAAAACAAGAAATGCACAATTGTGAAAGCCCTAGAAGACAACTCGTGGGTGTTCTAGTCTAGCACTGCGCAGAGTTGGCTGCCTCCAAGTTCCACGACATCAGCCCAGCAACTCTTCCCAAGAATCTCAGGAATAATCTACCAGATCCAAGCACCTAACTTAAGAAACCTAAATTACGGGGGTGTGCTAGGAGGGGAGGTGGCGGCATCACAGCGCTGGGAGGGGAGGTGCAGAAGTTGGAGCAAAAAATAACACAAAATCGATTTCACGAGTTTGTACAATGCACAAATTTGCAAGAAGTCGATGCCGCCACGTGGGCCTATGCATTACGTGGCTTTCGCGTACATGGCTAAGACAAACTCAAGCCTTGACTTGCGTGACACAATGAGAGTACGGTGGACCGTGGTGGACGATGATGCCTTTTTGTCTCTTCTCGACCATGACATACTTTTGTACTTGTCACCACGCTCATCTTCCTACTTCGCCTTATCGATGAGTCCAATTGCTTCTAACCATTCGATTTCAGGTGTCTCCTAATCGTATTGTTAAGGTGACACCATCCCTTCATGCATTGTTCTTGCATTACAAGTTATATTACAACTCGCAACTTCTCCTAGGCTCGTCTCACGCCATTTAAAGTGTGGTCATGTACAAAAGCGCGCGGGGAGAAAACAAAGGCGTGATCTGGAAGCTGGTAAACCTCCTTGCTGTGGAGCTCACGTTTTGGTCCTCGACTGCATTTTTTTCCGAAAAGGGCAACCCAGCCTCTGCATCGATTGATGCATGCGGCTTTTATTTCATTTATTTGAAGTCAGGTATCACAAAAGTTTACATCACGGATCACAAAGGGTTGAAACATGTATCAACCATCTAAATACGACGGACATCAAATAATGACACTGCATCAAAATGATATCCTAAGATCAAAACGCCAGCTGAATCGTTTGTACAAATCCCGTGCCACCAATTCCAGCCGGTTGCACCCAGAATCCAGCGCGCTGCGGTGATCCGTTGACTGTAGGTAGGACCACGTACGGATCCAATGGGTAGCCAAAGGTATAACCTGCATAAAAGAAGATGATTTTGCATTGTTAAAGATATAGTAATTGCGTATGTTGCATATAGCCCAGAGCAAAGCACATACACCCACTTGGATGTTTACTCTCTCTTTTCTATCCACTCCCCTGAGCCAGTTGCCAAACAAGTTATCTATATTGTTAGGGGGAGGTAAGTTGAAGGCTATGTACACAATACGCCATACTACCTTAGCTAGTGGGCATGACAAAAATAAGTGCTGAATTGTCTCATCTTGATCACAAAAACAACATTTTTTAGAGCCATCCCAGTTTCTTTTAGCAAGGTTGTCTTTAGTTAAAATTTCTTTGCGCTTAAGAAACCACATAAAAATCTTTATTTTTAGTGGTACTTTCATCTTCCAAATATGTTTACGTAGGAACCTAGTATTATCACTCAAGTAGTCAAGATACATAGACTTTACCGCATACTTTCCTGATTTGGTTAAACCCCATTTAAAAATATCCGGTTCAAGTGACAAATGAATGCGCATTAACCTGTTAACTAGGTGAAGCCATCTATCCCACCTGGTCCCGGTTAAAACTCTCCTAAAACTTATATTAGGAGGAGGCACATTCCCCAAAACGGAAGACACTGAGACCCCCTTTCGGTGATCTATGTTATACAGGGATGGATATTGACTAAATAGGGGCTTGTCCCCCAACCAAGTATCCTCCCAGAACCGAATACTTTCGCCGTTACCAACATCAAAAGAGCCTCTGTCAAAGAACTCATCTTTGACCTTCATGAGGCCTTTCCAGAAGGGTGAGTCAGTAGGTTTTGCTTTAACCTGTTGATAACCCCCAAGAGCAAGGGATCACTGTAGCACCTCTCAATGTGGAAGTAATGTATCGATCCGCAGGAGCAAGAAGGAAAAGTTATCTATTCCCTACAACTAAAGTGTCACAAGTTTAAGGAACAAGGTGGTTGATTTAATGGATGGAAGTTTGATGTAACAAGGCAAGAATGTGGAAGTGTCCCAATCCTCTTCAATGCAAGAGGACAAGACAAAGGTTTTCTAGGATGCTTGGAAATAAGGCCTAGGGATCATACTTTCACTAGTGGACACTCCCAACAATTGAATACATAGATATTTCCTCTTCACTTTGATACTCTGAACTATTCTCCCGTTGGATAGAAATACCAATCTACTACGTAGGGCTACAAGAGCACACCTTAAAGTCTGAGTAAACAAACACCACAATATCATAGAACACCAAGACCATCGTGTAGGGCTACAAAAGCACACCTTAAAGTCTGTCTTCCACATCTAGGGAACCCCAAGGTCACTATGAGTGCCCCAAAATAGTACTAAACAAACACCACAATTTTATAGTGACATCCAACACAAAGAATAACTCATGGTAAATATTTCTGTAACCTTTAGCCTAAGAGTCACACACGGTGCGCACACTGTCAACTTCACACCATGGGACAAAGGTGACTCTGGAAATTACATTAATAATACCACTTGAGTAGCACAAACAATGAAGAAGAAACATCCATGAATTCAATTAGATTACAAAGCTCATGATCACATAAAGATCACATCATGGGAGAGAGAGATGAACCACATAGATACCGGTAGAGCCCTCAGCCCCGATGAAGAACTACTCCCTCCTCATCATGGGAGGCAGCAGCGGCGATGAAGATGTTGATGATGAACACACCGGAGGGGGGTGGAGCCCTCCGGAGGCGATTCCGGCGGCGTTTCCCCCCTCCGATCTTCTCCGGCGGCAGCCTTCTGTCTCTCTGTTTCGTGGTTTTGTGTTTCTCCGCCGCCTCCTTTCGCGAAACGCCAGGGGACCTTTTTTATAGGCGTTTTTAGGTCAAGACGGAGTCGGTGGACGAAAGATCGACGGCCACGGAGCTCCGAGGGGGAAAAGAGCTGGGCCCACGCGGCCAGGTACTTTAGGCCGCGTGGGACCCTCCCATTTCCAGCCTGTTGGGCTTCTGGTCTTCAATTTAAACCCATTGCGTTCATCTCGAAAATTCTGAACCGTGCTCTTTGGCCTTGCCCTTTTTGGAGTCCCGAAGCTCCCGGAAAGTCTGAAACACTAAAAAAGACGTTTTCTAGAAAAACAGGGTTATTTCCAAATAAATGGGAAAACTATGAAATATTTCCAAAATCATTATAAAACATTGATATAACCCTTATATGATGCAAATATGATTGGAATATAAGCAATTAAAGTGCAAAGTTCATGTATGCATTTTACATGCATCACCTGTGATAGAGATTTAGAATGTAGATATTTATTGTGTATTAGCTCATGCCAAACACCGTCACCCGTCATAAGTTTGAAAAGCCATTTGCATAACAAACTTTTATTTTTTAATTCTAAATCCTCTATGCCGAGACCCCCTTGATTTTTTGGTCGACAAATGATGTTCCATCTAGTAAGTCTATACTTTTTTTTATGGCCATCACTTTGCCAGAAAAAACGTGATCTAAAGTAATCCATTCTTTTGCGTACCCCTTTAGGTACCTCAAAAAAAGATAACATAAACATGGATAGGCTAGTTAACACCGAATTGATTAATACTATCCGGTCACCATAGGATAACAATTTACCAACCCAACTAGCTAACTTCTTTTCGAATCTATCTTCTATAGATTTCCACTCCCCATTTTTTAACTTTCTGAAATGTATGGGAATGCCTAAGTATCTAAAAGGGAAGGAGCCAGATTCACATCCAAAGATGTTTCTGTATTGTTCTTCTACTTCCCTAGCTTCACCGAAACAAAAGAGTTCACTCTTGTGGAAGTTTATTTTCAACCCCGATAGTTGTTCAAACATACACAAAATGAGCTTCATATTCAGTGCCTTTTGTAAGTTGTGACTCATAAAAAGGATAGTATCATTAGCGTATTGTAAAATTGATACCCCTCCATCTACAAGGTGCGGTATCAGTCCATCTACCTGACCATCCTCCTTAGCCCTTGCAATTATGATGGCCAACATGTCAGCTACGATGTTAAAGAGAATAGGAGATAGCGGATCTCCCTGTCTCAATCCTTTTCTAGTCTGAAAATAGTGTCCTAGATCGTCATTTACTTTAATCCCAACACTTCCACGACTAACAAAATTCTCGATCCATGTACACCACTTATGGTTAAAACCCTTCATACGCATTACTTGTTGCAGAAAAGGCCATTTAACTTTGTCATAAGCCTTTTCGAAATCAATTTTTAATAACACACCATCCAATTTCTTCCTTTGAAGTTCATGTATGGTCTCATGTAGAATCAACACTCCCTCTAGAATGTGACTCCCTGGCATAAAAGCGGATTGTGTTGGTCTGATCACCTTTTGCGCCACTCCCATAACTCTATTCGTGCCAACTTTAGTAAAAAATTTAAAGCTCACATTAAGGAGACAAATAGGTCTATATTGTTGAATTTGGACTGCATTCTCTTTTTTGGGCAGAAGAATAATGTTACCATAGTTTAAATGAAACAGAGGTAGTTCCCCTTTTTGGAAGCTTACAAACAATTTCATTAAATCCGGTTTAAGAATATCCCAAAAAATTTGGTAGAATTCAGCAGGGAACCCATCTGGCCTTGGTGCTTTATTCTTCTCCATTTGCATTATAGCCTCGTACACTTCTTTCTCAGTGAAATCAGCTGTAAGGATGGCATTTTCCTCTGCGGATATTTGTGGAATATCTGAAATTTCAGATTCTACCAAAGAGAAATTATTTTGGGCCGGTGCCCCAAATAGTCCCTTGTAGAAAGTAGTAATGTAACTCTTAATGTTCTCTTGTCCTACAATAGTTCCTTCTTCTTGTTCTAATTGAAAGATCTTCTTTCTCCTATGTTTGCCATTAGCTATCAAATGAAAATATTTTGTGTTATTTCCTCCTTCTTGAACATGTTTGACTTTAGCCCTTTGAGCCCACTTAGACTCCTCATCACGCCTAAGTTTGGCCACTTTTTATTAGCATCTCGCATTGCCTCTCTCTCAGAGGCACTTAAAGGAGATGATTCAGCTTTAATGTCAAGTGAGTTAATAAGTTCTAGGAGACGCGCTTTCTCGATCTTATAGACACTACTAAGATTTTTTGCCCATCCCCTCGAGAACGACCGAAGGTGGCAAATCTTATTTTGCCACACCTCCATAGGGGTATTACCATGGGAAATCGCTGTCCATTCCCTAGTAACCATCTCAAGAAAACCTTCTTGGCGAAGCCAAGACAACTCGAAAGAAAAAGTTGCTTTATTTCCTAGGTAAGCTTGTTCACCTGAGTCAATAAGCAGCAGAGTATGATCAGAACCTGCTCTAGTGAGAGCCCTAACACTAACTAGTGGAAATTTTTGCTCCCATGAAATACTAGCAAGAAACCTATCCAACTTCTCATAAGTTGGTGTCGGTCTATGATTAGCCCAAGTGTATTGTCTACCCGCAAGATCTAGTTCTCGCAAGTCAAGACTTTCAATTATTGCATTGAAAATAAAGGGCCATCTTTGCACAAAGTTATCATTGTTCTTCTCCCATTGTCGTCTAATAATGTTGAAATCACCTCCAACTAACATAGGTAGCAGCTCGTGTTCACAAAACCTCACTAATTCTGCTAAGAATTCCCCCTTTTGGGCATCTTGTGCAGCACCATAAACCACTACTAAAGACCATTGAAAGTTATCCGAATTGGAGGAGAGGTGGAACTTAACACATCTCTCTCCAGGCAGCACATTTTGAACACTTAAAGTCTGGGAATTAAAACCCACTAAGATCCCACCGGATCTGCCTTGAGGAGGTAAGCAAAACCACTTATAATCAAAACCTCCCGCAAGATTTCTGAGAAAAGGTGTGGCAAAATTATCTCTGCCAGTCTCTATGACAGCAAAGAAATCCAATTTAAAATCTCTTATAGATTCTGTAACTACTAGGTGTTTAGCAGTGTCCCTAAAACCTCCACTGTTCCAAATTGTGCCTCTCATTGTTTGTTTGAATTAATTTTTAGTCTAATGCTACGTCTAACAGCTGAGTTCTCAGGTTTTTTCTTATCATAGCCTCTTTTCTTTTTTGAGACTTGGGGTTGAAAATCCTTATGATCTTCCGAGCCTTCTTGCTCCTCCCCAACTAAATCAGTGCTTAGTTCTAAAGCTTTATTTAGAACTAAACTACTCGAGGCCTGATTTTCAACGCTAGTCAAGTTTTCTTTTCTCTGTAACATCACCAAAGTGCGATCAGCATCAACTTTTTTTAATTCTACCACCGAGGACTTAATCTGACTTGGTGACTCGCCTAAAGAAATTCCTAATTTCGAAGCCCTAGCTACTATAACATCATTTGGAATTGAAGCAAGGGAAAACTCAGAAACGAGACGTGTACCTGAAGATGAAGGACAGTCGCGCTCGTAGGCTCGCTTCTGAGCCCTGTCGAGTTGCGTGTCGTCGGCGTTCTCCTGTGCTCGCAGCCGAGCACTGGAGCGAGCACCTTTCGCCTTAGCTTCAGGTATACCTCCATAGTTGATCACCTCCTCTCGAGCGCAGCGACCCCCCAGGAACACTCCTGTTCCCAGCGGTGGAGTCGAGAACCCCGCCCTGCTTGCACTCCTGCCTGGAGCACAAGACAGGCCGGACGGTGTCGGTGATACAGGCGACGACCCCGCAATGGCCTCCTGCCGTTGCGTGTGTGGCTCAGCCGGTGAAACGATGCCGATGGGCTGAAGTGGAAGCTCGCTGCCTGTACTCCCTTTTGGAGTACTAGCGGACAGCAGAACTTCCTCCTCCGACGAAGATGACACCCCGGGGGATCCTTGCTTCACACGTCGACTCTCCGATGAAAACGACGAGCTAGCAGACCTCAAGCTCTGCGGCGAGCTAACTGTGGCTGGGTTAGATGTTGCGGTTTTTGAACCAGCCGGAGGTGTGACAGCAAATCCACGAGCGCACGAAAATTTACGAGCTACCGCCTCAACAAACAGCTTCTCCGCCGATCGTTGAGCGGCTTTCATAGCGCGAGGGCTAGGCGTGACTGTTTCTTGCACAGTCTCTACAGCAGGGACAGTACTGTGCGCCCTCACATGCGATAGTGAAGCCAACTTTGGTGGTGCCGATGCAGCGAGCGGTGAAGGGAGGCTCTCCTCCTCATCATCAACACGATCAGCCCACCTTCTTTTCGGCACCGAAACAGAGAGCATCTTTTTGGCACGCATAGGAGAGAAAGCATCGTAATTTATCGTACCAAACTGAATGGTTGCTACTTGTTTATTATTTTGGCTATCTCCCACAGTCCCTTTGTCATCATCTTCTTTTTTATCTGAATTTTTCTCTTCTGAAAATGTCTTGTCATCATCAATTTTTTTCTCTCCATCAGCACCCTTCCCATCCTCTCCATCATGCTCTGGATCAACAGCCGGGTCAACCTCCATGTTCCCATCATCTTCTTCCTCTCCTTCTACCTCAAAACGAAGCATGTATCCCACACCAACATAAGTATGATCAACTCTCTTTGGTATAGCGGACGGTTCCGCACAAGCAACCAGCATACGAACCACATCATTGGCAAGAGTGAACTCCATGTCCACTTCTTTTGTCTTGCCAATCAAAGATCCTACCGCAAAGAGAGCTAGATAGTCCTTCCTCAGGTCATCAGTGCACCCCCGTACTCTGACCCAAACATCCACCAAGTCGTAAGGCTGAACATCGTCAGTTATCCAATCCTCAAAATGCATATTCATGTCCGTTCCTTCAACTTGAATCGCACCAATCTTCCTTAGCCGTGCAAAATCTAGTTTAGTAGGGTACACTACACGGAAAGAGTTATTTGTGGAAGGGGAAACATCCCACTGATGATCTCCCTGCACCAACCACTCAAGCTCATGAATCACTTCTGCAGATGTCATTGTACCACCAAAGACTCTAATTCGACCCACTTTACCACTGTCATTGTGGACACGCAGCCCTTCCGACTGGGGTGTATCAAAGAAGAGAAGGTTTTCATTTGCATGTCCATACATAACCGCGACTGGCTTAGGTGCAGAAGGGAGGTGACAATCTTTAGAAGCGTGGCTTGCCCTTTGGCAATACAAGCATAACACCGCAGTACACTCAGCAGCATAATGCCCGGTTTGAATACATCTGAAACATAAAACTTTTTTGTTACTCTTCGGTACCTTGGCAGGTGGAGCAGCCTGCGGTAGACTAGGCAGTGTCGCAGGTGCCGCTGGCTGGATGGCAGCTGCTGTACTTGTACTCGCTGCCATGGCTGCGTTAGGGAGAGCGGCCACCGCCGCCACGATCTGCTGCTGAATCTGCTCAGGTACACGGGTTGTTTCCTGCACCGTTGGGGTAGTGCGACCTCCTCTCCCAAGGCCTCCCAACCTTCCTCTGACGACACGGCCGCCACGGCTTCTCCCCCCAAAGCTAGGTGCTCTCAGACGCCTATTAGGGTTGCCGGCCTGGCCATATCCATTGTCACCATCAAAGTAGCCAGCGTTGAACCCCCCAAAATCTCCGTTAAAGGACTGTCCGTAGTGATCATAGCCCCAATCCGAACCATCATCTGTCCAGTACCCGTTGTTTCGATTCTGCCAATCACCGCTAGCCCGATCATGCCATCTATCATTATCCCATTGAGCATCAGAGTTCTGGCTCCCTTGAGCCAGGCCAAAGCCACGCCCATGTTGACGCTGCTGCGGTGCAAATCCACGGCCAGCAGCTCCAAAGTTGTTAGGGTACCCGCCGTCCGTAGCAGCACGACCATCAGCATGACCCGACGGCCCGCCGTACTCAAAATTCCGTCCATAGCCAAAACCGACCCCACGACCAACTCCGCCTCCTGGCGGACCTCCCCTCGGTGGGATTCGGCCGCCACCGCGACCCGCCGGCTCATCTGTCTGGCCACCGCGATCCGGCAAGCGTCCAAATCCACCACGGCCGTAGTTGAAGCCCGCGTTGCCGCCGCCCCCTCTGGGGTTGCCGCCACCACGAGCCGCCATCGATGACTCACGAAACCTAGCAGAGGATTGGTGGGTGGATGCGATCGTACTCTTTGATCGTTGCCAAACCCTACCAAAAACTCTTAAGAGAGGTTGGGCGTTGGCAAAACGTTTAGATTGCCGGTCCGAGTAGCCCTTGTGGCCTTTCGGATCAGCGCCCGGTTCTAATTGTGCTTTCCGGGCCTTTTGCCCATCGAGGCCCAATTGACCAGAACATTCAAAATTTCGAAATCCGAGTTTTCCGCCTTGATCCGCAAAAGAGGGAACGACCTGAGCTAGTCTCGCCGGAGCTGGAGCGGATGGCCGGCGTGCGACTGGATGCCAGCGCCTATGTCCTCCCCGGCCCGATCTTGCCCGTCGGCGATAGACCTTAATCCATTCGCTCGCGACAAAGCTCTCCTCCATGAAAACAGAAAGGGGCAGCACAGGTAGTCTCATCCGCATCTCACGAACCATGGCGTTCGGAGACGATCGCTGCTCCTTGTGAGCCGTCAAAGATGTGTCCGGTGAAATGAGTTGAAGGCCTAACCTTTGGTTTGCGCGTCGTTGTTGCCGTTTGCGCTCGCGGCTCGAAAACTCCAGATCGCAGGGGACCGGCGATGGAGTGCGACACCACCTTTGCATGGAAGACGTCGACGGCGGCGATTTCGGCTCCGACCCCCCTCGTCATCTGACAGGGAGATCAAGGACCAGAACTTACCTCCGGGTCGATCCTCGCCGGCGAGGAGAGCGTCGCCGTTGGCGTCGCCCGAGTCGCCCATCTCCGAGCGCCTTATTGGTCCTCGACTGCATGTATGTGCATGAAGGCTCGCTTTGATATATAGTGTGTTGTGGTTGCTAGAAATTGATTTTATGAGATTTTTTCATTGTAGTGGAGGTTCCATCGTACTGGGAGCAATTTCTTTAGGATTACAAACAAATGTTTCATGGCTTGTCCATCGTCGTAATCACGTGTCAACCAAGGGATTACAAACAAATGCATTCCTTTGAACTCTGCAAACGGAAGTACGGAACCGATGTTGCTCCGGTCAGCTAGTGGCGGAGGACGGGAAAAAAATGAGGTCGGGCGAAGTTTAAAGCATACAAACGTTTTGCGAAAAAATGTGACAGGATACAATCAGATGCGTACGTATACAAACGTTTTTGCGTACGTATACAAAAATCAAGGTAGGGCGGCTGCCCTACCTTGCCCTACTGGGTCCTCCGCTACGTCGTAACTAGATGAGATCAGCACAAATTAACACGACATGGATCTCACAGGCTTATCCATGGCCAAAATTTATAAGAACTCGATTTCGTAGGCCCGTCTGGGCTAAACATTATGGAGCTAGGTTCTACAGGCTTTCGCGTACAATAGCCCAGACATACTCGAGACCACACTTGAGCGACACACTATGAACCCGACATCATCCGGGAACGGCGGACTGGGGTGAACGAAGACAAGACCTATGTTGTGTATGTCCACGACAATGACGTACTCAAACGCCTCCTGTATCGTAGGGAATGGACGGATGGTGAGCATGTTGTCAGCGTACTGGAATCCGGACTCCTGCTTTGCCGTCCCATGCAGCTACCCGAGCATGGGCATTCCCAAGTATGTTGCCAGCACCACAAACACGTCCCCCTCCACGCCTATGAAACACCACACTCAGCCTCATCGGCTCTAATGAGGGACCCCGTCGGTCGCCCTCCCATCTGTCACCACGCTACTTCTCCTGCTCCGACGTATCAAGCCTTTTAAAAAGTTCTAAGCGTTCCTCTCCTACTCGTATTATTAAGGTAGCACGACCTCTTCTAGCATCTTTCTTGTATTACAACTCGTGACCTCTCTTAACAGATGAATCTCCTCAACTGTGGAGCACACAATCGATTGGTTCTCGATTGTATATATGTACATGAAGGCTGGATTAGGTAGTATCTTGTGGTTGCTAGAAATTTATTTCATGTGTTTTTATTGATGTTCGTAATAAATATAGGTTCGTCTCTAAATTTTACAGCTAGACCATGTGCTATCTTTTGTTTCTGCTCCGGACATGGGGTGTGTTTAAGCTGCATTTTTAGTTCATGTGATTTATTGAAGCAAATTTTAAAACTTTAAATCGTAACCGTACATAAGTTATGCCACAGTAGGAGTATCAAACGATACATATTGTTAGAAAAATACGATATATGTAAACGAGAACAAAGAGATCGATTTGTGTGGTGCGTCTATCAATAAACCCTAAATCATAAATATTACCAATGCTAGGGTGTCGCCGTAGAACTGTTTGATCTAATCTGTACACGGAGAGCTGCGAAAATATGCTGGCGCACATGGGTATCAGCGCACCCGATATTTAAAAAAGAATAGTAATTCAAAAAGCTAAAAAAATTCTAGCTGAAACTTTCGGTCTAGCAAATATGATCAAGTATTTTACCCATATCAAAACATTCCCCAGAAAATAACTTTACTTTCATCCTGGTTAAAGATTTACCAAAAAAAGTACACCATAAACTATATACACGCTACATTCGTCGTAGATTGTCTTTTCCCCTGATTTATATGATAACCATTTACTAGCTAAACTTTGTGCACAAATACGAGACTTACTCATCTTTGAGCACAAAAAAGATACGGATTTTTTACCTTTCTTTGAATTTCTAATTATTATTTTACGTATAACAGGTGCACTGGTAGCCGAGAGCCATTAGTCCATATCCCGGAGCGGTGCAACTATAACATATTGTTTTTTGCGTAGGAAATTCTACATGTGTCCACCGAGCAAATGGCCCTCTCAAATTTGCAGAATTACATCATAAGGGTTCGCACCGCTAGGACTATATAGTATTATCACCCCTTAGGTGTTATACACGTGCTACTATTAAAATTTTAGATTAAAATGTTTCTAAATAATTATATGCAAAAGTGTGAGTGTTCACAAGATATTTTTTATAATTAACCTCCAAAACTTTTAGGTCCAAATTAGAAAGTAGCACTAAAAAATAAAGAAAAAGAAAAGTTTAGCGTGAATAGTGTCATTAGTGTCACAATGAGATAAGAGCAGAGAGTGATGTGGCTAGAAAGGAATGCGAGAGTATTTGAGGACAAGGATCTAACGATGAACACACTAGTTAGCAAAGCCTGTGAGGAGTTGTCTATGTTGGTGCTGGGTAGTCAGAGAGCGGGTAATGGTGAGGAGTAAGCTGGTGTGGCTTAGGCGGATGGCAAGGCCGTATGTAACATAATTTGTAAAACTCTCTCCCAATCTTAATGCGATGAAGGCAACTTGGATTGCTTGTTCTTGAAAGAAAGAGGAAATGACGGAAAACCACCACAATTGGGGCTGAGATGTCAAGTTGCACCGAAAATTGGGGCTACTGACAGAAAACACCGAACTTTGGGGCAGTAGTGTGACAACTTGCACTGATTTCTGTCAGTAGCCCCAATTTTCGGTGTTTTCTGTCACACTACTGCCCCAAAGTTCGGTGTTTTCTGTCACACTACTGCCCCAAAGTTCGGTGTTTTCTGTCACACTACTGCCCCAATTTTCGGTGTTTTCTGGCAGTAGCCCCAATTTCGGTGTTTTCTGTCACACTACTGCCCAAAGTTCGGTGTTTTCTGTCAGTAGCCCCAATTTTCGGTGCAACTTGACATCTCAGCCCCAATTGTGGTGGTTTTCCGTCATTTCCTCTGAAAGAAAGGATACAAGCAGAAAATTACAATATTCATGCAAAATTTCATTTTTGTTTCTCAATACTAATTTTATTTTATGTTCACAAATTCTTACGGGTGGCAGTCACATAAGAAAGTGTGCCACTTAGATTTCACGGAGTTATCCCTGGCAAAATCTTATAAGAAGTCGATTTCACACGCATGTCTGGGATCAAAGTACGAGGGCCTAAGTAATACGTGACTTTTGAGTACATGGTCGAGACAGACTTCAGTCAAGCCTTGCGCAACGCAGTGCGAGTACGGCTGACAGTGGTGGACGACGAGGCCTTTCTATATCTCCCTGGCCATGACATACTTGTCACCACACTCCTCCTCCTACTTCGCGTTATCCATGTTTCCAATTGATTCTAAGCACTCGATTCCAGATGTCTCCTAATTGTTAGAGTAGATTTGTGCATATTGTATTTTGCCCATATGTTAGGGGCTTTCCTGCATATTCACCTGTACATGTACTATATATATGTGGCCTTTGGCCCCTGGTAATACAAGCTGACTATTACCCTAACATGGTATCAGTCCGAGGTTAGGCTTTTTTCTCCACGTCCGTGCCGCCGCCGCCGTCGCGCCCCCGGCTCCTTGCCGCCGCGCCCCGGCCGCTGCCGCCGTCGTCAGCCTCCTCTCCGGCCCGCCGCCCTCCTCTCCGGCCCGCCGGCTCTCCTCTGCCGCCCGTCGTCCTCTTCCCCGCACGCGCTCGTGCGTGCAAGCCGCCGTCGTCCGCTGCCCTCCTCTCCGGCAAGCTGCTCCCGGCCGCCCGCCGGCCGTCGCCCGCCTTCCGGCCATCCTCACCGTCCCCGTGGTCCGCAGCCGCCGACTCGCCGTCTCCGGCCCATCTCCAGCCGCCGCCGGGTCGTCTTCCGCCGCCGGGTCGTCTTCCGCCGCCGGGTCGCCGCCGGGTCCATCTCTGGCCGCCGTCGTCGTCTCCGGCCATCTCCGGCCCGCCCCACCCCGGCCACTCCTGCTCCGGCCTGGCCGCTAGGCGCTCCTCCCTGCCGCCCCGCATCACCGCGTCGGGCTCTGCTGTTCTTCCCGATCCAATCTGATTGTGAGTTGACTTTCTAAAAAAAAAAAAAAAAAAAAAAAAAAAAGAGAGAGATGTCTACCTCGTCGGGCTATGTTGCGATTCCTCGCTGCCCGATTATCTTTGATGGAGCGAATTACCCTGATTTCGCTAACTTCATGCGCGTCCACATGCGCGGTCTTCGTCTGTGGGGTGTGCTTTCTGGCGAGGTCCCCTGTCCGCCCCACCCCGTTGCTCCTTCGGTGCCTGTTGCACCGACTCCTACTGCCCTTGCCTCTGATGCTTCTCAGGAGGACAAGGATTCCGCCACTAGTGCTGATGCTCTTGCTCTGACTGCTTATGACCGGCAGGTCCAGGACCATTCTGCTGCTGTTGCGACATACCGGCAGGATCTGACTGCCTACTCTCAGTGGATAGATGAGGATGCTCGTGCTGCTGCTGTTCTGACTTCCAGTGTCCTGCCTCAGTATGCTGCTGAGTTTATGGCTCTTCCCACTGCTGCTGCTCAGTGGGCCTTTCTTCGTCAGCGTTATCAGCCGTCTGGGGATGCTCTTTACCTGTCTGTGGTCCGCCAGGAGCATGCCCTTCAGCAGGGCGATT
Organism: Poa pratensis; assembly: GCA_947311845.1. Classification (NCBI taxonomy): domain Eukaryota; kingdom Viridiplantae; phylum Streptophyta; class Magnoliopsida; order Poales; family Poaceae; genus Poa; species Poa pratensis. The sequence continues at coordinate 10,238,244 of CAMZMU010000101.1, read as the reverse complement.
TGACTATTGATGAGTTCTACACTCAGAGTGCTGCTATTTGGCGTCAGCTTGATTCTCTTCGTACGCCTGTGTGTGCCACCTGTCCCTGCTGCTTGATTGTTCGCGCCGACCTGGAGTTTCAGCGCGTCTTTGAGTTCTTGTCGCGGCTCCGCAAGGAGTTTGAGCCACGCCGTGCACAGCTACATGCCCGTGGTCGTGTTCCGCTCTCTGAGGTCCTGTCTGAGCTTCGTGCTGAGGAGACTCGTCTTCGTGGTGCTGGTCTTCTGGAGGTTCCCTCTGTTCTTGCTGCTCGTGGTCCTCCTGTGCCGTCTGCTCGTGGTCCTGCTCCGCCACAGCCTCCGTCGCGGTCTTCAGTACCGCCGATACTACCTACTCCTCAGGTCCAGGGTCAGAGTCAGCCCCCGCAGTCTCGTGGTTCTCGTGGTCCTTGCACCTACTGTGGCAAGCCTGGCCATGATATTTCTGGCTGCTGGCAGAGGGATCCCAGCTTACGTCAGCAGTATCTTGCTCGTCGGAGGACTGGTTCTTCAGGATCTTCAGGCTCTTCAGGTTCTTCTGCTGCTGCACTGTCTGATCAGGACATTATCCGTGGTCTTCGTGGTCTGCTTGCTGCTTCGGCTCTTCCTTGCCGGGTACTGCTGGTTCTGTGTCTGGTTCTTCTGGCAACACGCGACCACCACCTTCTACAATCAGGTATGTCATCCCCGTGGTATCTGGATTCTGGAGCTTCTTTTCATATGACTTCTGCGTCTTCTATTCTTTCTGCTCTTCGCTCTCTTATTTCTCCTGTTCGTGTCATCACGGCTGATGGTACCTCTCTTCCTGTTTCTAGTCGAGGCACCCTCTCTACTTCATCTTTCTCTGTTCCTGATGTTTCTCATGTCCCTAGCCTTAAGATGAACTTGTTTTCTGCTAGTCAGCTTACTGATTCTGGTTGTCGCGTCATTCTTGACGCTGATTCTTGTGCTGTTCAGGACCGTCGGACTCAGGCCCTGGTTGGAGCTGGCCCTCGTAGTCTTCAGTCTCCGGGGCTCTGGGAGTTAGACTGGCTTCGTGTTCCTTCCGCTGCTACTTCATCTGCCAGTTCTCCTGCGGTTGCTGCTTCTGTCACTGGCTCTTTCCAGCAGTGGCATCATCGGCTGGGTCACCTTTGTGGCTCCCGTTTATCGTCATTAGTTCGTCGAGGTCTTCTAGGGTCTGTTTCAGGAGATGTGTCTTTACATTCATGTCAGGGTTGTAGGTTAGGTAAACAGATTCAGCTTCCCTATCCTACTAGTGCGTCTGTATCTCAGCGACCTTTTGATTTAGTTCATTCAGATGTTTGGGGTCCGGCTCCCCTTCAGTCAAAGGGGGGTCATCGATACTATATTTTGTTCATTGATGATTTTTCTCGGTACACCTGGTTATTTTTTATGCGCTCTCGCAGTGAGGTTCTCTCCATTTATAAGCGCTTTGTTGCCATGGTTCGTACTCAGTATTCCACGCCTATTCGTGTCTTTCGTGCTGATTCTGCAGGTGAGTATATCTCTCAGCACCTGCGTGGTGTTCTTGCTGAGGAGGGTACCCTTGCTCAGTTTTCGTGTCCCGGTGCCCATGCTCAAAATGGTGTCGCCGAACGTAAGCATCGTCATATTCTTGAGACTGCCCGTGCTATGATGATTGCTTCCTCTCTTCCGCCACATTTCTGGGCTGAGGCTGTCGCTACATCGACTTACCTCATTAACATTCAGCCCTCTGCTGCCCTTCAAGGTGGCATTCCTCTCGAGCGTCTTTCTGGTACCTCTCCAGATTACTCGGCTCTTCGTTTGTTTGGTTGCGCTTGCTATGTTCTTCTTCCTCCCCGCGAACGCACCAAACTGACCGCTCAGTCTGCTGAGTGTGTTTTCCTTGGGTACAGTGATGAGCATAAGGGCTACCGCTGTTGGGACCCTGTTGCTCGTCGGATGCGCATCTCTCGTGATGTCACGTTTGATGAGACGCGCTCCTTCTATCCTCGCCATACCTCTGGCACTTATCCGGTGGATGATATTTCTTTTCTCCTTTTTCCGGATTCACCTCCTGCTGTCTCTTCCCCATCTCCTAGTTCTCCATCTTCTACACCTGGTGCGCCTCCTCCATCTTCGGAGCCATCCTCTCCTCCGTCTAGTACCCCTAGTACTCCTCGTTCTCCTGCTTCGGCTCCTCCTTCTCCTATTCCTTCTTCCTCTTCTTCTGATGAGTCATCTTCTGCTGATGAGCCTTCCCATTCACGGCCTGTTCGTCAGCGTCGTCCTCCAGACCGTTATACTCCTAGTAAGTATGGTCTTTCTGTTGTCTCCGAGCCGACTTCTTATCGGGATGCTGAGCGTCATCCTGAGTGGCAGCTGGCCATGGCTGAGGAGATTGCTGCGCTTGAGCGCACTGGCACCTGGGATCTTGTTTCTCCCCCTTCAGGTGTTCGTCCTATCACGTGTAAGTGGGTCTATAAAATTAAGACCCGCTCTGATGGATCTCTCGAGCGCTATAAAGCGCGTCTTGTGGCTCGTGGCTTTCAGCAGGAGCACGGCCGAGACTATGACGAGACTTTTGCTCCTGTCGCTCATATGACCACTGTTCGTACTCTTCTTGCTGTTGCTTCTGTTCGACGCTGGTCTGTATCCCAGCTTGATGTTCAGAATGCTTTTCTTAATGGCGAGTTGAGTGAGGAGGTTTACATGCAGCCTCCTCCTGGGTATTCTGTTCCCGATGGGATGGTTTGTCGTCTTCGACGATCCTTATATGGTCTCAAACAGGCCCCTCGTGCCTGGTTTGAGCGTTTCTCCTCTGTGGTTATTGCCGCTGGCTTCTCTCCCAGTGCTCATGATCCAGCACTGTTTGTCTACACCTCTTCTCGGTGTCGGACCTTGTTGCTTCTCTATGTTGATGACATGATCATCACTGGTGATAACCCTGAGCACATTGCCTTTGTTAAGGCACGTCTACGTGAGCAGTTTCTCATGTCTGATCTTGGTCCTCTTCGCTACTTTCTTGGGATTGAGGTTTCTTCTACAGCCGATGGCTTCTTTATCTCCCAGGAAAAGTATATTCAGGATCTTCTTTCTCGGGCTGATCTTAGTGATGAGCGTACCGTTGAGACTCCTATGGAGCTTAATGTTAAGCTTCGATCCACTGATGGTGAGCCTCTTTCTGATCCCACACGTTATCGCCATCTTGTTGGGAGTCTTGTTTATCTCGCTGTCACTCGCCCTGATATCTCTTATCCCGTCCATATTCTGAGTCAGTTTGTCTCAGCTCCTACCACCGTTCACTATAGTCATCTCCTCCGTGTCCTTCGTTATCTTCGTGGCACGATTACTCGTCGTCTTTTCTTCCCTAGTTCCAGCTCTCTCCAGCTCCAGTGTTACTCGGATGCCACGTGGGCGAGTGATCCTACGGATCGTCGTTCACTTTCTGCTTACTGTGTGTTTCTTGGTGGTTCGCTTGTTGCTTGGAAGACGAAGAAACAGGTCGCGGTTTCCCGTTCGAGTGTTGAGGCTGAGCTGCGGGCTATGGCTTCGTTGATTGCTGAGGTGACCTGGTTACGGTGGTTGCTTGCAGATTTTGGGGTCTCTGTTACGACACCCACTCCACTTTTGTGTGACAGTACAGGTGCTATCAGTATTGCACGTGATCCGGTCAAGCATGAGCTGACCAAGCATATTGGTGTTGATGCTTTCTATACACGTGCTCAGGTGCAGGATCAGGTTGTTGCGCTTCACTATGTGCCTTCAGATTTGCAGCTGGCAGATTTCTTTACAAAGGCACAAACTCGAGCGCAACATGACTTCTTACTCTCCAAACTCAGTGTTGTGGATCCACCCTGAGTTTGAGGGGGGGTGTTAGAGTAGATTTGTGCATATTGTATTTTGCCCATATGTTAGGGGCTTCCTGCATATTCACCTGTACATGTACTATATATATGTGGCCTTTGGCCCCTGGTAATACAAGCTGACTATTACCCTAACACTAATCACGTATTAAGGTGGCACCATCCCTTCATGCATTGTTCTTGCATTACGTGTGGTAGATTACAACTCACGACTTCTTCTGATTCGTCCCACGTTATTTCTAGCATGGCCGTGAACAAAAGCGCGCGAGGGAGAAGAACAAAGGCGTGGTCGTGGCAGCTCCAAAGTTTCTCCTTTTGACTTAGTGGAAAAAGCTGGTGATAACCACTTCAACTGTAGAGCACACAATTTGGTTGTCAATTATATATGTACACGCAGGCGATTTGGTAGTATCTTGTGGTTGGTAGAAATTTACTTCATGAGATCGTTTTATTGAAGTTCAAACTAAATATAGATCATCTCTAGTTATCACATGTGCTATCTTTTTTCCGGATCTAGGGCTAGGAGTTTTTGCTGGATTTAAATTCATGCGATTCATTAAAGTGAGTTGTTGAGCTTTAGGGTATCAGTACATAAAGTGTAACAAATATTGGACTATCCATATTGCAAAAATTACGATATATTCATATAAAAACAAGAACAAAGAGGATTTTTGTGCGGTGCATCAATCACATGGCCTCAATATCGTAAATATTACCAATTCCAGACCTTGCTCATATCGTCTAGGCTCGGCCGGTGTTCTTCTTATTCCTTGACTTTGGTTCTAACCACTCTCATGTCCCAATCCCAAACCTTGAAATACTTGAGATTGATATCATCTCATGCTTAGCCATCTACGGTGGTTGCAAGTCAATGCCTAATTCCAATATGATATTTGACACTCCATAAGATAATAATGCCGAGGAGTGCATTCGAATCATTCGCAGAAAGAAAGAGTGTGATCCAATCATTAAATAATCACTTACAGAAAATAGCATAATTATATTGTTGCAATCCTATTTGAATAAGGTTTATAGTTGAGGTATACATAATATTTCGTTCATTGAAAGATAGTGGGAAACTGGTGAACCATTAAAGAACACCTCGGATAAACTTCATCTAAGTCATTAAGTTGCTCATAGTGGGGAGTAACATAGATTGGTAACATAATAATTAAGTTACTAGTCTATGTTACTACCGTCATAATGGGTAGTAACTTATATGTGGTGTCATGCAAGATATCATTTATTATGTTGTAGACTCATTTAGTTTTGAGTTGTGTGATCTTATGGTAACTAGCTATGTTACTCTATTAATTTGTCTCTCCCCATATTAATTAGGTGTCACATCATCTTTTGGGCTTAGCTTTCATTCATGTTACTATCTATGTTAACCCCACTATGTAGCCTTACATTCAAGTTAACTTCTTTAAAACAAATTGTAGGGGCTCTCAATGTTGGAGTCAAGAAAAAAATAGAGAAAATAGGAACTTTTCTTCATTAGTGAACTATAGGATGATGATAATGAGCAAGTTAAAGAAAAAACTCCATGAACTACATGCTAACTTCTAGAGGTTAATTGTGGTCACCCTCTTGGCCTATTTCATAGAGAGCAAAAAGGAGTTGAACCTTCTAGCCATCTTAAGTTTCTTCAATTTGCAGGAAAAGTATATTTAGGAATGTACACAACTCAGCAAAATTGCGATCGATCGACATGAGCACACGGTGGCCCAGCACCTGATGTTGATACTGCACGTAGCCACCGGTCACCACAGTGTCCAGTGGCATGCTTTCAGAACTTACATATGGGCACATCGTGCGCGCCCGAGAAGGCAGAACTCCAGAATGGACGGGTATACGCAGTATCGGCTGGCTGCTGACCTGCGGTAATCAATCGATGTTTTGATACCAACGGTAGCATCACTATTAAGTAAATCCAGTGCGCAACGGCTAGGTGTGATGAGTATATTGCAGTAGCAACGTGCATGGCTTGGTAAGATAACATTGGCTTGTTGGTGGTTGGGTTTCATGGGCTCACTTGCTATCATGTGCTCAGATCTTTTTTGGAGCCCCGCGGCGTGGAGTGGCGAGTTTCGAAAGGCCGCGCACAGAATTGTTCGGGGGCGCCAAAGATCTCTCATGTGCATCCTGGGCTGCCCCGCTTTCTTTTCTATTGCAAGAACAACGTTCAAGAGTTTGCTTAACGTGGTGGCACGTCTGGAAGCATCTACTCAGGGCGCGACTGTGCCGTGAACGAAGCAGAAAACAATGTATCGACTTTCGAGTAGGAACCTTTAGCGGGTGTGTGTCACCGAGCGATTGAGATCCCACCGTCCTCGCAAACTCGCACAGTTATAGCAAAACGATCCGAGGTGATGCATTTGTAGGTACTCCACTTTTGCCGGATAATTACAAAGGGTTCGCCTCTTAGCAAAAATTAGCATGAAATCAAGCTCACAGGGACCATGGTGGACGACGAGGTCTTTCTGTCTCTCAACAACGATGACACGCCTCAAGGTATTACTTGTAACCAGGCTCATCCCCCTGCTGTGCCTTATCAAGGCCTATCATCGCCTCTAAGTATTTGCTTCCAGATGTCTGTTTCTCGTATTGATAAAGGTCGCATGACCCGTTCATGCATCACATTATAGATTCTTGTGACCTCTATTGGGCTTGTCCCACGTTATCTCTAGCATGATCGTGAGCACACGTGTTTGTGAGAGAGGATGCGGACGGTACACACATAGTCCGCAGAGATAGAAGATATCAAATCGTGAGCTCTGAAGTTGCCTCTTTATATTAGTGGGCAAAACGCCGGTGAACCTTGAACCTCCCCAACTATGGAGCACACAATTGACTGGTCCTTGATTATGTAAAGTTAAATGATGGCAGGATTTGGGAGTATCTTGCGGTTGGTAAAACTTATTTCATGAGTCATAATAAATATAAACCGTCTCTAAACCGTACAACTAGTCGATGTGCTATCTTTGTCTTCTAGCTCCAGGCTTGAGAAGGGTTTTTGCTGCATTTATAGTTCATGGGATTTTTTTAAGCAAGTTTTAAAGCTTTAAAGTGTAACAATAGATAAGGGCAACTCGAACAGAGTCTTTGTTCCTATTTGTCAGTTCGGACCGGATAAGCAAAACACGCATCCCAAAGGTGCCCGCACATAGACATTGTCCGCGTTTAGCCGACGAGTGAGCCACACGACCCCACATTCTTTCACTCGTGCACGTCCCGTTATCCAGTTCTCACCATTGATAAATCAAATAATTCCAATAATTGCGTTGATGGGTATATATACTTCAAAGCATGCAACAAAAAGTTTAGTAGCCTATGATACAATTTGCACGATCAAATGGTCATTCCAAGCATCTCAACAATAAAAAAGTTAAGTTTTATAATTATTACTTCATGCATAGAAGATCGGAGGATGAGCCCATGTTCATGTCAAAGTGAAAGGGGTCTATTGGTTGGATTGTCTGTGGCTGACTGGCTACCGTTTCACGTTATGACTTATGACATGTGGATCTATTTGTTATTGTCTAGACAATTGTGTATGTTTGGTGTCCATTTGGGGTGGCGTTGGGTGCCCTGGGAAAGTGTCCACAGACACATGCCCGATGACCCCACCACAAACGGACATGTTGTGTCCATTTGCGAGACAATATTTCGGGGGTGTGTGTGGGGTGGAGGGGGAGGGTGAAATTCCCCTAATGCATAAGAATATTAAATAATACATAATGTAAATATGTGAAAGATTTGTGTGTTGCATGGATCAATCGACTGGCCTCAATATCATAAATAGTACCAATTCATGGTCTTTCTCGGCTACGGCCTGGCTCGTTTGGTATTATTGTTCTTTCTCTAGCTTCTGTTTCCTCTACTCCTATGTCCCACTCCACAATCTCCTAATACTTGAGTTCAAAAAAAAATCTTCTGCAAAACCACAACAAGAGGGCTGCCTATTTCATTAAGAGAGAAGAGAACATTACAGACACAGTCGCGGGGGGAGGGGAGGTTCCAACCTCCACATGCAGAACTCCCAAAACGGTATACCTCCATCAGACCCAGTAGGGTGAAACACACTAAGGATCTAGCCTAACTCCTGAAAAGCCAGAAAGGCGACCTCAAGATAGGTGAGTCATGGCGCTTTGAAGATGTGACGATTCCTCTCTTTCCATACATTCCACATGATGCAGATGATCCTCCCGCTTCTCGCTTGGACTTGAGTTTGAGTTCCAACCACACCTTCCTTGTTTGGAGTAGTACAAAACCAGTAGGTGACATCAATTAATTACAACTAACCGGCCGGATGCAACACCATTGCATGTTCTACGGGGCATGTGATGGTGTGGCCAGAGACAAAACCATGTATGTGTGCCAGATCTTTGCCGGCGTCGATGAATGTTCCGGGCAGGCAACAGGGCGGCCGTGAAGTGCACATAGGTGGCATCCCGCGTGGCTGGAAAAACACACGAGCGGTACTGCACCGTCCGATCGATCGAGAGCCGGAGACCAGGAGGCAGCCGATCGGCGGAGGACGCGCGCGCAGCACGTCGTGATAAATGGGTGGAGGACGACGGCTCAAATATTCGGGTGAATAATAATCCTGCAGGCTAACGGGCTAGTGCAATTGATGTGTACTTGTATCGATCGGATTGTACAGTGTGACACGCCGTTCATGCCTTACGCCGCCGTGCGCGGCCGGGAATTTTTTAAACCCAACGATCAATGGCTCGACGATGAGTATATAGAGTACCAACGTGCATCGCCTGATAGGATAATGCTGACTTGTTGGTGGTGGTTTCACTTTCACGGGCTCACTCGCTAGCTTCCCAGACCCCATGCATGTGTGTGCGGTGATCTTCGCATGGATTTTGGATCTAGACTTATTTTTTACATAGATTTACTCATTTTAATATGTATGTGGGCTAAATAGAAAGGATATGTTCTACTCATTTTGATACGGTCGCGTGGCAATTCCTCCTTGAAGTTCTTGAGAAAAAAGGCTTTGGGCATAGGTGGCGAAATTGGATCGCTATGATTTTATCTACCACCTCTTCAAGTATTTTGCTTAATGGAGTCCCGGGACACAATATTAGCCATGCAAGAGGTCTAAGACAGGGTGACGCGCTGTCACCGATGCTCTTTATTCTTGTGATGGATGCTTTGTGTCTCCTGTTTGAAAAAGCGGATGAAGAAGGAATTCTCACGCCTTTGCCTGCTAATCAGCCTATCCCCCAGCGACTGTCGGTCTACGCTGACGATGTTATTTTGTTTTTGAAAGCAGAACACAGAGAGGCTGTTGTTGTGAAGCAGTTGCTAGATATTTTTGGGAAGGCTTCCGGGTTGATCTGCAACATGAGCAAAAGCACTGTTTCCGCCTTGGTGTGCAGCGATCAGACTCTTAACGAAATAAGTGCAACTTTAAATTGCCAGATACTGAACATGCCAATTACATATCTAGGCTTACCGCTGCATACAAGAAAAGCCAGAAAACAGGACTTCCAAGAGCTAATTGACAAGATCAAGAGAAGGCTCGCTTCTTGGAAAACCCATATGCTCACTCATGGTGGGAGGCTAATTCTAGTGCAATCAGTTCTGAGCGCAATAGCTATTTTTCATCTACTATCCTTGGATCCACCTGCATGGGTCTTCAAGGCCATCGACAAAATTAGGCGGGCTTTTTTGTGGAAGGGAACTGAAGTGGTCGAAGGGGGCAAGTGTCTGGTCAACTGGCCTACTGTTTGTCAACCAAAAGATGTTGGTGGCCTAGGCATTTTAAATTTGGATATCCTCAGCAAAGCCTTTCGCACTAGATGGGAGTGGAATCTACGTGCTAGTGAGAAGAAGCCATGGTGTGAGCTTGCATCTCCAGTAGATGAGGAAATTAGAGATATTTTCAACGCCGCTGCCAAGGTCGTCTTGGGGAATGGAGAACGCACAATGTTTTGGTCGGACAAATGGATAAACGGCCAGTCCATCAAGGATTTCGCCCCTGGGATTTATGTAATTATTAACTCCGAGATTAGAGCAAGAAGAACGGTTGCTCAAGCGCTTAACTCTGGAGCTTGGTTGGAGGATATAAAAAAACCGATAACGATCAGCGAGTTCATGCAAGTGTTGGAAATATCTGAAAAGTGTCAGGGGGTTCAGCTCAATCCGTTAATAGAGGATAAATGGACTTGGTCGTGGGAGTCAAAAGGCATATTCACCACTAAATCAGTGTATCAAGCGCACTTCAAGACTAATATTATTTCGGATGTTGCGGAGGCCATATGGAATTCTTGTGCTCCGATGAAGTGTAAATTGGCAATGTGGCTTTTTGTTCGTCAGAGAGTTTGGACGACGGACCGTCTAAAAAGAAAAGGACTCCAACATCCCGGAAATTGTTCTTTCTGCAACACGACGGAGGAAAACGCCCAACATCTTTTTATGGGATGTGCGATCGTCAATGTTATTTGGGGTCAAACACTCTCTTGGGTCAATCTGCAGAGTGTAGTCCCATCCACTCAGTCTAATCTCAAGGACTGGTGGGTTCAAGCACGAGGAATAGTTACGGGGAAGAACAAGAAGAAACTGGACTCAATGGTCGTATTGATCGCATGGGAGGTTTGGCGAGAGAGAAACAGGAGGGTCTTCGATAAAGTCATCAAGCCCACTAATCTTTTCATAGATCACATTAAAAACGAGGCAATGCAGTGGGCTTTAGCTAGTGCCGGGAAGCTCATTCTCCATGATACATAGGGCTGACACGGGCGCTTCTCATCCAATCGCGCTATGATAGTTTTATACTCTTTCTTTCTGGTTGTTTTGGTAGCCTGAGGTCGTTGTATAGTTTTTCTTTCTTTTTTCTTTGGCTTGGTTTCAGGCCATCTCTGTAAGACTCTTGCCATTCATTTGGCTTTTCTTTCCTATCTATTTATACACATGCAGTGCTCCTGCATGGTTCTAAAAAAAAAATTGGATGTAGCTTGTGAAATATAGCTAGAGTAGAAACTCGGGGGAAGGGATATTAACGCTTGAAAGGTTGTACCTCTGGGATGGTGGGGCATGTTGTAGGATTAGGAGGCCTCCGGAAAACCTTTTGTGCGGAGTGTTTCTGTGTACGAGTCTTCCTGGTAAGTACACCCTTGAGCGCCTACGATGGAGCAACCACCTCCATCAGGATGGTGAAGGTTGCAAGATGATCTACCCCGACCTATGAGAGCTTCACTCGTCTGCATTCATTCACATGTTGATATTCTAGTGCTTGGTGAGGAGATTGGGGGCACCTTATGTGGAACTCTTTGTGTCAGAGTAGTTAGTGGGTGATCTTTTCTAAAATATGCAAGAGATTGTTTGGATTCGATAGAGGGTATTTTAGCTATAATTGGTGGAAGCATGCACAAGACAATCTACAAAATTGCAAAGTGATGGAGGTGGGCGAGCTGACTCCTGTTCATGTTAGATCAACTAGCACAGGGGTCCTCGCAAATGCGAGGGCACTTGTAGTTTGTCGAATTTTTTGGTTATGTATATTTGTTTTTATCAAGATATTTCTTTCTCATTTTGAACTTATTTGTTATAAAATACGCACCCATCGGCTATGGATGCTATCATGTGTGTAGTTTACATTTTATTGTGTCAATGGTTATATTGCAAGGAAATGAGATTAAAGAGTCACCACTTATAGTTTTGTTGAAAGTTTTAGTTATATAATTTGGTGTTATGAAGATATTCATTTCTCATGTTTATTTTGTGAATTGTTATTTTGCAAATAAATGAAATTAAAAAGTCACGAAATGTTTTGTAAAAAACTCTGATTATATTAATACTTTTTCCGATGTCTTATTTATACAGTCAGAGGCGAGGTTTCGAGGACAACAAACTAATTTGCGCATGCTCGCAAGATCAATTTTATCCTATGTTTGATGCTTAGCCAACTCATACTAAAACAATGATCTCTGCATTCTTATTCTTGATATTTTTTTCCAGTATTTTCAAAATAAAATAAATTATGTTGGTAACATGTTGCGCGTATTAAGTTCCTAGTATTACAATAAATATAATGTAACCAAAAAGAAAGTTTATTAACACACGTAAATTTTAATGATAATATGTTTTGGTATTTAATTCCTATTGATTTATTAATGTGTATATCAAAACAAAGTGAATGAATCAATGTTACTACCCTTGATTGTTTGAATAAAATTAATGACATTATTCCTTCTCTCTTTATCATCTGGTTTATTTGATTTCAGCCTCTATGTCATATTCCTCTTTTTTCTCGGTGATTAATGGGCTATGTCTTTGTATGACTTTCCAAGCCATGTGTGTTTTGAAACACACTCTACCCTACCTTTACCCATTCTGACGGGTGAGACTTGCTGTCGTGGGGTTACCACGGCAAATCCCATCGGTAAGATATCTAGGGTTTCATATAGAGGGAGAAGTTGACGCGTTGGTAGTTCCGGACAGCTGACAAGTAAGGATTTACCCAGGTTTAGCCCCTCATTATGAGGTAAAGACCTACATCCTGCTTGTCTGATCTGTATTACTTGGATGTTTACAAGGTGACCGTAATGGTGATGGTGATGAGATGTGATCTCTCTAGGCTATGCGAGTTGTGTCTATTGTGGTTCCGTATCCTAAAGGGTGCCCCTGCTTGGCTTTATATATGCAGCCAGGTAGGGTTTACATGAGTTATAGTAGAGTGCGTCTTGTACTCCAAGTCGTGGCTTCTTGGGCTTCATTGGGCCGTAGACTGGATCGCATCGGGTACGCCAATGGTGGGGTGCCCGAAGGATATGCCCACGTCACTTGCGACCAAAGGAAATATGGAGAGGACAATCAAATCCCATAAAACATAAAGTGTGCTAAAAAGGGCATTAATTTGGACACAAATGACATCCATTTTTGTATATACACTATTTTTATTTACTTTCTCCCTAAGTTTTTTTGTCTGCACACTTGCTCGCTTAAATTACTTCTCACTCGTCTACTTAAACCCAATAGGGAGATTTTTTGTCAAAACCAACCAAGTTGTTGGCTTAGACCCACCTAGTAAGATTGATTCTTGGAAAGACATGGATGTCATAGTCGTCGGTCCCTGGCAGAGACAGATATGTGGAATCCATTTTTAGATGTCTAATCATGTTATTAGATGGCCCTATAGCTAGGTACAGTAACCCTACTACATCCACTCTACTTTTATTTTAGAGGTTGGGTATACCAATTAAAAACTTCACGGAATATAGTATAGCGAGATGATTTTTTTGAGAAATAGGACTTTAAATTATGCCAGAACTGAATGCTTGCGAGTTGCGACCATGTTAAAATACAGACTTATGATATTGCCCTCGCCAAAAAAAATGAAATCTCAACCTTGTCCAACTTATTTCTAATGGCAAATTTGCTAAAGAAAATACGTCATCTCAAACGTATTTAAAACTTCGCACATCTTTTTTGATTTTAATATGTCGAACGGTCATTTTTTCTTATCTACACGATCCCATGTAAACTTTTTTGCCATGTGTAACATCCCAATGTTTTCGGCTTTTAAAAAGTTTTACGAAATACAAAACTTTCCAAGAAAATTGTTCTGCTTAGTATGATATTTCTAAAAAAATGATTTAATTTGAATTAAATCGGACTTGAGTTAAATAGTTGGTTTATATTTTAGGGGAGAAGTCCCCACTCAAAATATTTCTTTGTATTTTCCCACAGAGAAAATAATATCTCAAACGTCAACTATTTGTTTTTTAAATAGAAAAAACACTTTTTTTAATTTCTCACCGGACAGGACAAATTTTGCAAGCCCATCTAGGTTTTCCCTTTTTCTTTTTTACTTTCTGGGCCGAATTTTCTGGCCCATGTTCCTCCTCCTGTCTTCTGTCCGACCCACCGAGGATACGAGCGGCCCAGATTTCTCTCGGTTCGATCCATCCATCCCGGGTTGCTGTTTGTTCTGGTACGTGTTAAAATAACTTATTTGTACCTAATTAATGTTGCATGTAACTTTTTATCTTTTAATCTCAACCATCACGATTAAAATCAAGGTATTATATATTTTTAACGTATGTGGGTTAACATGGTGACTCGAAAAACTCTCTCATTTTGCTTTTAATATATAATAGATTGCATGATACGAAAGATCGATGTAGATCGTAATTATTTTGATCAACACTGCGTTGGTCGGGAGTTAAACTCGATACCTATTGTTAAATTATTAAAAATACCAACTAGCTAGCGATGAAGGTTGTTCAATACGTATATTTTAGTCACACCCTCACATCGGCTCGAGAATACATTCTGGTCTCACTTGCACTTACCAATATGTGCCCAGTTTTCTTATAGTAAAGTGGAAACATGTGGATCTTGATGTAACTTCTCATAGAACATTTCAACACTTTTTGGGTACACACAATATTGGTCTTTGAAGAATATAATCGATACACGCTATTCATGTTCATGTCGTTTTTTTGTCTATACTATTATTAAAAGAGCAAACTTGTTGGGATACTTTAAATCTGGACCGTTCAATATCCGATCAAACAGCTCAGATCGTTCCAATGTTTGACAACTCAACAATGTCCGATTTTTCCCGTTTTACCCTCCCACCAAATCACATAATACTATTAAATTGCCACTCATCTCCGAATCGTTATTTTTGTCTTTCCCTGAGTCCGCTAAAAACAAAACGTTCCTTTGACGATGGGGATACGCTGCCGATTCCTCCGCGCGGCCGGAGACGACGCCGTCCACGTGCGTGCTCAACTCCACCGCCGGACGCAGGACCAAGTCGTCGGGCACGGGTGAGCAGCGCCGGTGCGGACACGACGGGGATACGCTGCCGATTCCTCCGCGCGGCCGGAGACGACGCCGTCCACGTGCGTGCTCAACTCCACCGCCGGACGCAGGACCAAGTCGTCGGGCACGGGTGAGCAGCGCCGGTGCGGACGGAGCTGAGAGGACGCCGAGCTGGACCTCGGTGAGGGAGAGTGAGCGCGGCGGAGCGTTGCTCGTCGAGGAGACGGGCGACTGGCTTGCCGTCAGGCGGTGAGGAGAAGGAGCCGCACGGTACGGCCGCGTCTTGTGCAGGGAGGCCATCCAGCAGGGTCGATGCGCTTTCGCCGGCTCGGCTGGTGATGACGGAGGAGCAGCGGTGTGAAGAACGGCGCCGCCGTTCCCGTGGTCGTCGCCCCAGCCCACGTGGCACGACACCTGGAGAGCCTGCTGCGCCGGGGTATGACGTCCGTCGAGGGCGAGGCCCGGTGCAAGCCCTGCAACTGCAGGGCCACCGTGGCGTTCGAGCTGGATGCCAAGTTTCGGGAGGTGAACGAGTTCCGCGCCTCGCGAGCGAGATTCACCAGCCGCCAACGCCGGTGCGCACGCGGGCACCAGCCGCAGCTCGCCTTCCTCTTCCCGTGATTGTTGGCAGCCATCCCCAGGTCGCTGACTCCTGCATCGACTCCCTCCGTCCGCCAGAGTCCTCCCTGAACTACCAGCGGGCTAGCAAGCTGCGCAGCACAAACGTCCTCAGCCTGAAGGCAATTGGTAATGACGAGTAACTACTCTCTGGCGATTAACTACTCTCTGATAAAATTCAGTTCGATTTTTATCTCCCAAAGGGCCATCGAAGTTAGCAGTGGCCTGAAAAATCTTTCCAAAACTGTATCTCGATTTAGGTCCGTTCCAGTGCAAGTCGGTCCAGTGTATTAGTACTTGAGGAACTTCTGATATTGCTCTAGGTTTTGTTGCTGTTGTAAGTGATATTTAAGTGCTCTGTTGTAGCTGATTAGAGAAGAAAAAATATTAGTTCTGTATCAATCATAATATTAGGGAGTCAGCTTGAACTAAACCTCAGGTATGAAAAAAACAATCAATAAAAAAATTTGGGTTGTATGTCGCACAACACTCCACAAATTAGTGCATTTTCACCTTTAGAAATCTGCCTTTTTCAATTTTCCTGTAAGAGAAGTGTCACTTTATTATTGTATAATAGAGGAAGTGGGAGGCAAGAACAAATATAACTCTTCAGTTATCTGTGCTTCTCAAATTGCTATATATTTGTGCAAATGATGATATATTTACCAGTTAACCCCATCGTGTCATTCCTTTAAAGCACTTCTATGGTTCATCTCCGTTTGGTATTGTAACCTGTATCACTTATGGTCATCTCTGTTTTTTGGGTGTTTAAGTTCTCACAGTTCAGCAGTGTTCAGGTGATGATAAATAGTATAAATGTTTTTTTAGTGGATGTCTCAGGCTGGTGTAACGTTGGCAATGCCTATGTTGCAGATCTCAAGAATTTCAATGTGTAACTTTTCTGTGCTGCCTTATTATGGTGATATGATAATTTGTTTGATATTTCATGGACATAGTGGCAATTAGCTGGTGGTGACTGAAGTAAATATTTTTCGGCTTCCTGCAAGAGAACCATTGATCATTCACTGCTCAGGCAGGTGGGTGTGATGCTGACATTGGTTGCTACCTGTGTGGTGTATGATGAATGCAGCCACGAATGCTTCTGTGATCAAAGCATTCAGATAGTCAGGCGAAGGAGATTTTCAACAAAAAGACGAACTTGCAGCCCTTCAACAGCCCCATCGAATCTCTCTAAGACTTTCCCCTGCCTTCAGCAAAAAATTCAGAGAGCTTCAATAAACTTGAATGTACCTTCTATTCGATAATACTTCCTGCTCCAAGGTGTTCAAAACTCTATGAAATCAATCACACATGTTCTTGGAAATAAGGTAATTAAGTTTAACAGATTCTGAATTTAAACTAGACAATTGTGCTTAATTATATATGACCAATGTTTACCCTTTTGTTTCTACTTAATAGGCAATGAATCTTATATATCTGACTAGACCATCTCAGTACATATACCTATGCTGCAACATCACCTTAGTTTTGGAATGAGATAGCTACTGAAATATGAGACGGGAACTTAAAATTTGTTTATCCAGAACATGAGTATGGTCCTTTGTTGATGAAAAGGTAAATTTCAATATACTCTAATTCTTCTTAAAATCCCTAAGTTTTTCCGTTAGTGTTTTTATGCTGCGCAGTAACTGATGAATGGAGACCAATAATGTTTTACGGGCATAGTATTGTTGCCTGTTTGTACGCATGCGAAATGCACATATATGTAGTCTGATATACTCTAATTCTTACTTAGGCCTGCATGGATTTTTTGTAACACTATGTAATACTATATAAAACAAAAATAGTGGACAAGTTGTTTGAGTTTATATCTTTCTACACTTTGTCCTCTGCTACCATTTATTCACGACCCTGATTTTTGTGTATTGAAGTGTAAGTTTCATTGATTTGTGGTGTTTTTACAAGCAATCTTTGTTGAATTTTTTGTATGATTGTGCTTTAAAATGTTCAAATGTACTTGTTGTGAGGTGTCTACATGTATTGGATGTTTACAAGCTAATACTATCTGCCTTCTGAAGTTCTGAGTACATGCTATCCTGATCGTAGTTATGTTTGATTCAGTCATGATCTTGTTTCTATTCCATTTGATGCTGAATTGTAATTTTTCCAAATTCGTTTTAAGCTGAGGTTGTTTTGTAAAATTTTGAAATGTCATAAATTTTTATTATACCCATAATTTTCTGATCAAGTACGAAATTACAAATATGTCAACCGTTAGACTGGGAAGTTACAAGCTAAGGAATACATACTATATTTTAACTCATTTGAAAATTACCCCTTTTAGATGTAAACACTTTGCAACAAAGTCTTTTTTGCAAACAAAGTTATTATCCAATGTTTGCACATAAGTATTTTTAAAGAAACTTATTTCTTTTGTACATTTAGTTGATACGTGCGTTGCACGTGCAATCTCTACTATATAATACGGCTATTGTTTCTTCCTTTGTCCGTTGGTGGTACGTTTCGTACGTCGTCGTCCGCATCGCTCGTGCCCGTCACAATTGGTTCGCTAGAATCGTACGGTGTCGCTCTTGATCCGGACTCTCCTCTGGACGGAAACGATATGGACTCTCCTATTGCTGGAACCTCTAACCTCTCGCATAAATAGGCGCGACGATGGCTGAGTCTGACGTTGGCGGCACGGCCTGAGGCTTTCGCAGGCTTGCAACAGACCCGGCGGTACTCCGGTGCGATCGTCGGGTTCCGAGGCGCTTCGTAGGAACGTCGCTGCCGGACAGCCGTTGGTGATTCGGCCTGCGTCGGTGATGGTGAGGGCAACTCTGCTGGTTCCTTCATGCGGTGGCGTTCTAGGCGGTGAGGCGATTCCGGTGGCCGGTGGCGGTGGTACAGGGAGATGAGGCGGAGGAGGCCGTCCATGCACCCCATGCTCTGCCGGGACTGGCAGCGGACGTGCACGAGACCTGACAATGCGCAAGCTGGAATAAGTGCGGGAATTAGTAGATGCAGACGCATCAAAGCTGTGATGGATGTGACCATCAGTAATAGCCTCTCAATGACTCAATCCCGCTGGCTTTCCTTGCTTCGCCTCTGCTATAGGCGCTGCCCGCTAGCAGATGTTGCTTGTTGTGTCACGCGTGCTAGCTTAGCTTCCCCTAGCTTGCTTGTTGTGCTGCTGCCTCTTAGTTGTTCTGCTGTTGTGGTTTGCTCTGATGCCGTGATGCGCACTAGCTGATGTTGCTTGGGGAAGATCCATCTCCGCTGCATAGAGCTCGATGGAGGATTGGAGGGGAGGGGAGACCGGGGATTGCGCGGCAACTGGAGAGGTGAAGCAGTGATGCGAGGATGGGGAGGCTGGTTGCTGCACAGGACGAGCAGGGAGGAAGACAGCGGCCGGCGAGCACAGGGCGGCGGCTCGGAGGTTCCCATCCGCCTAGGGCTCGATCAGGATAAGTGCTTGAGAAAATTTCGCGTCGGGGTGCAGGATATTCTCCCAACTTCTGAATGAATACAGTGGCAACAAAAATGCTTAATGCCCCAGCCCCAAGTGTCACGGCAAAGAAGAGCTCAATGATGAAGGGCAAAATGTCTCAGTACTGAAGGTGGACGAAGGATTCATGCACCGACTATCATAGACAGGTCACAAGGTAATTAACAACTCAACTTACCGCTCCAAGTTTGTACACGTGTTCTACACCGCAATAATACATTGAGTGAAGTAACTCAGATGTACATTAGTACAAAGAGTTTTCCAAGACTACACATGAAAACCAAAGCTACCTTAAGATCGAACTTGCTAGACAAGTTCCTGGACATCTTCAAGTTTTTCTAGATTTTTTTCGAAAAGGGGGGTCCCAGCCTCTGCATCAGGTTGATGCATACGGCCTTTATTGCTTATTAAAGAATATTCAAAAGTCTTACAATTCAAGTTTTTCTAGATAAGTTCGAACTTGCTATTTGTGGGTACAAGAAGCCCATGCAAACTCAGCCCCGCTCCGATTAGTATTGTGCATTCTCAAGCAGAAGCTCAGGTGCTTATTTACAACGGTGGAATTCTATTTGATGATAAATCGTTTATCAATGAAAAACTGGGTCGTTGGCAGCTTGGCTTAAGCTTTCCCTCAATGTTCAGTCCAAAAACCTGTGTTGTGTGCTGCATATCAGAAGCACCATCTGCAACAAATGATCGGATGTAATCAACAGTCGGCGTGAGATTACCATTCACAATGCATTGAAAGATACCAGTAGCTCGAAACATCATATCGCCAATGTTTCTCTCCATAACTCTTAGCACAATGACAGTGGGGACTCCGGTGTATCTCTACGAATACTCCTATGTTTCTTCAAGATCATCTGGTAGGGAAACGTTGCACAATGGAGGGTTCGTCTCAAGGATTCTTGGTGTATAAAATCTCAGCATTCAAAGCCCAAGTAAACGCTCCACGAATATCTTCTATTCTGTTTGATCCAGATTTTTTCTGCTAAGAGTTCAGAAAATCATATGTCCGGAAATGAGCATATTGTGGACTTTGTCCCTACGGACCTTTGTCTTGATAGGAATTCAGTGTTAAAAAATAATAATTTAAGTTTACTCTTCTGAGTGAAAAAACACCGGTGCACATAGCACAGTGATAAGTGACACATTGTTAGAATGGGGTGACTGAGTGGTCGTTGTTGGAGTGGAGGTGAATATGAAGCACAAGAACGACGCAACGAGGAGGGAGAAGGGGAAGAGAGAGCGAGAGAGAGAGAGAGATTTGGATAATACTTCCATTGAAATATTGGAATAGCCGCGTGTATTATGTTTACATTTGTGAAGGAAATGAAACTTGATCGTCCGTGGCAACGCACGGGACATATCTACAAACGACGGTTCGATTTCACGGGATGTCACTCGTTTCCCTATACTCTACTCTTTTCAGAGCCACATACTTAGTGAATTTCATAAGGGCATGTCCAACCGTGCCCCACAAATCGGTCCCAATTGTTTGCTTAATTCGGAGTTGTGGGCCAAAACTTTGCCCGGGCCCACCAGGCGCCAGCAATCACCCCCTTTATCTGCACCTACCCATCTCTCTCTATCTCTACCTCTCTCTCTCCCCTCAGCACTCCCCCGCTCTCTCCGAACATCTCTCTCTCTCCATCACCCTCTACCGGTGGATCCGTGCCCACCTTTCTGATCTGCACCGCTAGAGCTCAGTCGGCGTCACCTACACCCGTGGTGGCCTCCCGTGTGTCGTCTATGTGGTCGCGCCACTCGAGTCCAAGCCGCCGCGACCTCGACCCCGAGCCACGCCGGTTTGCGTGGCTTTTGGTGAACGACAGTGAGGCCGCGCTCCGCGTCTTGCAGCACCGCACCACTGGCACACTTCCACACGCCGCCAGCTTCGGTGTCCGTGTGAGATGGTTACCCGAAACACCGCCGCTAGGGATGCCTCCGCTCGTCGTGGCTGCCCGCATCGCTGTAGAGGCCAGCGATTGGGAGACACAAATAGAGTGAGAGTGTTCTCGCATCCTTGCTTACCCGTTAGGTTCTCCGTCGAGTTTGTGGGGCTTAAGGGTGAATAATTTATATTAAAATCTGGCTTGAAATATATGTCTTACTTGTTTTATGATTGCTTGATATTGATCTTTGTTTGATTTTTGAATATTTTAACATGATCAAAACAGAAGAAAAAATGTGAGTGTACAAATGGGTCTGCCCTTGGGTACCATGGCAACTCGGACAAAGGCCACGACCCCAAATTATAAGTTTTTGGTCAGATAAATGTGGCAAACTTGGACAACGGGTTTAGCTAATGCGTCCAATGGCTCTGGAGCTGATTTTCTTTTCCGCGAATTCCCCATCCAAAATGTGGCCACAGCCGACCGTGATGATCGCGGCACAGGTGCGGTCATGCACGCCGGCAACAGAGAGGCAAACAGTTCATGTCATCTCTTTTTTGAAAGAGTAGTTCAGGTCATCTCGCTGCTATCAAGACTGCACGCACCAGATAACACGCTTATGTTTGCCATTAGATAACACGGTGGCTGCGGAAACATGCACGACAGCACGAGTTCTTGATGGCTACCTAAGCATTCACTTCCAGATGCCTCCCATTCCAATTCTATTGATCCGGTCATGCATTCTGTCTCACTAAAAATAGGTTGGCGACAAAGCTGGTGATCCTCCTTGAACTATATATGCAAAAAAGTCCTCAATCGTATATGCATATGAAGGCTCGAATTGTTAATTAACAATGCATGTAGTGTTTATGGTTACGAGAATTTAATTTTATGAGATCTATCTGCAAGGAAGGTCATCATACGTATTAACCGTCTCTTATATAGAGCATGTTAGAACTAGGATAGTTATCTATACGTAGTCGTGTTAGCATTGGACTTGTAGTTCCGCATATTGTACCAGCTTGTGCACCGCAACGTGCTCATATAAATACATGATCGAAGGGGCTCGGAACTCATCCGAGTAGATCCCAAGCGTCAATCTTGACAGAGCACACGTGATCATGTGCCATCTTTTGTTTTGTTTTTGGACGTCCATGGGAGCACCATGCGATCTGATATTTTCCCGTCGACCTAACTACCGTTGTCGCGCTCCTGCTCTGGCTCTGCAGCAGGCCGTAATTGTCAGGTCAACCTCATTGTTTTCTGAATTCATGTAAAAATTGCAGCCAAGCAAGTTTAGGAAATCATTTTATTTCAAGATTCCAAGTGATTGCTAAACAGGATATTCTTTTGATCGACCCAACAAGGAATTTTGGAATTGGAATTTGAGTTTTTCCATCATGTCATTTCGTTTGCACCAAATGAATTGAAATGAGTGTTGCCGAACGAGCTCTTAGGGAATCTCTACCTATGAAGTATGAATGTTGCTCCATTCACCTTGTCTCAGCAGTCAAAACTCAATCTCGATTCTCCTCTGAATGATTCATTCACTCACCAGCTGCCTCCGTGGGTTCCCTTCTGCACACCAAAACAAGAAGTTAAGAACTGTACTTACTTGAATTAACGGGTTTGAATGCCTGGCTATGCATCCTGTGGGTTGTACGCAGGGCCCAACTATGTGCGGTGCAATGTGCGACTCTGAGCCTCCGTGCGAGCGGCCGTACCATGGTCGACGACGACGAGGCCCTTCTAGTGCCTGTCCATGACGAGGATATACTTGAGCGCCTCCGTATCACAGGGGCTGGTGAGCGCGCCGTCCGCTTAGTCGAACTCAAACTCCTCCTCCGCCTTCTCCAGCAGCTGCCAGAACACCGGCATGCCCAGGTACGCCATTGGCACCATGAACCGCCGCCGCTCCGCGTGCACGTACACCGTGCAGCACCCGCGCGGCACGTCGACGCCCTGTCTCTACCAGCGGTGACAACTTCGTGTCTTCTCTGTCGGTGTCGTCCTCAATATGGCGATGAGCCGCGGCGTTGGGCTCGCTGGCGTTGGATTTTCTCGCGGCGGTTTCAGCCGCGGTGGATTGCCCGCGCTGGAGCATCTGCCTGATCCAGACGATCTTCCGGAGTTCGGTGACCGACTCCCCCGCTGCCGCCGCCGCGTGAGCGTTATTTTCTTTTTCCATCAACGGTGCACCATATTTTATCGAAATGGTTTATCTGAACGGGTTTTCTCCGTGTTAATGCCTATACAGAAGCTCTCGATCTGACAATTTTTTCCGGGAAGTGCCCAGCCAAAACGTGGCACACCGTCTGTGATGGTCGCACGCGGCACGGGTGCGGTTATGTCCGCCGGGAGAAAATCAAAAGAGAGGGCCAGATCAGTTCATCTTACAGCTCCTTTTTTTTTGCGGATCAGAAGCTTCATTAATTACCCATTCGGAGTACAGCCTCTCCACGTACAAGATATCAGCTGTAGTGTGCAATGAGAGAGCACGGTGCCTCCAGAACCATACCAAACGTCTCAGGGTCATCACTTGTCAGTAACCATTCACTTCCAGATGCCTCCCACTCTTATTCTCAAGGTAGGACCTTCTTGCATTGGTTTTCACTAACAGTGGTGTTGGCGAAAAAGCTGGTGAAACTCCTCAAATATATATATGGAAAAACGAACACATTCAATTCGACCTCGCTCATATATGCGCATGAAGGCTAGAAAAATAAATTTTGGGAGATATTTTTGTTGGAATTTACTAGTTTTCACTACCGGAATCGAGATCTTTGCCGTGCGGCCAAAATACACGGCAAAGCGCTTGCGGAACACGGCAAGCCTTTGCCGTGCTTACCTACACGGCAAAGCCCACACGGCATAATACGCGTCGGCAAAGAATCTTTGCCGTGTGTTTTTCAGAAAATACACGGCAAAGCATTTGCCGTGTGCTTTTTCCACCACACAGCAAATCAAATCTTTGCCGTGTGTCCAGACATAAAACACCCGGCAAAGTCTTGCTCCTTTGCCGTGTGTCCAGTCACAAAATACACGGCAAAGCCTTACTCCTTCACCATGTACCTGGAGAAAACACACGGCAAAGGCATACCCAAGGTTGACCGAGGAGCTTTCTTTGCCGTGTGTATACACACGGCAAAGGCTATAATTTTTTTCATTTTTCTTCCTATTTTTGCTTAATCCCTGCATTTAAACAAACAAACAAACAATATATACTATCACAGAAATTTTACTGGACTCACAAATATATGACAAAATATAATCCAAATATGTTTTCATAACAAATAATTCGACAATACGATAATACACATGAGTGGGCATCATGCACAAAATCCATAACAACAAATAGTTTAACAAGTTCCATAGAGGTCATAATAAAAGTTCGACAATACGATAATACACATGAGTGGGCATCGTGCACAAGATCCATAACAACCACGTGTCGAAGGCGTCGCTGCCAAAGCCTCGTGTCGATGCCGTCGTGTGCAGCAGCGTGTCAATGTCGCCACAACAGCCCGTGTCGATGTCGTCGCCGCAGCCGCGTGTCAAAGGCGTCGCTGCCAAAGCCTCGTGTCAATGCCGTCGTGTGCAGCAGCGTGTCGATGTCGTCGTCGTTGCTGACTTGTGTCCATGTCGTCCTCATCGTCGTCGTCGTTGCCGCCCTTTGTCGATGTCGTTGTCATCATCGTCGTCGCCTCAGCTCTACACAGCAACAAGAAACTTTACACAGCTGGCCATAGCTAAGAACATAAGTACCCAAAACATCTCATAAAGATAGCTTTCATCTACATCATTTGTTCTCCATTTTTCTCAACAAGCATATGCATAAAAGGGACAGAGTTCTGGAGAATGTACAAATGTGTCAAGTAGTTTACTGAAGCCAGCTAATTCAGGTCATGGTGATGGATTGAAACCTTTATTCACTGCTAGTTTAGTGTGACACTTGGTAAATAAAGAAATCAAGAGCACGAGGGGGAAGCAGGAGACTAGTACACATAAAAGGGCTCCATGTCAAAGGATTTCATTTTCTGAGCAATTTATCACTTTATTTGATTTTTTTGAAAAAAAGGTCAAAATGGCCGCCGTGTCTATTCAATGAAAGGGGTCGAATTTTTCAAAACTATCGACGGTTCTATGACATAACCACTAATTTTATATCTTAAAATGATTTTTGAAAAAAATTCAGAGCAAACTATCACACACTTGTAGTTCAAATTTGAATTACTTTCGAAAAATCGGCATAAAGTCATTTAAATAGGCGAAATTAGGTAGAAACCGAGAAAATTCCTAATATTTCTGGATTGTCCATAGAATATGGTCTACTTTGTGTGAAATTTAGATGGGTGTCATTTTGCACCATATTTTTTGTGCTTGCTTCACAAAAAAGTCATTTTAGCACTTAAAAAATAAAAAATGATATTTATAAAAATAATTTGAACAAACTCAGTTCTACAACATTGTTTGCCATACCAAGACACACCTATGTATCAAATATGGGCACATTATCACAAACTATGCCACGGGAATGGTCATATCTTGGTTATTTGTCTCGAAACTTAAACATGTTTGTAGACGATAGACCTTTTTGTGAAAACATTTTTTGGAAATTTCGTCAAAAATCGAGTTTACTATTTTTTATATCAACTACTACACCTAAAAGGGTAACATGCCAAAGGATTTCATTTTTTGACCAATTTATCATTTTATTTGATTTTTTTGAAAAAACGGTCAAAATGGTCACCGTGTCTATTCAATGAAAGGGGTCGAATTTTTCAAAACTATCGACAGTTCTATGAAATAACCACTTATTGTATATCTTAAAATGATTTTTGAAAAAAATTCAGAGCAAACTATCACACACTTGTAGTTCAAATTTGAATTACTATCGGAAAATCGGCATAAAGTCATTTAAATAGGCGAAATTAGATAGTGAGCGAGAAAATTCCTAATATTTCTGGATTGTCCATAGAATATGGTCTACTTTGTGTGAAATTTAGATGGGTGCCATTTTGCACCATATTTTTTGTACTTGCTTCACAAAAAAAGTCATTTTAGCACTTAAAAAATAAAAAATGATATTTATAAAAATAATTTGAATAAACTCAGTTCTACAACATTGTTTGCCATACCAAGACACACCTATGTGTCAAATATGGGCACATTATCACAAACTATGCCACAGGAATGGTCATATCTTGGTTATTTGTCTCGAAACTTAAACATGTCTGTAGACGATAGACCTTTTTGTGAAAGCATTTTTTGGAAATTTCGTCAAAAATCGAGTTTATTATTTTTTATATCAACTACTACACCTAAAAGGGCTCCATGCCGAAGGATTTCATTTTTTGACCAATTTATCACTTTATTTGATTTTTTTGAAAAAACGGTCAAAATGGTCGCCGTGTCTATTCAATGAAAGGGGTCGAATTTTTCAAAACTATCGACAGTTCTATGATATAACCACTAATTGTATATCTTAAAATTATTTTTGAAAAAAATTCAGAGCAAACTATCACACACTTGTAGTTCAAATTTGAATTACTTTCGGAAAATCGGCATAAAGTCATTTAAATAGGCGAAATTAGGTAGAAAGCGAGAAAATTCCTAATATTTCTGGATTGTCCATAGAATATGGTCTACTTTGTGTGAAATTTAGATGGGTGCCATTTTGCACCATATTTTTTATACTTGCTTCACAAAAAAAGTCATTTTAGCACTTAAAAAATAAAAAATGATATTTATAAAAATAATTTGAACAAACTCAGTTCTACAACATTGTTTGCCATACCAAGACACACCTATGTGTCAAATATGGGCACATTATCACAAAATATGGACAATTTATCACACACTTTGCCACGGGAATAGTCATACCATTGTTAAGTAGATAAAATAAAGTTAAAAAAGAACTCTTTGCCGTGTGCAAACACACGGCCAAGATCTTTGCCGTGTACTTTGCCAATGCACACGGCAAATGATTCTTTGCCGTGTGTTTGTCATATATACACACGGCAAAGCAAATATGTTGGCCGTGCATAGTTCTTTGCCGTGCGTTTTGCTTAGTCTTTACCGTGCTTTGAAACTTTGCCGTGAGTTTTTCTAATGGTACACGGCAAAGCCTATTTTTGCCGTACTGTTTTCTTTGCCGTGTGTTTTCCTAGTCTTTGCCGTGTTCCGCAAAAAGTAGACACACGGCAAAGAGCCAACCTCACGGCAAAGAATTATTTTCCGGTAGTGTTTGCTAGTGGGTGTTAGCCTGTTTGGCCATAGTCCAACTTGAAATTCTGAAATTCTCATTGCATAATTCATGCATGGCAGGAGGTGGGACTAAAATTTAATCCCGCATTGCTAGTTGGAAATGAGTTACACAAAACTGTATTTAAAATGCAACACTAGTAAATGAGACATATTGTAGAAAAAATAGAATATATGTAAACGAGAACAAAGAGTCACATTTGTGTGGTGCATGATATCGTAAATATTACCAATGCTTGGCCTTGCTCGCGGCTTCGCCTGGCTCAGCCTATGTTCTTATTTCCCTGACTTTGGTTTCATCTACTCTAATGTCTTAGTTCCAAATCTCTAAATACTTGAGTTAGACTTCTAACCACAAATAACTTAATTTGAACAAATACTTGAGTAATGAGGCGCTAACAACATGTATTCATATAAATGATTTGCATTCTGGTACCCATGCATGAGTGCACATTGCCCTAGCTAGCATCGCATCATACATCACCAATGGATTAATTAGTTCTACTTGTCATGGTGTCATGCTGCCACATGTGTCGATTTGCCCAATATAGTGATAGGATTTTCTACAAATATATGAAAGCTTTACGAACAAAGCTTATTGACAAAATTTTGAAATGTTTTGAAAAAGAAAGTAGAGATTTGCCATTGGTATGTTTTTAGCTTTTACCTATATTTAAATATGTTTATATTTCTATTGTACTAAGTGATTATGACTCATATATAGTGTTAATTTCTTGACATTATTTCACCCTTTGCACCATTTTGTTGAGTTTGCCCTAACTCAAAGTTTTTTTTGTCCTTCGCCACTGTCCACCGGACCAATGACCCTCTCAAATTCACAGAGTCCTACATATAGTTCATGCAAATATCAGCCAAAATTACAATCTCCTGTCGAGTATATATGTACGAATGCAACAGCAAAGCATCAAGATCTCACGATCAGAGAGTAATAACAGGATTCCCGAGAGAAAGACGCAAGAAAACTGTTGGTGAAACTCTACCTATGGATGTCTCAGAACTCAATCTCGATTCCCTTCTGAAAGTCTGAATGTTTCACTCGATCACTCACCAGCTGCCTCCGTGGCCGTGGGGTTGCCTTCTGCAAACCAAAAACTATAACCATGCTTGAATTCACGGGTTTGAATGCATGGCTACGAATGATGGGGGCTGTACGCGTGCAACGGGCGAGCGTACCGTGGTCGACGACGACGAGGCCCTTCTGGTGCCTCTCCATGACGACGAGGATGCACTTGAACGCCTCCGTGTCGCAGGGGATGGTGAGCGCGCCGTCCGCGTAGTCGAACTCGAACTCCTCCTCCGCCTTCTCAAGCAGCCGCCGGAACACCGGCATCCCCAGGTACGCCGTCGGCACCACGAACCGACGCCGCTCCGCGCCCACGTACACGGCGCAGCACCCGCGTGGCACGTTCACTGGTGCGCCCGGCGTCGACGGCCCCGTCTCGATGAGAGGCGGTGGCTTCGTGTCGTCGATGTCGGTGTCGACCTCGATGCGGTGGTGATGAGCCGAGGCGTCGGGCTCATCGGTGGCGCTGGCGTTGGATCTTCTCGCGGCAGTGTCGGCAGCGTTGGATTGCCAGCGCTGCAGCATCTGCCTGATCCAGACGATCTTCCGGAGGCCGGTGACCGGCTCCCCGGCCGCCACCGTCGCGTGGGCGTTAGTTTCTTTTTCCATCAATCGGCGGCTAGACGGTTCGCAGGGTCGCTAGGATTGACATGGTTCTCTTGTAATTGTCGTATGGGATTAACAGGTACGGCTTGTTGAAATAGACACGCGCGCGCGTATTGGACAAGTCGCGTGCTCGTAGATCCTGGGAGCTTTCGGATGGAGCTAGCTGAATCGAATGCAGGCTAAACGCAAAAGCAATGTGGTAATGCAGAACGCCGGCCGGCCATGGACAATCTCCGCTGGGCGAAGAATGTCCCAGCGAGTTTGAAGGCAGATTCATCTCCGGCATTATCGATTCTAACCCGGTTTAGCTAATGCGTACAAACGCTCTGGAACTTGCTTTTTTTCGGAAGTCCGTTGTCAAGATGGTCGCACGCGGCACGGGTGCCGTCATGTCCGCCGCCAACAGAGAGTCGGAGAGGGCAGCAGTACAGGCCATCTTTTTTTGAACGGTTTTGCTAATTCTCAATCAAATGAGAATTAGCTTAGTTCTCAATCGCATGACGTCATCAGTTACAAGTCTTACAACTGATTTGGACCATTTGATTTACTTCGTGATTCGTGCATTAGTTGCAAGTCAACTTGCAACTGGGATTCGATGACGTCATGCGATTGAAAATTAAATTAATTCTCATTCGACTGAGTTGCAAGTGGACTTGCAACTACTCTGGGCCATTTGATTTGCTTCGTGATTCATGCTAATCATGAGTTACAACTTGACTTGCAACTGGGATTGATGACGTCATGCGAATGAGAACTAAGCCAATTCTCATGCGATTGAGCGCTAGAGAGACTCTTTTTTGAATGAGGAGTTTAGGTCATCTCGCTGCTGTCTAGACTACACGCACAAGATGTCACGCTACTGTTTGCCATTTGGGAAAATGGCGGTTCTGGAAATATGAAGGACGGACCAAGTTGTTGATGTCTAACTAAGCATTCACTTCTAGATGTCTCCCGTTCCAAATCAAAAGGTAGCATTGATCCCGTCTTGCGATGTTTTTCACCTTCAGTAGGTGCCGCCGACAAAGCCGGTGAAGCCCCTCAACTATATATGGAGAGAAGTCCTGGAACTTCTATGCACACATGAAGGGTCAATTAATAATGTACGTAGTATTTCTGGTTGCTAGAAATTAATTTTATGAGATATTTTTGCGCGGAAGGTCATCAAAATATTGACCGCCTCTAATATCGAGTACACGTGATCGTGTGCCATATTTTCTTTTGTTTTTGGACGTCCATGGGAGCACCAGGCGATCTGCTCTTGTCCGCTGACGTCCCTACTACTGCCGCGCTCCTCCTCTGGCTCTGCCGCGACACTAATGGCCGCGACACCATTAGTGTCACGCTCGCATGCATGTGGCACTGCCATTCGATTATCTTATCGTGGCGGTGCGGGAGGTGCCAGCACTGGAGCAATGCACATTGTACTGAACATATAAATCATGTTTACAAATTGAACATATGAGTGATATCTTGTGTTTGGCATATATGGTTCCATGTCATTTTTTTATGAAAGGGAAATATCCAATTATATGTTAATAAATCCCCAGCCGTAAAATGGCTCAACGATGCTCAACAGTCGGCTTACAAGATTACAACGGAAAAAACAAACAAAATGTAAGAAAAATGCGCAGTTTGATCGTCGAGTCTCTCATCCACGAAAATGAAGTATAACACTCGAAAAAAGAAAAATGCCAGCATTTACGGCAAGGATCAGGTCTCTTTTACTCGTAAAGCAGAACTACAGCCGTCCATAGACCGTCTCCTCCGGTAGGCAAAGAATGGCCGAGTGAGCGCGTTTGAAGGCGGACTTATCTCCGGCCGTGCTGCGAGGAGACGCTAACCCCATTAATGGTGCAACATACTTTACCGAATTGATTTATCTAAACGAGTTTAATTATTGTGAAAAACACTCTTGAACTGTGTTTTTTTCTCGAAGTCCCCAAAATGCGGCCCATAGCCGTCCGTGCGGCGTGGGTGAGGTTATGTCCGCCGGGAGAATATCAGAACACAGACCACAACTGCTTCCCGTTAAGCCACAACCGACTCAAATACAGCCACAGAAGAACACCAACTGAAAGAGCAAATTCAGGTCATCTCCCTATTACCTAGACTCTGCACACACAAGATGTCGCTCTTCCGTTTGCCATTGCGGAACACGGTGGATCCATCACCATACCCCACAGCACAAGGTTTTCCATTGTCATTAAGCATTAACGTCCAGATGCCTCCCACTTCTATTCTCGAGGTAGCATTGATCCCATATTGCATTGTTTTTCCCTAACAATAGGGTGTTGACGACAACGCTGGTGATCATCCAACTACATTTGGATAAATGTAGTCTAATCATATGTATCCATATGAAGGCTCGAACTGTTAACAATGTACAATATTTGTGGGTTGCTAGAAATTAAATTTATGAGATACTTCTGTATGGAAGATCACAATAAATATTGAAGGTCTCTAATATATAGTAGTTAGCACACGTGATCATGTGCTATCTTTTATTTTGTTCTTGGACGCCACGGGAGCAACCGGCAACATCTGCTCTTGTCCGTCGACCAGTTGACGTCCCTACCTCTGCCACGCTCCTCCTCTACATCTACGCCAACACTAATGGCAGGGTCAACCTCACTCCTGATGAGCCCCAGTGGTACTAGTGTCACGCTCGCATGTGGCACGGCCATTGGATATCTTCACACGTCGGTGTAGGCGGCGGTGGCCGGGCTGCCTGCGCTGGAGCATTGTACATTGTAATGAACATATAAATCATGATGATATCTTCATATATATGGTTCCGTGACTTTGTTATGAAAGGAAAATATCCAATTTTATGTTAATAAAATGCCCCAACCCTAAACGGCACAGTGATGCTGAAGAGTTGGCTTACAAGACAACAACGGGATAAGCGGACTAAATGTAAGAAAAACATGCAGTTTCATCATAGAGGCTCTCATCCACCAAACCGAGTCAACTCCCGAAAATAGGAAAATGGCAACATTTACCGCAAGGATCACGCTCTCGTTTACACTTGGATGGTTTAATTTTTTATGAAGCGTTGTGTCTATGATGTCTGGTTCGTGTTCCATAATGCGTCTTGAGTAAGTGGCCAGGTCTAAGATCTCCGAGCCATGTATCGACATTCTCACTACCCCGCATATCTGCTCAAAACGTAATGTGGAAGGCCCAAAGGTACTACCTACATTTACCCAAATCATATGTGGGTCGTGAGAACTAAGCTGGATCTTGTAGAATTGTCGTATGGGATTAACATGTACACCTTTAATTGGACAACTCGGCGAGGCTTCCCTTGCCCACCAATACACAAATCTTGGTATGTGCTCGGCCAGAAGGCGGAGGCGGAGAGGGGAGGGACTTAGCTGAATCCAAGATGGGCTAAACATGTAGGGTATGGTCCATCTTTTTCTTTTTACTAATCAAGCCATTACAGATCACGGCGCTCCAATTCTATCAGAGTGGTAAAGCATAACATTGTCTAGACCTAGGGATGCATGCGGCTGATCCAACAGGATTGGCGGACTATCCGCTAGACAATTATTACTAATCGATGATCAGCCTGCATATGTACGTACCTCCAGCGGATGAGATAAAACAGGAACGGGGCGGACATAATTTTAATCTAGGTGGACGTCCGCCAACATGCCTACTAGACCAAGGCTTGGTCTAGACTGCACGTATAAGATCACGGTGGCTCCAAAACTATCGGTGTGGTAAAATACAAGATGTTCATTTGACTAATAAAGACTAATTATGTAACAACACAATGATGGAGAAGGAAACATGGGCAAGGCTGAAACGCTGACAACTCAGGGATGCTACCTGGGGGCTCCGCGTAAAAGGCCTGATGTAGGAGAGGATGATCTCTTCGAACAGCCAAGGTCCAAGAGGATTCTGATGGAAGTGCCGCCGCTGGAACTATTTTTGGGGAAGGAGACCCTGGCCAGGATGAGGATGGATGAAATAGTTAGAGGTGTTGATAATCTGCAGGAACCAAACTATACGTAGGTGGAGGATCTGGAAGGACAGGGAGATGTGGAAGAGGTGGGAGAGAAGGAGGAACAGGAGGTAACCAGCAATGGGGCCGCTGGTACCCTGACAGGCGCGGATGATCGTGCCTGTCAGGATCAATGACGATCTTGAGCTGGAACAGTTGTGGGCTTGGCCAACTCGCAACTGTTCAGGAATTAGAAAGGCTGGTGCACTTCCATAAGCCTAAAATTCTTTTCATTTCTGAAACTAGGCAGAATAAAATGTATGTGGAAGGTCTTAGATGGAGGTTGGGTATTAAAAATGTTATCACTTTCAAGGGGGTGGGTAAAGGAGGTGGTCTGGCTCTCTTTTGGGATGAGAGTGTTAAGGTTGATCTGTTTAAGCTGAGTGATAGGCATATCGATGTAACTATCCAATTGCTCCCTGATGGAAATAAATGGAGGTGTACTTTTGTGTATGGTGAACCTCGCACCCATGAACGTCACAACATGTGGAATCTGCTGAAACGTATAAAGCCTCTACTACCAGGTCCTTGGCTGGTATTAGGGGATTTTAATGAATGTATGTGGCAGTAGGAACACTATTCGCAGAGGAAAAGAGGAGAGAAACAATGAGTATTTTCCGGGAAGCTCTTTCAGTTTGTGACCTTCACGACCTGGGATTTAAAGGAAGACCTTGGACATATGATAATAAACAGTTTGAACAAAAGAATGTCAGAGTCCGCCTTGATAGGGCGGTTGCTTATCCATATTGGTCTAACTTGTTCCCACATGCTCAGGTAGTTCATTTAACATCCTCTAGATCAGATCATTGCCCAATTCTTTTAAATCTGGACTATGATGCTGCTGTGAGACGTGTTCCTCCTATCCGCAGGTATGAGGCATACTGGGAAAGGGAGGCTTCCTTGGCGGACGAAATTCATACGGCATGGTCCATGCATAAACCTCCTTCCGATCTGGGTGAGGTTGCAAATAACTTAAAAGGTGTGATGGAGTCTCTGCATTCCTGGAGTGGGAAGACTATTGGCTCTATTCCGAGGCTGATTGAGAAGAAGAGAAGAGAATTGGAGAATGTCAGTACTAGAACCGATCACAACAGCAGATGGAAGGCCAGGAAAATAAGAGCAGATCTGGATGAATTATTGGAAAAGGAGGAAATAAGATGGAGACAACGATCTAGAATATCTTGGCTGCGTTCTAGAGATAGAAACACTAAGTATTTCCACCGCAAGGCAACATGGAGGCAGAAGAAGAACAATATTGAGAAGCTGCACGCTACTGCAGGTGATGTTATTGTAGACTCGAAAGTGAAGGAAAATTTGACAACTGAATTTTTCAAAGATCTGTATACTGTGGATCCCCATGTTCAGCCATGTATTGTGGCTGATCTTCTGCAAAAGAAAGTAAATGACCAAGATAATGATGGGTTATGTGCTGAATTTTCTGATGAAGAAATTAGCTTTGCTCTCTTCCAGATTGGACCATCTAAGGCGCCGGGGCCGGATGGTTTCCCGGCTGGATTTTTTCAGCGGAACTGGGGTTTTCTTAAACAAGATGTAATTGCGGCTGTTAAAAAGTTCTTTCAGTCTGGTGAAATGCCGGCAAGGGTGAATGAGACATCTATAGTTTTAATTCCAAAAAACAAAAATCCCTTATCTCTGAAGGATTACAGGCCGATCAGCTTATGTAATGTTATATATAAAGTAGTCTCAAAGTGTTTGTCAAACAGGTTAAGGCCCCTTCTCCAAAATATAATCTCTCTGACTCAGAGTGCTTTTATTCCGGGCATATGCTAACGGATAATGCTTTTATCGCATTTGAGTGCCTTCATGCCTTACAGAATGGGTCAAAAAGTGCAGGGAATTTCCGTGCCTATAAGTTGGACCTCATGAAGGCTTATGACCGTGTGGACTGGAACTTTCTGGAGATCGCTCTGAGGAAATTAGGTTTTGCGGAAAAGTTCATTAGTTGGATAATGGAATGTGTCAAGACTGTGAGATTCTCTGTTCGGTTTAATGGGAAGTTGCTGCAAAAATTTGTGCCTTCTAGAGGTCTTCGTCAAGGGGATCCGTTATCTCCGATCCTATTCCTTTTCATAGCTGAAGGACTGACTGCTCTTATTCATCACAACATCTTGGATGGTAATATTCAAGATTTAAAAATCTGTAGAAGAGCACCGGGTATATCTCATCTTCTGTTTGCCGATGACAGTCTTCTGTTCTTTAATGCAAATGAAGATCATGCTAACAGAGTTAATGGTATTCTCAGAGCTTATGAGGCTAGTACGGGTCAACTTCTCAGCCCGGCCAAATGTTCTATTTTGCTGGGACAACATGTTTCTGTGGAAGTGGGGGCTATTGTGACTACTATTTTAAATGTTCAAAACACTTCGTTTGAGGATAAATGTCTTGGCCTCCCAGTCCCAGAAGGTAGAATGAAGGGTGATAAATTTCAACCTACTAAAGATAGGCTACGCAAAAAATGTTCTGACTGGTCAGAGAAATATATGGCAGGTGCAGCTAAGGAAGTTCTTATTAAATCAGTGGCCCAAGCTATTCCTACTCATGCTATGAGTATTTTCAAGTTTTCGGCAGGGTTATGTGATGACTTGGCACAGATCATGAGAAATTTTTGGTGGGCTGATGAAGTGGATCAAAGGAAAGTACACTGGATGTCCTGGGATAACATGACAAAACCAAAATCTTTTAATCAAGCACTATTGGCCAAGCAGGCTTGGCGATTGATTGAGTACCCGAACAGTTTATGTGCTCAGCTTCTAAAAGCTAAATACTTTCCTTCTGGTAATTTGATTGATACAGCTTTTATTCAAAATACTTCCCCATCTTGGCAAGGTATTGTTCATGGCCTCGAATTGTTAAAACAGGGTATGGTTTGGAGGATCAATTCTGGCATGCAGGTTAAGATCTGGCGGGATAATTGGATCCCAAGAGGGAATCTGAAAACAATTGGTAAAGCTTCCCCAAACAGATGGAAATGGGTGTCTGAGCTTATTGATCCGACGACAAAACAGTGGAAAGAAGATCTGATCAGGAAAATCTTTTTCACCTCGGATGCTGAACATATCCTACGGATTAAACTTCCTTCTTTTTCTGGAGAGGATTTCCTAGCGTGGCATCATGAGAAATCAGGTATGTTTTCGATTAAGAGTGCTTACAAACTAGCAATGGATATTAAATCCAAGGGTGAAGTTTCTGGTATGAGTAATAAAAATCCAGGAGTGAGGGACTATTGGAGTCTGATTTGGAAAGCACAAGTTCCACCTAAAGTTTTTTGGGTGGAAACTTGCTACTGATACACTGGGTGTTCAAGTTCATAGATGTAGGAGAAACATGGATCAGATTCCTACATGTCAAATCTGTGGTATGGAACCAGAAACGAGTCACCATGCTATGGTTAATTGCACAAAAGCAAAAGCCCTTCGTTATAGTTTGAGGAAAGAATGGTCTCTCCTGGATGACCATTCCTTTGGATATACTGGTAAAGACTGGATGCTAATTCTACTCAGTCAGGTGAATGAGCAGATGCAGGCTAAATTACTCCTCCTTTGGTGGAGGACTTGGCACCTGCGTAACAATGTGATCTTTGATGATGGAAAGTGCAGGATTGATCAATCGGTGTTCTTTCTGCAGTCTGTTCTAGCTTCAAAGCTTGATAAAAGGGATGTGGAGGTCTTGTCCGATCCGAAAGGTAAATGCCCTGTAATTTGGGATGGAGGAAGTAGAGTGCCCTTAGATATTGTACCCAAGGTTGCGTGGTCAAAACCAGAAGGAGGCAGGGCAAAATTAAACTGGGATGCTAGTTTTTGGGAGGAGGAAAACAGAGGTGGTTGGGGCGCTATCCTACGGAATGATTATGGTAAAGTTTTGTTAACATCTTGGGGCAAGGTGGACAATTGTAATTCAGCTGAAATGGCCGAAACCTCTGCATGTCTACAGAGTGTCAAAGCAGTCTTACCAAACTTTGCAGGTAGAATTCACTTAGAAAATGACTGCTCTTCTCTTATTTCGGAGCTCAAAGGAGAAGGTAGTACTAAATCTGAGATTTCTGGTACTGTTACGGATGTTATTTGTCTTCTAACATCTATGCAAGAGTTCAAGGTGTCCAAGATCAGTCGTTCTGGAAACGTAGTAGCGCATCACCTTGCTAGGATGTGGCGTAGGGGTTTAGATGATGCTGTTTTGGTTGGTTCTGTGCCGCCCTGCGTGGTGAGCTTGATTGATTTAGATTGTAATGTTTCGAACAATTCTAGATTTATAAAGCAGAAAATTCAAAAAAAAAATGTAACAGCACTGTATATAAGATGTTCAAATCATCACTGTGGTAAAGCATAACACCGGCAGCCCAATGGACCTTCTCCACTAGGCGAAGAATGTCCCAGCGCATTGGAAGGCCGATTCCTCCATATCTTGTAAGAGCATCTCCACCGGGGGCCTCCAAATTCGTGTCCGGCACCCCCCAATGGAGGCCCAATTGGGGGGTGCCGGACATGTGTCCGCCCATATTTTTGACCCCGCCCACAGCGGCGCACCCCAAAGGCCCACCCCCCAAATGGCCCTAGTTTTGAGCAATAGATCGAACACCTTGCGGGCGCACGAACTGCCGCCGGTTCACCTTCGCGTCGCTTTGGAACAAGTCTCCAACGCCGGCCATCAAAAAAGGGTCGACCGCGCCGAAGAACTAGTCTCCAATGCCGGCCATCAAAAGGGCGCCCCCCCCCCGGCGCAATGGTGCATGCCGATCACGCGATCACGCGTCGGCTTCCTCCTCCTCGCCTTCCTCGCCTTCCTCTTCGGACTGATCGAGCGCCGCCGCTTCGGCCGCCGTCTTCTCAGCCTGAATGCGTCTCCGTTCGGCCACGAACTAGGCCTTCTGGTTGGGGCTC
Source organism: Poa pratensis (assembly GCA_947311845.1). Classification (NCBI taxonomy): domain Eukaryota; kingdom Viridiplantae; phylum Streptophyta; class Magnoliopsida; order Poales; family Poaceae; genus Poa; species Poa pratensis. The sequence continues at coordinate 10,200,760 of CAMZMU010000101.1, read as the reverse complement.
ATGTCGCTCGTGTTGGTGGCCATGAACAGACGCTCCTCCTTCTTCTCCTGGGCCTTGAGCTTGTTCTTTTGCATCTTGAAGTAGAGCGCCCACTTCTTGTCGGACGCTTCTTGCATCTTCTTCTTCTCGGCAGTCGACTCGGCAACGAAGATCTTCAACGTCTCTTGGATGCTGCCCGACGCGCCGGCTTCTTGCCAGCCCTAGCCGCCGCCTTGCACGCCTTGACTCCCATCTCTGGACGGTCCGCGCTGGCAGGCGGCAGGTTTCTTTCATCTCCCTCGGCGTTAGCGTTATCCTTGACATGGCGCTTCCACTTCGGGCAGTCGCAAAGCTTCTCCCAGCAATGCATAAGCTTGTATGGCTTCTTTTTATCCATGTCCAAGTCGAGGTATATGTACTTGGCATCCTTCAACTGTATTGAACAAAAAACAAGTCAGCAAACATGGCCGGTTACAAGTAAATCGCAAGTTAAGATGACAAGCTGACCTTGTCGGCGTCATTCTTGCCACTCTCATCTCTATTCATGATTTGCTCATGGCAACCATGAAACTTGCTAGTGAGAGCCGCGATGACGCCCCAACGGCTCTCAACAGATTTGACATTGCGATCGGGCAAATCATCATTAGGTGGATACGACCTTCTTTCGGTGTAGTCCTTATGGATGCGTGCCCAATATGCATCCCTCTTTTGGTTGGCGTCCTTCGTGGTGCACATGCTCACATTCATCCACGCTTCGCACAACAACACGTCCTACGTGTCGGTCCAAGTCCGGCCTCTGTAACCTGACTTCTTGCCGCCATCTTCGTCGTCGTCGCCGTCCTCTTCGTCACCCTCCCCTTCTTGGTCCTGGCCGTGGTCGCCATCCTGTTCGTCGCCTGGCCGAACTGATCTGTGTCGGCGTGGACATAAGTTGCATCACCGGCAATGATTCCATTCATGACCTCGGCGTCACCATCCTACGACACAAATACAACAATTTGCATCCGGCCGCTGCTCGCAATAAGTACACACACCAACAATTTGCATCCGGCCGCTCGTAATAAGTGCGCCCAACAAACAATCGGCCGGGAACACAATAAATAGCACGCACCTGGCCGAGTTGGTCGACCGCGTTGCCGGAGAGGAGGCCGCGAGAAGCAGTCACGTCGGCGTTTGTGGCTGCCGTCCGCCGCATCGCCGGCGATTCGCTGAACACCAACGGCGCCTCGTTCAGATCGAGGGCGTCGGAGGGGGGGGGGGGGGAATCCGCGACTGCTGCGTCTGGTAGCCGGAGGTGTCGTCGAAGAAGCCCGGGGCAGACGGCGACCCGCAAAAGACGCCGGCGCCCCCCGGGCTTGAGCTGCTTTGGCTCATGGCGATCAACATCTCGGCGGTCTCACCAGCCGCCTTGTCCTTCGCCTTCAGTCGCCTCATCTGCCGAAGGTGGGAGGCGGCAGAGCGCAGGACGCCCTGGCTCAGCGGCACCTTTTTAAGCGGCACCGAATACTCCTGCGGCTCTCGCTTCATCGACTTCTTCTTCGGCTGCGACGACGCCGGCGGCTTGCGACCCCCCTTGGGTTTCGCGAGGCCGACGGGCTTTGGCGGCATGGTGGCGGAAGGCGAGGAGCTCGCGGCGGCGGCGGCGCAAGGGTTTTGAAAATGGAGGGAAGATTGGGAATTTTGGCGCCGAGGACGGCAATGTAGACGAAGGGGAATTTGGGCGCGCCACGCTGTCTCTATGACGGGCGGGCCTCCCCTGTCAGACGCATGTCCGCGCCCCATGTCCGGCACCCCCGAGAGGGCCTTCAAATTTGGAGGCCTCTTCGAGGGTGCTGGACATGTTTTTGCTCGGAGTGACCTTTTGGTGGGTGCCGTTGGTGACGTTTTCGGCCGTCCGGACCCCCAATGGGCCTTTGGGGTTACTTGGAGGCCCCCGGTGGAGATGCTCTAAGGAGGTGCCAACAACGTTAATGTTGCTACCTATTTTATTGAAATGGTGACACAGTATATGAAACTCGACTTTGATGATATCAAGTACATGGTCTCTGGAACCAACTTTTCTCCGGGAAGTCTGCAACTAATTTGTGACCATTAGCGGACGGTTACGGTCGTAGGGGCCAGGGGCACACAGTATACACAAATCGCGTCCTCGCCAGTCCTGAGAGTTTAACACATAGGCTAATGCTCATCGACTCGGCAGGGGATATGCTCCATCGGGTGACAGGGGATGGAGCTAGCTGAATCAGAACACCGGCTGGCCATGGACCGTCTCTGCTAGGCGAAGAATGGCTCCGCACGTTTGAAGGCGGCAGGGAACTTCTCTGTGGTGCGAGGAGACACCAACCACACATAACGGGGACACGGGGTTCGTTAATGCGTACAGACGCTCTCGAGCTGACTCTTTTTTCCCGGAACTCCCCAATCAAAAAATGCGGCACGAGTGCGGTTATGACCGCCGGGAGAATAAGAAGCGGACGTGTCCAGGCAGCTCACGTACAAAGTATCAGCATCAGTTTGACATTAGGGAACACATTGCCTCCAGAGCCATGGCGCACAGTACGAGATTTTCGCTTCGGATTAAGCATTCACTTCCAGATGCCTCCCACTCCTATTCTCAAATCTCAAGGTAGCGTTGATCCCTTCTTGCACTGTGTTCACTAACAATCGGTGTTGGCGACAAAGCTGGTGATCCTCCGTCAACTATATGTATGGAGAAAACGGACACATGCATTCAATTGGACCTCGATCATATATCCGCATGAAGGCGCTCGAACTGTTCACAATGTACGTAGTACTCCTATGTGGACAAATGGAAGACATCTAATTTGGAACGGAGGGAGTAGTATTTATTGTTGCTAGAATTAATTTTGTGAGAAACTTCGACGCGAAAGATCATTATAAATACTATTGACTGTCTCTAATATACTATAGCAAGCACGTGATCGTCTGCTATTTTTCTTCTTCTTTTGTTTTGGATGAACACAGGGGGGCCCACAGCCCGCTGTCATCTACTCTTGTCCATTGACATCCATACCCTGCCGCGCTCCTCCTATGGCTCTGCCGTGGCACTAATGGTAGGGTAGTCTATTATATACTAAAAGTTTTTCGAGTCATCACGTTAATCCACATATGTTAGAAATATATAATCCGTTGATTTTGATTGTGACGGTTGAGATTAAAAAAATTAAAAGTTACGTACAACATTAGTTAGGTACAACTAAGTCGTTTTCAACACGTCCCGTGGAAACGAGACAACACATTTCCTGGAAACATCGATCGATCGAAGCAAATCGATCGTTGCAGCCTTTAATGGGCGGGCCCATGCGGGTGATGGGAAGAAGAGAAGAGAGAAGAAGAGGCTGAAGAAGATGGGCCAAATAATTCAGCCCATAGAAAAAAAGAAAAAACAAATGAGGAAAAGAAGATGGGCCTGAAGAATTCGGCCCATCCGGATGGAAATTAAAAAACATGTCTTTTGTTTAGAAAACATATAATTTACTTGAGATGTGATTTTCTCTGTAATGAAAATACACAGAAATATTTCAAGACGTCTCCACTAAAATCTAAACTAAATTTAGTTCAATTCTGGTTTAATTCAAATTAAATCCAAAACTTAGAAATATCGTAACAGAACAATTTTCTCGAGAAGTTTTGTATTTCTTAAAAGGTTTTTAGAACTCGACAAAACTGGGATTTTACACATGAGCAAATAAGTTTACACGAGGTCTTGCAGAGAAGGAAAAGTGACCGTTCGAGATATTAAAATTCAATAGGCTGTGTGAAACTCTTAATATGTTTGAGCCCCTAATATATGGGATTCCTAATAGAGTCACCACAAGTTGGGCCACATCATCTAAATTATCGTGTTAGTACACATCATCTAAATTATCATGTTAGTTGGATCTTAAATTTATAGTTATGATTTAACAGAAAAATATTAATCATTAATCACGTAGCATGTTTGACACGGCTAACGTCCTTCCTCATTAATTAAGAAAACAAGATTCAACAAGCACTTCCTAGCACATTACGCACATATACAAAGCCATCAATTTCTATCGCCATGTGTACGAAATAGTTTGATTAAATATTGAATATAGATCTTGACTCATCGACACATTGTTCAAAAATACATCACTTTCTAAAAATTGTAATGTCGAGCATCTCTATTTGTGAGTGCTAATACATAATAAATTATTTAGAATTATCATTTGTTCAATAAAAAGATGCATTTAATACATCATGAAAAAATACTTTACAAAAATATCCCAGTTATTTTTTATTCAACTTCCAAATCTAAAGCTTATCTATTTTGACACATCTGATGTATTTTCATTAATAAATTTTGCTATTGGAAGTAGATTAGTGACGAGGGTAAGATTTTTATTTTTGACAAGGGTAATATCACAAGGTCTGTATTTTCATGTGGTAGCACACCTCCAGTTTTGTTATAATTTAAGCTTTTGCTTCTATTTCCCGAAAAATATTCACGCTATACTATCTTCTGCGAATTTTTTAATTTGTTACCCAACCTCTAAATAATATAGTGTGGATGTATTTTTTGACTATATCTATAGGGTCATCTAATAACATGATTAGACATCTAAAAATGGATTCGACTTCTCTGCCTCTGGCGGGGACCGACGACTGTCACATCCATGTCATTCCAGGAATCAATCCAACTATGTGGGTCTCCGCCAACAATTTGGTTGGTTTGAAAAAAATCTCACTATTGGGTCAATATCAGTGAGAAGTTAATTAAGTGAGCAAGTGTCAAGACAAAAAAAACTTAGGGAGAAAGGAACAGTGAAAATAGTGTGTAGACAAAAATACATGTCATTTGTGTCCATATTAAGGCATTTTTAGTATACTTTATGTTTTATGGGATTTGATTGTCTTCTCCATATTTAGTTTGGTCGTAGGTCTCACAAGCCAGAATTGTAAAGGTAGGGTTGTGCGCGTACCATACCAAACAAGGCTTGGGAAATCATACCCAAGCACAACTCATTAGTAATACGTCATCGAGAAAATAGAGGAATATGACATAAAGAGGCTAAAATTAAATAGTAAAGAGGGAAGGAACCCTACTATCAAATTCTTTTAAAATTCAAGGGTAATAACATTGATTTGTACACTTTGATTTGATTTGATATACACACCCATATATCAATAGGAAATAAATAACAAAATATATTATCTGTACATAATTTACGTGTGTTCACAATTTTTTCTATTACGTACAATATATTTATTTTAATACTAGGACCATTATATGGGCAACATATTACAAACATAATTTCTCTTACTTTGAAAAAAGTGAAACTCTTTTCCATCAAGAATAAATATTCAGAGATCACATTTTTAGTATGGGATGGTTAAGCTTCAAACAAAGCCTACAACTAATCTAGCGAGCATGCACAATTAATTTTGTTGCTGTACTCAAAACTTCACCTCTGACGGTACAAATAAGATATCAATAAAAAGTGTTAATATAATTAGATTTTATCACAAAACATTTCATAACTATTTATTCTCATTTATTTGCAATATAGTCATTCACAAAATAAACATGAGAAAGGAACATCTTCACAACACCAAATTATATAAATGAAAATTTAAACCATTGCCACAATAAAATGTAAACTTCACGCCTTCAACATAGCATCCATGTCTGAACGGTGCATATTTTATAACCAATAAGGTAAATATGAGAAAGAAATATGTTCATACCACCAAATTATGTAACTGAAACGTTCAACAAACTACAAGTGGTGCCCTCGCATTTGTGAGGGCCCCTGTGGTAGTTCTCTAAAAAAATGGCAGGGTCAACCTCATTGTCCTGATGAGTCTTCACTGGCTGCCTAGTGGTAGGATTCGGGATTTTGCTCCCAACTTATTTGGAGCTGTCCCAGGCCACGCAACTACGAGTCGTTGCGTGCGTGAGGGTTTAGGCGGTGGTTGGCTTACAGACGTTCCGCCCGATCTTTCGGCGCCAGCCTTGGCGGAACTACTAGAGTTGGCTGATCGCCTTGTGAATGTGGAGCTCCAGCCTGGGCAGGATGATAGCTTCAGGTGGGTTTTGGGACGCCAGCGGAGTTTATACCTCGTGCTCTTGTTACGTGGCCTTGTTCGGTGGGGTCACTCAGATTCCCGGGGCGCAATAGATCTGGCGAGCTAGAGCTCCGTCCAACCTCAAGATGTTCATGTGGCTTGCCCATAGAGATCGTTGCTGGACTACAGACCGGCTCGCTCGACGTGATCTCCCACGCCCGGAGGCTTGTCCTTTTTGTGACCAAGTGGAGGAGACCATCGACCACCTGCTGGTTGGATGCATGCTGGCTCGCGAGGTTTGGGTAGCCTGCCTCCGCAGCTGGGGTTTGGAGGCATGGATCCCTGAGCTTGAGGGCACCCTAGTGGAGTGGGTATCATCACGCCGAGGGCCAAGACGGGACGTCCGCGACTACTAGGCGGCCGTGGCGCTAGTCTGTTGGTCGTTGTGGAGTCACAGGAACGATATCATTTTCAACAACGCATCTCCTGCTCCGGTGGCGGTTCTTCGGTGGATCCAGGAGGTAGCTGAGTCATGGAGATCGAGCGGCTCGGCTGTTTAGAGGTTGCCTGCTAGAGGCGGAGCGGTGGAGGTGTCGCGAGTAGTTAGCGTCGAGTTGTAGCTGCCTCGCTGCGTGGATGCGCGCTAGGCGTCTGTGCCTAGCCCGTGTTGTAACTTTGGCCGCTTGGCCTTTCTTCTATGAACCCGAAATGCCTTGTCAAGGCGTATCCTTGTTTTGTGTCTTGGTCTTGTGGCGCTGCCATTGGATGATCTTCTCGTGGTGGTGCGGGTTGCCTACGATGGAGCATTGGAGCATTGTACATTGTACTGGAAACTATAAGGCTATAAACCATGTTTACAGACTGCAGGTCCACGGGCGATCCTGGCGTCGACGGCCCCGTATCCACGAGCGGCAGCGGCCGCTTCCTGTCGCCGCTGTCGGTGTCGACCTCGATGTGGTGGTGATGAGTCGTGGCGTCGGGCTCGCTGGAGTTGGATCTTCTCGCGGTGGTGTCGGCCGCGGTTGATCGCCAGCGCTGGAGCTTCTGCCTGATCCAGACGTTCTTACGGAGGCCGGGCCGGCTCCACGGCTGCCCCCGTTGCGTGACCGTTACATTCTTTTTCCATCAATCGGCGGATAGACGGTCCGCAAAGTCATCACGATTCTGTAACATGGATCTCCTAGAATTATTGAATGTGATGAACATTACGCCTTGTTGAACTGGACACGCGCACGGGGCTTCGCTTTGCCCACCTAAACACAAATGGCGTGCTCATGGATCATCGACTCCGCAGGGGAATTTGCCCGATCGTGTTGAACCCCAAGGCAGGCTAAACGCAAAATCAGTGTGGTAAAGCAGAACACCGGCCGGTCATGGACCATGTCCGCTAGGCGAAGAATGGCCGAGCGTGTTTGGAGGTGGCCGGATTCTTCTCCATGTTGCGAGGAGACGCCAAACAACGTTAACGGCGCGGCGTATTTTATCGAAATGATTTATCTGAACGAGTTTATTATTGCGTAAAAACACTCTCGAACTACTTCTTTCCCCGGGTTTGCGAGGAGACACCAGCCACATAGACACAACTGCTTTCCGTTAAGCCACAACCGAACCAAACTCGTTAAGCATTGGCGTATTGCTGCTGCCAGTCCACCTGAAGAAGGCCTACAGAAAGAACAAGTTCAGGTCATATTGCTGCTGTCTAAACTCTGTGTCTGCACGCACAAGATGTCACTCTTCTGTATGCCATTAGAGAGTACAGTGGCTCCAGAATCGGATCAGCTTGCACAAGGTTTTTAATTCTCATTAAGCATTTACTTCCAGATGCCTCCCACTCCTATTCTCAACGTAGAATTGATCCCTTTTTGCATTGTTTTTCACTAACAATAGGTGTTGGCGGCAAAGCTGGTGAACCTCCTCAACTATATATATGGAGAGAACGAACATATTCAGTTATTCTTTATCATATATGCGCATGAAGGCTCGAACTGTTAACAATATACGTAGTATTTCTGGTTGCTAGAAACTAATTTTGGAGATATTTCTGCACGGACGTCCACGGGAGCACACAACGGTTATATGCTCTTGTCCATTGACGTCCCTACCGCTGCCATGCTCCTCATCTGGCTCAGTGGTATCAAACTTGCATGTGGCGAGGCCATAGGATGATCTTCTCGTGGTGGTGTGGGAAGTGGTGGCCGGTTTGCCAGCGTCGGAGCATTGTACATTTACAGAACATATAACGCATGTTTACAAATTGCACATGTGGTGATGTCTTGTGTTTCACATACATGGTTCCATGTTTTTTTTTATGGAAGGGAAATATCCAGCTTTATGTTAATAAAGCCCCAATCCTAAACGGCTCAAGGATGCTGAAGAGTCAGCTGACAAGACAACAATGGAATAAGCGAACAAAATGTAAGAAACACGCGCAATTTTATCGTCGAGGCTCTTATCCACCAACATTAATTAACACTAGGAAAGAGAAAAAGACAACATTTACCGCAAGGATCACGCTCTCCATTAATCTTGGATGGTCGAAAAATGTTATGGAGTGATGCGTCTTTGATGTCAGGTTCGTGTTCCATAGTGCTCCTTGAGTAAGTGGCCATCTCTAAGATCCATGAGCATGTATCGCCATTCCCACAACCTTGTATATCCGCCTTGTATGCGATTAACACGTACGCCTATAAGTGGACAGTCGCACGAGGCTTCCCTTACCCACCTATACAAAAATCATGTGCTCCTGGACGTTGAGAACTTTAGGAAGAGCAAAATGCTCATCAACTTTGCAGTGGATGTGCTCGGGCGAAGGAGAGGGGATAATCATAGCTGAATCCAAACCGGGCTAAATGCGCAGGTGCGGTCCATGTTTTTCTTTTGTCTCATTATGCTAGGATCAAATTAACCAGTGTGGTAAAGAAGAACATCAGCAGCCCACATGAACCGTCGTCACCACTAGGCAACCGAGCGCATAGGAAGATCGATTCATCTCCGTCTTCTGAAGACGTGCCAACAACGTAAATGTTGCCGCCTCAATGTTGAAGGCACATTCTTCTCCACTTTGCGAGGACACGCCAACCACCTCAATGTTGCCGCCTATTTTATCATAATGATTTATCTAAACTAGTCTAATTAATGCGTAACAACACTGTATATGAAACTCCTTTGATGATATTAAGTACATGATCTCAGAACTGACTTTTTTTTGGGGAAGTCCCAACTAATTTGTAGCCTTAGACGACCGTGACGATCGTAGGGGTAACATATGGGGTTAACTCCAGCGGGAGAAGACGGCAAAGGCTTGCGGTTACCACGACAGTTAGGAAGTTCAGATCATCTCGTTGCTGTCTAAACTGCACGTGTAAGATGTCACGCTTTTATTTGGCATTATAGAACACGGCGGCTCCAAAACCATGGAAGTGTGCACAAGGGCGTGATGTCACATTATGCACTCACTTCCAGATGCCTCCCACTCCTATTCTCAAGGTACTAGCATCGATCTTCCTATGCTGTTTTCTGCTAACAATAGGTATTGGCGAGAAAGCTAGTGAACCTCCTCGACTATGGAGAAAACCAACACATCTGATTAGTCCTCGATCATATATACACATGAATGCTTGAATTGTCTTCATATATATACACATTCCATTAATCCTTGATCATTTATAGCAATACGTATGTAGTATCTTGTGGTTGTAGAAATTAACTTTTTGAGATACTTGCACTCAAGGTTTTCATAAATATTGACGTACCGTGTCTCCAACATATAGCATAGAGCACATGATCATGTGCTATCTCATATATTATTTCCCCACGTGTGTGCCTGGCATCGTGTGTCTTCCTACCCGCTGAGGCGGTGATGTCCCTACCGCCACCGCACTCCTCCTCGGATACTAACTAGCAGCGACAATGGCATGGTCGACCTCATTGTACAGATGAGCCTCGGCGGTGTCAAGCTCGCTTGTGGCGCTGGTTTTTAATGATCTTCTCACGGCGGTGTATTGCTAGTGCTGGCTCGAACATTTGCTAGATCATTGAACACTATACAAAGCACATGATTGTTAGGGTAATAGACTGCTTGTATTACCAGGGGGCCAAAGGCCACATATATATAGTACATGTACAGGTGAATATGCAGGAAGGCCCCTAACATATGGGCAAAATACAATATGCACAAATCTACTCTAACACCCCCCCTCAAACTCAGGGTGGATCCACAACACTGAGTTTGGAGAGTAAGAAGTCATGTTGCGCTCGAGTTTGTGCCTTTGTAAAGAAATCTGCCAGCTGCAAATCTGAAGGCACATAGTGAAGCGCAACAACCTGATCCTGCACCTGAGCACGTGTATAGAAAGCATCAACACCAATATGCTTGGTCAGCTCATGCTTGACCGGATCACGTGCAATACTGATAGCACCTGTACTGTCACACAAAAGTGGAGTGGGTGTCGTAACAGAGACCCCAAAATCTGCAAGCAACCACCGTAACCAGGTCACCTCAGCAATCAACGAAGCCATAGCCCGCAGCTCAGCCTCAACACTCGAACGGGAAACCGCAACCTGTTTCTTCGTCTTCCAAGCAACAAGCGAACCACCAAGAAACACACAGTAAGCAGAAAGTGAACGACGATCCGTAGGATCACTCGCCCACGTGGCATCCGAGTAACACTGGAGCTGGAGAGAGCTGGAACTAGGGAAGAAAAGACGACGAGTAATCGTGCCACGAAGATAACGAAGGACACGGAGGAGATGACTATAGTGAACGGTGGTAGGAGCTGAGACAAACTGACTCAGAATATGGACGGGATAAGAGATATCAGGGCGAGTGACAGCGAGATAAACAAGACTCCCAACAAGATGGCGATAACGTGTGGGATCAGAAAGAGGCTCACCATCAGTGGATCGAAGCTTAACATTAAGCTCCATAGGAGTCTCAACGGTACGCTCATCACTAAGATCAGCCCGAGAAAGAAGATCCTGAATATACTTTTCCTGGGAGATAAAGAAGCCATCGGCTGTAGAAGAAACCTCAATCCCAAGAAAGTAGCGAAGAGGACCAAGATCAGACATGAGAAACTGCTCACGTAGACGTGCCTTAACAAAGGCAATGTGCTCAGGGTTATCACCAGTGATGATCATGTCATCAACATAGAGAAGCAACAAGGTCCGACACCGAGAAGAGGTGTAGACAAACAGTGCTGGATCATGAGCACTGGGAGAGAAGCCAGCGGCAATAACCACAGAGGAGAAACGCTCAAACCAGGCACGAGGGGCCTGTTTGAGACCATATAAGGATCGTCGAAGACGACAAACCATCCCATCGGGAACAGAATACCCAGGAGGAGGCTGCATGTAAACCTCCTCACTCAACTCGCCATTAAGAAAAGCATTCTGAACATCAAGCTGGGATACAGACCAGCGTCGAACAGAAGCAACAGCAAGAAGAGTACGAACAGTGGTCATATGAGCGACAGGAGCAAAAGTCTCGTCATAGTCTCGGCCGTGCTCCTGCTGAAAGCCACGAGCCACAAGACGCGCTTTATAGCGCTCGAGAGATCCATCAGAGCGGGTCTTAATTTTATAGACCCACTTACACGTGATAGGACGAACACCTGAAGGGGGAGAAACAAGATCCCAGGTGCCAGTGCGCTCAAGCGCAGCAATCTCCTCAGCCATGGCCAGCTGCCACTCAGGATGACGCTCAGCATCCCGATAAGAAGTCGGCTCGGAGACAACAGAAAGACCATACTTACTAGGAGTATAACGGTCTGGAGGACGACGCTGACGAACAGGCCGTGAATGGGAAGGCTCATCAGCAGAAGATGACTCATCAGAAGAAGAGGAAGAAGGAGGAGCCGAAGAAGAGGAAGAAGGAATAGGAGAAGGAGGAGCCGAGCAGGAGAACGAGGAGTACTAGGGGTACTAGACGGAGGAGAGGATGGCTCCGAAGATGGAGGAGGCGCACCAGGTGTAGAAGATGGAGAACTAGGAGATGGGGAAGAGACAGCAGGAGGTGAATCCGGAAAAAGGAGAAAAGAAATATCATCCACCGGATAAGTGCCAGAGGTATGGCGAGGATAGAAGGAGCGCGTCTCATCAAACGTGACATCACGAGAGATGCGCATCCGACGAGCAACAGGGTCCCAACAGCGGTAGCCCTTATGCTCATCACTGTACCCAAGGAAAACACACTCAGCAGACTGAGCGGTCAGTTTGGTGCGTTCGCGGGGAGGAAGAAGAACATAGCAAGCGCAACCAAACAAACGAAGAGCCGAGTAATCTGGAGAGGTACCAGAAAGACGCTCGAGAGGAATGCCACCTTGAAGGGCAGCAGAGGGCTGAATGTTAATGAGGTAAGTCGATGTAGCGACAGCCTCAGCCCAGAAATGTGGCGGAAGAGAGGAAGCAATCATCATAGCACGGGCAGTCTCAAGAATATGACGATGCTTACGTTCGGCGACACCATTTTGAGCATGGGCACCGGGACACGAAAACTGAGCAAGGGTACCCTCCTCAGCAAGAACACCACGCAGGTGCTGAGAGATATACTCACCTGCAGAATCAGCACGAAAGACACGAATAGGCGTGGAATACTGAGTACGAACCATGGCAACAAAGCGCTTATAAATGGAGAGAACCTCACTGCGAGAGCGCATAAAAAATAACCAGGTGTACCGAGAAAAATCATCAATGAACAAAATATAGTATCGATGACCCCCCTTTGACTGAAGGGGAGCCGGACCCCAAACATCTGAATGAACTAAATCAAAAGGTCGCTGAGATACAGACGCACTAGTAGGATAGGGAAGCTGAATCTGTTTACCTAACCTACAACCCTGACATGAATGTAAAGACACATCTCCTGAAACAGACCCTAGAAGACCTCGACGAACTAATGACGATAAACGGGAGCCACAAAGGTGACCCAGCCGATGATGCCACTGCTGGAAAGAGCCAGTGACAGAAGCAGCAACCGCAGGAGAACTGGCAGATGAAGTAGCAGCGGAAGGAACACGAAGCCAGTCTAACTCCCAGAGCCCCGGAGACTGAAGACTACGAGGGCCAGCTCCAACCAGGGCCTGAGTCCGACGGTCCTGAACAGCACAAGAATCAGCGTCAAGAATGACGCGACAACCAGAATCAGTAAGCTGACTAGCAGAAAACAAGTTCATCTTAAGGCTAGGGACATGAGAAACATCAGGAACAGAGAAAGATGAAGTAGAGAGGGTGCCTCGACTAGAAACAGGAAGAGAGGTACCATCAGCCGTGATAACACGAACAGGAGAAATAAGAGAGCGAAGAGCAGAAAGAATAGAAGACGCAGAAGTCATATGAAAAGAAGCTCCAGAATCCAGATACCACGGGGATGACATACCTGACTGTGTAGAAGGTGGTGGTCGCGTGTTGCCAGAAGAACCAGACACAGAACCAGCAGTACCCGGCAAGGAAGAGCCTGAAGCAGCAAGCAGACCACGAAGACCACGGATAATGTCCTGATCAGACAGTGCAGCAGCAGAAGAACCTGAAGAGCCTGAAGATCCTGAAGAACCAGTCCTCCGACGAGCAAGATACTGCTGACGTAAGCTGGGATCCCTCTGCCAGCAGCCAGAAACATCATGGCCAGGCTTGCCACAGTAGGTGCAAGGACCACGAGAACCACGAGACTGCGGGGGCTGACTCTGACCCTGGACCTGAGGAGTAGGTAGTATCGGCGGTACTGAAGACCGCGACGGAGGCTGTGGCGGAGCAGGACCACGAGCAGACGGCGCAGGAGGACCACGAGCAGCAAGAACAGAGGGAACCTCCAGAAGACCAGCACCACGAAGACGAGTCTCCTCAGCACGAAGCTCAGACAGGACCTCAGAGAGCGGAACACGACCACGGGCATGTAGCTGTGCACGGCGTGGCTCAAACTCCTTGCGGAGCCGCGACAAGAACTCAAAGACGCGCTGAAACTCCAGGTCGGCGCGAACAATCAAGCAGCAGGGACAGGTGGCACACACAGGCGTACGAAGAGAATCAAGCTGACGCCAAATAGCAGCACTCTGAGTGTAGAACTCATCAATAGTCAAATCGCCCTGCTGAAGGGCATGCTCCTGGCGGACCACAGACAGGTAAAGAGCATCCCCAGACGGCTGATAACGCTGACGAAGAAAGGCCCACTGAGCAGCAGCAGTGGGAAGAGCCATAAACTCAGCAGCATACTGAGGCAGGACACTGGAAGTCAGAACAGCAGCAGCACGAGCATCCTCATCTATCCACTGAGAGTAGGCAGTCAGATCCTGCCGGTATGTCGCAACAGCAGCAGAATGGTCCTGGACCTGCCGGTCATAAGCAGTCAGAGCAAGAGCATCAGCACGAGTGGCGGAATCCTTGTCCTCCTGAGAAGCATCAGAGGCAAGGGCAGTAGGAGTCGGTGCAACAGGCACCGAAGGAGCAACGGGGTGGGGCGGACAGGGGACCTCGCCAGAAAGCACACCCCACAGACGAAGACCGCGCATGTGGACGCGCATGAAGTTAGCGAAATCAGGGTAATTCGCTCCATCAAAGATAATCGGGCAGCGAGGAATCGCAACATAGCCCGACGAGGTAGACATCTCTCTCTCTCTTTTTTTTTTTTTTAGAAAGTCAACTCACAGAAACCAGATCGGATCGGGAGCAAGCAGTGCACCACGACCGTGTCCACGACGGGAGCAGCACGGGCCACGGGTCTCCTCCTCGACGAGGATCGCCCAAGGCGACGGACAGCGGCCGGCCGGGAAGTAGCTGCGGCGTCCGAGGCGGGCCGGCAGCGGACGGCGACGGCGGCGTCCGAGGCGGGCTGGCAGCGGGCGGCGACGGCGGCGCCCGGAACGGGAAGACAGCCGACGGGCGGCGGCCGGCCGGGAAGCAGCTGCAAGCAGCGGCGACGGGCGGACTGCGGCTCCGCGTCGGGATGCAGGGGCGGGAAGATGGAGCACGAGCTCAGATCGATCGGCAGCTTGCGGGCGGCCGCACGAGGAAGACGCAGTGGACGACGGGCGGCCGCAGACGGAGCAGCACCGACGCGATGGAGATGCGTCGGCGGAGGTAGGCCGACGACAGGGAGACGCGAGGTGGCGGCCGGGGCGCGGCGGCGAGTTGCCGGGGGCGCGACGACGGCGACGGCGCGTGCGGTAGGAGAGAGAGGGAAAAAAAAAAGAATCTAAACTAGCTCTGATACCATGTTAGGGTAATAGACTGCTTGTATTACCAGGGGCCAAAGGCCACATATATATAGTACATGTACAGGTGAATATGCAGGAAGGCCCCTAACATATGGGCAAAATACAATATGCACAAATCTACTCTAACAATGATGATATGAACCATGTTTACACACTGCACATGTGGAAGGGTTTTGTATATAGCATAGAGCCTATGTCGCTACAGCTACATTAAATCAAATAAATAACATTTAATATCTTTAAATTCGTAGGTCCATCGAATCGAAATGGCAGGGAGCCCTTGATTGACCTTGGCTTTATACTGTGCAATAGTGAAAACCAACCAATACACTTCCTTCGTCAGCAATAATGTGACTGTTGAGAGCCTGAGGATGGAGACGAGACCGCAGTTCCACCCCAAGTTTGACACCTGCAATCAGGTACGCGTGGAAGGTCTCTTCATCAGAAGCTTGTTGGTGTCCTCCAGTGCGACGCAGTGGTAGTTTGGGTCGCAGCCAACCAGACTAGTGACGCCCTCAGGCGTGCTGCAGCAGAAGCCCCCGCAGGAGACCTCGTACCCGACGCCTCATGACGTGGCACAACGTCCTGTGGCGTGGAAGAGCCGAAGAGGCCGCCCAGGGCAGCGCTCCTATCCCGACCGGCGTCCGCCACGGTTAGAAAAAATCTCCTAGGAGATGGAGAGTTCAGTCTCAGCAAGAACAGACGGGTGTTTTTCGAGCGAGGGGAATCAAGCGGGCAGGACTGCAAGTTAATTCTTTTTTTCAAGAATACTAGTAGCTTTGCACGTGCACGCACGTCCAGACACATCTTAAGATATTCACTTACTCTCTTCACCTCTTTCTTAGTGGTAGTGTACATGCAACACAAAGGGTCAAAAAAAATACACGTATAATCTTAGTAATCGTAACCGTAGTAACACATCTTAATAACCGTGTAGGTGCAATGCATGTATAACTTAACACACACTTTGGTCAAATTTAACACACACTTTGGTAAAAAAAAAACACACAGGTTAAATGCACAATCTAAAAACATCCGATCCAAACCTGCAACCAGAATTAAAATAGATACCAAAAATCTTCCATTCGGTTTTGAACCCCTTATAGATAATACTTTATTTCAATTTGAATCCCTTATAAATGATATTTGAATGTGATCTTACATGGTCTTGAATCTTTTCAGGAAAGGGTTAATGACATACACCTAAATTATCTAATATCTTGAAGATGATGTTTCACCAGCTACTCAATTCCTTTTAACATTTTTTTCAGATTTTTAACCAAAATAAATCCTCGTCTAATGTAGTTCGATTCCTCTCTCAAAACCAACAAAAGAGTCGCAGCATGGTGAAGTAACATTAACAAAACTTGAAGGAGCAGATCTTCGGCTGTCACTATGCCCTCCACTGAGTTGAGCATGGCAGGTGCAGTGCGCTGCCCCAAGCCGATGGAGCGGGCATGGTTTGCTCCCATGAGTCGAGCATGGCCCACCGGTGGTCTAGGATGCTGCCTACAACATTGACATGAGGCAATGAAAGGATTGATCATAAAAATGTTTTCTTGCATAACCCGAAGAAAAATTAGGCAGTGAAAGGATTGATCATAATCTGCTTCATCCAACTCCATGCGCAGAGTATGACCAGACTGCTTTCACCTCATTGTAACTCAAAATAATCATTTTTAGATTAGAATAACAAAATTACTGGCCTAAGCACCTATTTCCTGAAAGTAGAATATGTGCATATCCATATGTTTGAAACATGATGTGATGAAAACGTCAAAACACATGTGACAAAAAGAGGTCATCTTCTAATAAGTTCTCGGCAATGAGCATGATGCACAGTATTAGAGGAAAATTAACTACATAGAGCAATGTTTTTAGCTGTATTAATGTATGCATATATTGTTCAGAGGCAGGAAGATTACAAGTGGACATAGGGTCGGAAGATCACAATAGATTGATCAATGATATATTCAGTGTCTGTGTCGCAGAGATGTTGAGGCAACAAAGCAATAAGCGTAAGATGATACAGAACACACAAGTGGTTCCGGAGTTCAATTTGGGATAGTTGTTACCCTCGGCACAGTAGTCATTGACTGGTCTGCTCATATTCACTACTGAGCTCTTAACAAAAACATGAATGAACAATGCATAACAATGGGTAGAGTAGAAGAGTAGAGGCACCTGAGATCAGCCAGGATGCAGATGGAGATGTGTGCTCCCACAAATGGTTGGTCCCATGGACCTCAGCCTCCAACATGTAGGAGCAATAATTTCCATATCAACATCTGATAGTGTTTGGAGATATCCTGTTTCCTTGGCGAATTTTACAGTTAAAGTCTTCATATCAACACCTGATAGTGTTTGGAGATATCATGTTTCCTCTGCTAGTGTCACCATACTGATGTAGGAAACACAAACAATTATAACGTCACGCAACTTAGTAATGTCACATGTTTGCCCCAAAGATCTACAACCAGATTGATATGCTAGTGTCCATCCTCTAGCTGTTCTACATGTATATCCTAGTGCTTGACATAGAGCTGAAGGTTAATCGAAATAACACAAAACTGAACCAAACAAATTGTGATAACTGGGACTGTTGCTGGTACTGGCGTTCTGATTTCTTGACTGCATTCCCGGGTTAAACAACCCAACAAATACTTGGACAGATTAATCCACGAAGTGCAGAGCAGGTGTCAACCTTATTTGACGAACTTGGGGACGGGCTCGACTGTAGTCAACTTGGGGACGGGCTCGACTGTAGTCGGCGTCGCGCAGCCCCGCACAGTAACCAGGTGCAGCAGGGCACCATTGGAGAGGACCGCGTTGGCGTCCACCACAGCCACTGCCACGCAGTCGGAATCGGTGCAGCTGGACACGATTTGGTCACCGCCAGTGTCGCCGAGTCCTTCGCCACCGTCTGCCGCTGCGCCGTCGCGGCAGCCTCCCACGCCCAAGGGACCGTCGACCGCGGCGGGGCTGGCGAACGGGCAGGAAAGCCGCGTCACGGGCGAGAGGGGAGCGCGCTTCCACCGAAGGGAGAGGGCAGCGGCGGAGGCGGAGCGCTACGGGAGGCACTCTGCGGGGAGGACGATGGCGGCGGCGGGGGTTTCGTTAGATTAGTGTGTGCGATTGTTTGGGATGCTTTCCTTTCCTTTTTTTTCAGCGACGGTTTGCAACGTGGGTTGGAGCGGATCTTTTTTTTCTCCTTTCGTCCGCCATCTCTATTTGCTAGATGCACACAAGGTGGAGCCGAGTTGTAATCTGGATGGTTAGATCCAAATTGGTGGCCCAGATCTGAGGCTGAAAATGGTCGGTTTGACTCTGTGTAAGTTAGGCTGGGTGCGTTTAGGAAAGAAAATGTTTGCTCTTTTATAAGTACTAGTAACACTAGTTGAATGCCCGTGCGTTGCCACGGACGATCAAGTTTCATTTCCTTCACAAATGTAAACATAATACACGCGGCTATTCCAATATTTCAATGGAAGTATTATCCAAATCTCTCTCTCTCTCGCTCTCTCTTCCCCTTCTCCCTCCTCGTTGCGTCGTTCTTGTGCTTCATATTCACCTCCACTCCAACAACGACCACTCAGTCACCCCATTCTAACAATGTGTCACTTATCACTGTGCTATGTGCACCGGTGTTTTTTCACTCAGAAGAGTAAACTTAAATTATTATTTTTTAACACTGAATTCCTATCAAGACAAAGGTCCGTAGGGACAAAGTCCACAATATGCTCATTTCCGGACATATGATTTTCTGAACTCTTAGCAGAAAAAATCTGGATCAAACAGAATAGAAGATATTCGTGGAGCGTTTACTTGGGCTTTGAATGCTGAGATTTTATACACCAAGAATCCTTGAGACGAACCCTCCATTGTGCAACGTTTCCCTACCAGATGATCTTGAAGAAACATAGGAGTATTCGTAGAGATACACCGGAGTCCCCACTGTCATTGTGCTAAGAGTTATGGAGAGAAACATTGGCGATATGATGTTTCGAGCTACTGGTATCTTTCAATGCATTGTGAATGGTAATCTCACGCCGACTGTTGATTACATCCGATCATTTGTTGCAGATGGTGCTTCTGATATGCAGCACACAACACAGGTTTTTGGACTGAACATTGAGGGAAAGCTTAAGCCAAGCTGCCAACGACCCAGTTTTTCATTGATAAACGATTTATCATCAAATAGAATTCCACCGTTGTAAATAAGCACCTGAGCTTCTGCTTGAGAATGCACAATACTAATCGGAGCGGGGCTGAGTTTGCATGGGCTTCTTGTACCCACAAATAGCAAGTTCGAACTTATCTAGAAAAACTTGAATTGTAAGACTTTTGAATATTCTTTAATAAGCAATAAAGGCCGTATGCATCAACCTGATGCAGAGGCTGGGACCCCCCCTTTTCGAAAAAAATCTAGAAAAACTTGAAGATGTCCAGGAACTTGTCTAGCAAGTTCGATCTTAAGGTAGCTTTGGTTTTCATGTGTAGTCTTGGAAAACTCTTTGTACTAATGTACATCTGAGTTACTTCACTCAATGTATTATTGCGGTGTAGAACACGTGTACAAACTTGGAGCGGTAAGTTGAGTTGTTAATTACCTTGTGACCTGTCTATGATAGTCGGTGCATGAATCCTTCGTCCACCTTCAGTACTGAGACATTTTGCCCTTCATCATTGAGCTCTTCTTTGCCGTGACACTTGGGGCTGGGGCATTAAGCATTTTTGTTGCCACTGTATTCATTCAGAAGTTGGGAGAATATCCTGCACCCCGACGCGAAATTTTCTCAAGCACTTATCCTGATCGAGCCCTAGGCGGATGGGAACCTCCGAGCCGCCGCCCTGTGCTCGCCGGCCGCTGTCTTCCTCCCTGCTCGTCCTGTGCAGCAACCAGCCTCCCCATCCTCGCATCACTGCTTCACCTCTCCAGTTGCCGCGCAATCCCCGGTCTCCCCTCCCCTCCAATCCTCCATCGAGCTCTATGCAGCGGAGATGGATCTTCCCCAAGCAACATCAGCTAGTGCGCATCACGGCATCAGAGCAAACCACAACAGCAGAACAACTAAGAGGCAGCAGCACAACAAGCAAGCTAGGGGAAGCTAAGCTAGCACGCGTGACACAACAAGCAACATCTGCTAGCGGGCAGCGCCTATAGCAGAGGCGAAGCAAGGAAAGCCAGCGGGATTGAGTCATTGAGAGGCTATTACTGATGGTCACATCCATCACAGCTTTGATGCGTCTGCATCTACTAATTCCCGCACTTATTCCAGCTTGCGCATTGTCAGGTCTCGTGCACGTCCGCTGCCAGTCCCGGCAGAGCATGGGGTGCATGGACGGCCTCCTCCGCCTCATCTCCCTGTACCACCGCCACCGGCCACCGGAATCGCCTCACCGCCTAGAACGCCACCGCATGAAGGAACCAGCAGAGTTGCCCTCACCATCACCGACGCAGGCCGAATCACCAACGGCTGTCCGGCAGCGACGTTCCTACGAAGCGCCTCGGAACCCGACGATCGCACCGGAGTACCGCCGGGTCTGTTGCAAGCCTGCGAAAGCCTCAGGCCGTGCCGCCAACGTCAGACTCAGCCATCGTCGCGCCTATTTATGCGAGAGGTTAGAGGTTCCAGCAATAGGAGAGTCCATATCGTTTCCGTCCAGAGGAGAGTCCGGATCAAGAGCGACACCGTACGATTCTAGCGAACCAATTGTGACGGGCACGAGCGATGCGGACGACGACGTACGAAACGTACCACCAACGGACAAAGGAAGAAACAATAGCCGTATTATATAGTAGAGATTGCACGTGCAACGCACGTATCAACTAAATGTACAAAAGAAATAAGTTTCTTTAAAAATACTTATGTGCAAACATTGGATAATAACTTTGTTTGCAAAAAAGACTTTGTTGCAAAGTGTTTACATCTAAAAGGGGTAATTTTCAAATGAGTTAAAATATAGTATGTATTCCTTAGCTTGTAACTTCCCAGTCTAACGGTTGACATATTTGTAATTTCGTACTTGATCAGAAAATTATGGGTATAATAAAAATTTATGACATTTCAAAATTTTACAAAACAACCTCAGCTTAAAACGAATTTGGAAAAATTACAATTCAGCATCAAATGGAATAGAAACAAGATCATGACTGAATCAAACATAACTACGATCAGGATAGCATGTACTCAGAACTTCAGAAGGCAGATAGTATTAGCTTGTAAACATCCAATACATGTAGACACCTCACAACAAGTACATTTGAACATTTTAAAGCACAATCATACAAAAAATTCAACAAAGATTGCTTGTAAAAACACCACAAATCAATGAAACTTACACTTCAATACACAAAAATCAGGGTCGTGAATAAATGGTAGCAGAGGACAAAGTGTAGAAAGATATAAACTCAAACAACTTGTCCACTATTTTTGTTTTATATAGTATTACATAGTGTTACAAAAAATCCATGCAGGCCTAAGTAAGAATTAGAGTATATCAGACTACATATATGTGCATTTCGCATGCGTACAAACAGGCAACAATACTATGCCCGTAAAACATTATTGGTCTCCATTCATCAGTTACTGCGCAGCATAAAAACACTAACGGAAAAACTTAGGGATTTTAAGAAGAATTAGAGTATATTGAAATTTACCTTTTCATCAACAAAGGACCATACTCATGTTCTGGATAAACAAATTTTAAGTTCCCGTCTCATATTTCAGTAGCTATCTCATTCCAAAACTAAGGTGATGTTGCAGCATAGGTATATGTACTGAGATGGTCTAGTCAGATATATAAGATTCATTGCCTATTAAGTAGAAACAAAAGGGTAAACATTGGTCATATATAATTAAGCACAATTGTCTAGTTTAAATTCAGAATCTGTTAAACTTAATTACCTTATTTCCAAGAACATGTGTGATTGATTTCATAGAGTTTTGAACACCTTGGAGCAGGAAGTATTATCGAATAGAAGGTACATTCAAGTTTATTGAAGCTCTCTGAATTTTTTGCTGAAGGCAGGGGAAAGTCTTAGAGAGATTCGATGGGGCTGTTGAAGGGCTGCAAGTTCGTCTTTTTGTTGAAAATCTCCTTCGCCTGACTATCTGAATGCTTTGATCACAGAAGCATTCGTGGCTGCATTCATCATACACCACACAGGTAGCAACCAATGTCAGCATCACACCCACCTGCCTGAGCAGTGAATGATCAATGGTTCTCTTGCAGGAAGCCGAAAAATATTTACTTCAGTCACCACCAGCTAATTGCCACTATGTCCATGAAATATCAAACAAATTATCATATCACCATAATAAGGCAGCACAGAAAAGTTACACATTGAAATTCTTGAGATCTGCAACATAGGCATTGCCAACGTTACACCAGCCTGAGACATCCACTAAAAAAACATTTATACTATTTATCATCACCTGAACACTGCTGAACTGTGAGAACTTAAACACCCAAAAAACAGAGATGACCATAAGTGATACAGGTTACAATACCAAACGGAGATGAACCATAGAAGTGCTTTAAAGGAATGACACGATGGGGTTAACTGGTAAATATATCATCATTTGCACAAATATATAGCAATTTGAGAAGCACAGATAACTGAAGAGTTATATTTGTTCTTGCCTCCCACTTCCTCTATTATACAATAATAAAGTGACACTTCTCTTACAGGAAAATTGAAAAAGGCAGATTTCTAAAGGTGAAAATGCACTAATTTGTGGAGTGTTGTGCGACATACAACCCAAATTTTTTTATTGATTGTTTTTTTCATACCTGAGGTTTAGTTCAAGCTGACTCCCTAATATTATGATTGATACAGAACTAATATTTTTTCTTCTCTAATCAGCTACAACAGAGCACTTAAATATCACTTACAACAGCAACAAAACCTAGAGCAATATCAGAAGTTCCTCAAGTACTAATACACTGGACCGACTTGCACTGGAACGGACCTAAATCGAGATACAGTTTTGGAAAGATTTTTCAGGCCACTGCTAACTTCGATGGCCCTTTGGGAGATAAAAATCGAACTGAATTTTATCAGAGAGTAGTTAATCGCCAGAGAGTAGTTACTCGTCAATACCAATTGCCTTCAGGCTGAGGACGTTTGTGCTGCGCAGCTTGCTAGCCCGCTGGTAGTTCAGGGAGGACTCTGGCGGACGGAGGGAGTCGATGCAGGAGTCAGCGACCTGGGGATGGCTGCCAACAATCACGGGAAGAGGAAGGCGAGATGCGGCTGGTGCCCGCGTGCGCACCGGCGTTGGCGGCTGGTGAATCTCGCTCGCGAGGCGCGGAACTCGTTCACCTCCCGAAACTTGGCATCCAGCTCGAACGCCACGGTGGCCCTGCAGTTGCAGGGCTTGCACCGGGCCTCGCCCTCGACGGACGTCATACCCCGGCGCAGCAGGCTCTCCAGGTGTCGTGCCACGTGGGCTGGGGCGACGACCACGGGAACGGCGGCGCCGTTCTTCACACCGCTGCTCCTCCGTCATCACCAGCCGAGCCGGCGAAAGCGCATCGACCCTGCTGGATGGCCTCCCTGCACAAGACGCGGCCGTACCGTGCGGCTCCTTCTCCTCACCGCCTGACGGCAAGCCAGTCGCCCGTCTCCTCGACGAGCAACGCTCCGCCGCGCTCACTCTCCCTCACCGAGGTCCAGCTCGGCGTCCTCTCAGCTCCGTCCGCACCGGCGCTGCTCACCCGTGCCCGACGACTTGGTCCTGCGTCCGGCGGTGGAGTTGAGCACGCACGTGGACGGCGTCGTCTCCGGCCGCGCGGAGGAATCGGCAGCGTATCCCCGTCGTGTCCACACCGGCGCTGCTCACCCGTGCCCGACGACTTGGTCCTGCGTCCGGCGGTGGAGTTGAGCACGCACGTGGACGGCATCGTCTCCGGCCGCGCGGAGGAATCGGCAGCGTATCCCCATCGTCAAAGGAACGTTTTGTTTTTAGCGGACTCAGGGAAAGACAAAAATAACGATTCGGAGATGAGTGGCAATTTAATAGTATTATGTGATTTGGTGGGAGGGTAAAACGGGAAAAATCGGACATTGTTGAGTTGTCAAACATTGGGACGATCTGAGCTGTTTGATCGGATATTGAACGGTCCAGATTTAAATTATCCCAACAAGTTTGCTCTTTTAATATTAGTATAGATAGAGATGCATAAGATATGCATGTCATGACATTAAGATTGGAAAGAGTTGTTACAAGGACCCCAAACCACCGCAAAATCCGCCTAAAAAACACACACCGAGGCTACTCCTCACCTCTCTCTGCAGGTTGTGCGGCTAACTGCCACAGCTGCAATTGCTCTCTAATTCTATTACAAATTCTATCTTCTGAATCAAATTTTCCCTCGAGCTGCAAGTTAATTCACAAACGCCTCCTTTTCGGCAGTCTCCCAACCCCTCTCGTTCCAAATTCCCCTCCTCCCCCACCATTTCACCGCCGCCAGAGCGTACATCGTCCTATGGCCGGCTCTTGAGTCAGCCACTGGTGCTACCCCGCTTCCCGTCGTTGCCCACGATGCCCCTCAACCTCCTGTAGGCCACCGCTCCCACCCATGTCCTACCCATGTCGTGTATCCGCACGAATCGCTCTGCCCACGGCGTCCACGTCTTACTCCGGCGATCAGTGGTCCGACGCTCGACGAAAGGTGCATGAGGAGGAGCACGGACGAGATCAGGGAAGGAGAACGGATGTGGTAGATGATCTGTGTGCGCATAATTTATTGGGTGTTAGGTTATTGGAGATCCACTAGAGTGGCAGCTCCTAATTCTTGGATTATCCAGGTCTGGCTACAGATTCAGCAATCGCACAAACAAATAAAATCTCAAAATTACTAACGCCGTTCGAGAACATGGGGGGTATTTTGTGTTTAGTTTCAGGTCGAGCGAGAGGACGGGTACATGGTATCTACATTTCTGTACATTGAGTGTTGCTCGAACTAGAATTCATGTTTCACCTAATAGTCGAAGAATGTTCGGACGTCAATGAAGCATCCATGGTCCCGGAAAAAATAATAGTCGAAGAATGTTCGGACGCCAATGAAACATTGAGTGTTGTAGTGGTTGCTAGGTATCAATTTCCTGAAATATGCCTGCACAGACGGTCTTTATAAATATTGACTGTCTACAATGGCAGCGAGACCCAACGCGATTATTCAGATTTAGCTTTCTGAAAACGAAACACTATCCCCCCGTGTCGCTCCCAGGCGACACCGGGGGCGCCACCACCGCGCCGCCGCCAGCCCGCCCCCTCCGCGCCCCTCCCCGCCGCTGTTGCCGCCGGCCTCCGCGCCGCGGCGAGGGCGGCCTCCCCGCCGCCACACAACTGGCGTGCGGGGGTGGTTTCCTCGTCGTCTTCGCGTAGGGTGGACGCCGGACCCGACTGGGACGGCAACGGCGTCCCGCCGACGCTGGGAAGACGGAGCGGCGGCTGCGGGGCGGCGGATCCGGTGCCCTTGCGCCCTGATCGGGGGCGGGCCTGGCCGTGAGGGTGGCGGGTCGGCCTCGCCAGGGTCGTAGCGGCGCGGGCGTGCGATGGAGTCGTGGGGCGCGTCCAGGAGGCGCAGGGCGCGGCCCAGAGGCGCGCGGGTCAGTGGCGACGGCAGGGAATTTGGGCCCACGCGGCCCCATCTGGGCCGCGAGCACCGGTGCTGGGCGTGGCAGCTGCGGTGAGGAGGACGTCCGGGTGGTGTCGGTGCTGCGGCAGGGACGAGGTCGGGGAGGAGGAAGCCGGGGCGGCGGCCCCAGAGCTGTGGCTGCGGCTGGGCCATGGTTGGCATGCTGCCTGCCGTGGTATGAGGTGCCACGGTGGTTGCAGCACGCCGTGTTGGTGGACTGGCCGGTCCCCGACGGGCGGTATGTGGGGTTTGCGACACATCGCCGGGCGAAAGTCTTGCCCGGGATGTCGGCCGGGGCCGACGACGGCGACGCCCTCGGGCGCCGCGTCCTTCTTGAAGGCGTCGTCGAGGTGATGCTCTCGCTTCTCCACGCCGGGTTCTCCGGGGAAACCCCAGATCCCTCGCGGGATCAGGCGAGGGTGGCGCTTCTGCGTCGCTTGCCTCTTGGGGCCTCGTCTTGGATGTTCCACTGGCCAGGGGGGCCTGTGCAGAGATGGGGGTTGGCGGTGGCGATTTTCGTCTTCAGCTTGGGGGTGCGCGGCCCTTGGACCGGCGTGTATGCCAGAGCGGTGGCTCCGGGCTTCGCCTCCGTCGTGCTGCGTTGAGGTCGTGGAGCGCCGACTTTGGTCGTTTGGGCGTCTTGGTCGTCGGCACGTGTGGAGCGCAGCCTTGGGGCTGGCGTGGATGTCGGAGCGGCGGCTCCGGATGCTTCGCCTCCGCTGTTGCGTCGAGGCCACCTCCGTCTTGTTGCGTTGAGGTCGTTTGGTGTCGGCTTGTGTCGCTAGGGCGTCTTGGTCGTCGACCCGTGTGGAGCGTGGCTTTGGAGCCGGTGTGGATGTCAGAGCGGCGGCTCCGGATTATCCCCTCCGACGTGTTGTGTTTGGGGGTTTTTGGTGTCGGCCATGGTTGCTTGGACAATGGTGGTCGTCGACCCGTGTGGGGCGCGGCCTCGGGGCCGGCTTGGATCGAATTGTATTTTTTCTTTTTAGGCCTTGTCTTACATGTTTGTTTCTACTTTATCAATATATAAAAGACAAAACTTTTACCTCGTTTCAAAAAAAAGACCCAACGCGATTTTTTTGGCGGAGCCGCTGAATACCGGTCAAGCATCCGCCGTCCCTCGTTGCTTCGCGATTTGGATTGGAGCCCTCGTAGGATACGTATAGAATAAATGCTTGGCCCCACTCGGTTCAGTAATAACAAAGCACTGCCCATCTACTCTCGTGAGAGATATTCCTCTCCTCTCTTCGCATCTCGATCCAGGAAAAGAGGCGTCACTGCTGGCGGCCGGATTGCTCGAGTTTGGCGAAGATACGGCGCCGTCATTCCGACCGCGAGGCACCAACAGAGCTGCAGCGGAGGCACGACGAGCTGGCGTCCGGAACGGCGGCGAGGCTACCCCGCTGCGGGCCTAAGGCCGGTACGACGGCGAGGCGGCGGGCGGGCATGCGGAAGGGCGAGGCGAGGACGCAGGCGGTCACGCCAATACAGGCGAGGTTGCGACCTGCGACATAGAGTTTCCGTGTAAATATTTTCGTCCTTTTGGCAGTGATTGCGGGAAAATACAGAGAAGGAGAGGGCTGTCGCGGGAAGATGGGCCCAGAGCTGCTGGGTTTCGGCCCAGTGGCTTATTTTATTCTTCTTAATCTTTTTATTTTTCTGAAACTTCAAATAAACCTCAAAATGGCTGGGAAGGACCGAAGCAAGCTCACCTCGCACCAGAGCCACCGGCCCGAACAACCTTGTTGAGACGCCGCAGAATCCAACTGACGCAGGCGCAAGCATCTTGACGTTGAACGGACATCAGCTCCGAGCCGCCAGCTCGCCCTCGCCGTCTCACGTCGGAGACGAACACGAAGACGCCATCCATCTTCCACAGCACCCACCGAGATCAGCGGCGAAGAAGAGCTTCCCGCCTGCAAACTCCGCGGATCTTCAGCAAAAGCACCACCAAACGCCGAAGCGAAGGACGAAGGACCCCCCAGACAAGAACCAGCACCGCCATCACGGACGCTGGCTCGAGGGGACGCACGCTGCGACTCCGAGAAGCAGCAGGCGCGCAGGAGACGGCAGCTCCGCCAAGGGCCTCCACCGGAGCACCCAGAGCAGAGGAGAGGACCGCCGTCGACAAAAGCCTCTCCGGCCACCGCCACCTCCACAGCGCCGCCGGCAAGCACCCCACGCACACCTAGGCTATGTACACACCGGGATCCGTCGATTCCCCGTCCTCCAGCCGCCGGAGCGGCCGCGGAGAGCGAGGAATCGAATGGATCGCCGGCGGCGAGCTGGTCGCACGGGGAGAGCCCAAAAATCGCCTACTTCCACTGTAGATGGGGAAAGGAGGAGGAGAGGTCCGTGCTCTGCTGTCTGTAATGATGATCCTATTGCTATAGAGCTGATCCTGTTTAGCATCTCCGCTGTCCTTATCCAGTTGGGGAGAATACTGAAGCTCCAACGATGGACAACAAAGGTCTAGTTCTTTTAGGTGCTCCAAATAGGGGGGGTGTTGCGGTGCTGGGGGAGTGGGAGTGTGGGCAGAGTCGTGGTCGGAGAACGTGGACCGAGGCTGTTCGGCGGTTGACGGCGACCGCGCTGACATGTTGGGACGGGCTGGCAGTGATTGCGGGAAAAATACACAGAAGGAAAGGACTGCCGCGGGGAGATGGGCCGGGGCTACTGCGTTTCGGCCCAGTGGCTTATTTAATTCTTCTTAATCTTTTTTATTTTCTGGATCTTCAAATAAACCTCAAATGGCTCAAGACACCTAAAAAAAACTTGATTTTTTTTTTGTGAAAATCTACTTAGTCATTTTACACTTAAGCAAGTCGTTTTCCTTCAAAAGTAAATTGTATAATTTCAAAATGTGCATATTTTGTGCTTGGTGATATTTTTATTCCCTTCCAAGTGGTGTAAGCAATCACCCAAATCGATAAGAAATACATATCTGAACATAATCTCCAGAAGAAATTTTACGAAGATACTCAAGAAACATTCGACAAAGTTTGTGTTGACTGACAGGCCAAGAAAGACACCTTTACTTCCATACGATGTGGTCAAGAACATTCTAACGCTCAACAAGCGTAAGCCAGAGTACTAAGAACTTGCACGATTCTAACCATTCAGTCCCGGATGTCTCCTACTCCTATGGTATGAACATAGCGTTGCTTCTTGCATTGTCATTAACAGTAGGTGCTCGAGACTCGAGAGGAAGTTGGTGAACATCCTGGAGCATTGAGGAAACATAGACACTCAGATTTCTCCTCCTCGGTCACATATATATACATGAATAGTTAATGACGTATCTTTTGGTTGCTAGGAATAAATTTCACAAGATCAGTTTGCACGCAAGATCTTCATAAATTTCAACCACCTATAATACTATACAAAAGGACCACAATATGATACCTCTTATTTATTTTTGCACGCTCCTCCTGCCTTTCCCACATTGATGTCCCAAAGCAAGAACATAAAATAAACTGACAATTCAGATTTTCCTCGTAGGCCATCAATTGGACAATACACTCCTCATGGACTGTGGTGAGGTGAACAACTAAACGTCTAAAACTCTTACTATGTAAGTTTACTATATTTCCTTAGTCACCAAATACTATGGCGAGATTGCAATATGGACAAGTGATAAGGAAAATTTTGAGTAGTCCCACCAAATAACTTAATTTGATGGATTTATTTTTCCCGAAATTTGTGTATGTTCTGTGAACCCTCTAATTTATCACTAAGCAACCTATTTAGCCTTATAACCTACGGTTGGCGCTGATGTGGCCAAGATTGTGATGATGTGGCCAGGTTTATGATGACATGGGTACTACGGCTACCTACGGTTTCTTAGAAAGTTAAATGTTGAAAATAGAGGAACTGCATAATCTTCACTCGCAAGATATTAAGAAGATATGGAGGTGGTGTATTTGGCCTTGACATATATTTTCTACTCATAGCTTGGGCCAATGTTTTGTACATAGCAGAAGAATGGACATTGTTGTCCAACGAATTACTTGGAGAACTAGCACCTTGTGATTGCTCATACTCATTTCGTATTCTATACCAGCATCTTGTCATGATTATTGAATTGAGAACTAGGTGTAAGGTTCTCATTTGCTATTAGTTATATATACAAATTCTGATTTCTTATCTGCCGGACAGTGTTACCCTTGTATTTTTATTACATTTTGCACATAAAAACTGAAAAGAGCAATATGTTTGTCTTAACAAAAATTGTCTTCAAAAAAGAGCAACATGTTGATTGTATGCGTGGAGTAAGTTGCGTTGGTTCAGTAAATCTTCTGGATTAATATGTCTTAAATGTATTTTTGGCTGTGTTGGTGCCACCATTGTACCTTTGATGTTTTTTTTTAAAAAATTCAGGTGGGCTCTTCGCCCTCCGTTGCGTTGCTAAAAAAATATGTCTTATATGTTAGCGTCTGATGACGAAGACTATATTAAACCTTCTGTCGAAAAATAACTTCCATCAGCAAGATCATGCTTTTGTGTCTCCCCATTTCCTATAAAAAAACAAATAACACACTCATAAAAACCGAGAGTGCATTAGGCTGATGCCACTTGGTAGGATTGTGGAGATACTATGCCAAGATAGATAGCCTTATATCTTTCCGTTCCTTTACATGATTTGTTCGGTATCAATGTTTAATTTATTTCCACATTGTTAAAAATTAATAAAACATGGGTATATGTCAATCAATTGATGTAGAGGCCAAAGATCATCCTCCTTCCCAGAAATAGCTAACAAGAGCTCTAAAAAAAAGCTAACAAGCCTACTAAATAACAAGTGAGCCCACACCTATCGCTGACGTACGTGATTTTACTAACGAGCCAACTAAATAACAAGACTAGATTAAGAGCGTGTTTGGTTAGGCTTTTTACTTGGCTTTTAGATTTGGCTTATAAGTCAAAAAAACAACTAAATAGGTGCTTTTGTGGCTTTTAAGGCAAGAAAAAAAACTAACCAAACACCCTCGTCAGCTGATCGTATTCACCGAAATTCAGATTGTTGACGTACGTGATTTTACTCTCTGGAATCATTTGTCGAGGAGCAAAAAAAAAAAGGTGGAATGTCAGAAGCTTCGAGAGGCAGGGCAGGTGCACGCGAAGCAGAGGACAGCGCTCTTCCCTCCGTCGTCTTCCGCCGGCCACGTAGACACCTGGAAGTAGAAATGGCGGGGGGGCCAGATCCGTCGCATGCCGGAACTTTCGAGAGACCGTCCACGACGGAAAATTGGAGTACAACGCTACGTACAGAGGAGAACTTGATAAATCTGATTTTTCATGTCTGGTAAAGTGGTAAAGATGAAAACGATCGATTAGCAGAACGCGGTGATATGGCTGCATCAACTCGTGATTAACTTTGGTACCTCTCGATGCATCTGGACGAGGTTTGCGTATAAAGAAATCCCTGCCCCCTGTTTTTGCTGAAAACGGAAGGCAGCCGTCGGTGTCAGTCTCCGCTTCTGGAGCCTTCCGGCAACCACAGGCTTCTAGTTCCTTCTCTGCACCTTGTCGGCAAGGCAAGCCACGGTACAGGGCACAGAAACCCCCACCTCGTCCACTCTCGCACGTTCGTACTCCACCTTACGCGCCAACTCTTCTCTCTCTACCTCCCCCCCTCCGCGCGCCGACGACGACGCCGCACTGACACGAGCAAACGACGGTGACCGACGAGACGATCGACATGGGTGGCAGCGGCATCTGCCACGAGGACGCGTCCGGCGCCGACCTCTACGGCGTCCTCGGGATCAAGAAGGAGTGCTCCGACGCCGACCTCAAGCTCGCTTACCGGAAGCTCGCCATGGTGAGTCACTGAGTCCTACGTCGACCGATGGGGCTTCGAGTTGACGTACCCCGCCGCGAACCTGTCGTAATCGTGCCGTTCGCTTCTTGCTGTTGCACTTGCAGACATGGCATCCGGACAGGTGCGCGGCGTCCGGCAGCTCGACGCGCGTGGAGGAGGCCAAGGAGCGGTTCCAGGAGATCCAGGGCGCATACTCCGGTTATGATTTCCCCATCAGCTTTCTCCTCTCCATCGGTTCAAATCACACCATGCATTAGCTAGCTAGCGCGCTCAGTTCATTTCAGTAGCGACGAATTAAGCGCAGATCTTGATGCTGCCTGCGTGCGTGCGTGCGTAAAGGCGTAAAGCTCACACAGATACTTGCAGTGCTGTCCGACTCCGGCAAGCGACTCCTCTACGACGTCGGCGTCTACGACAGCGACGACGACAACAGCTACGACCAGCAAGATGTACCCAACTAATATCTTGATCAATCATACTTCGGTTGCGGTCGAGCAACGTTTGTTATTTACATGGTGTTCTTCTCTCTCGTCGCAGGCGTCGGGGATGGGCGACTTCCTCGGCGAGATGGCCGAGATGATGAGCCAGGCGACGCCCACCGTAAGCTAGATAAAATTCTGAAACTGCGTGGCGTGCTTTGTGCCCGTTCAGATCTCTGTGGCCTGACCGTGCTGTGCGGATGCAGGAGAGCTTCGAGGAGCTGCAGCAGCTGTTCGTGGACATGTTCCAGGCCGACCTCGTCGGCGGGTTCGGGTTTGGCGTGCCGCCTCCGACGGTCCACCGAGCCCAGGACCCACCATGTACCTCGAGATCCCCATTTGCTCCGGCGCCACCGTCACGTAACGGTGTCAACAACCGGTTTTGTTCATCGGCGATGGGCTCCGGGATGCCGGCGAGACGCACCCGTTCGGGCCCGGGTTCAGGCCTGTCAGGTTTATCTCCCAAGGTATTTGAGAACCACATAGCACTGCATAGCATATGTATCTGATTACAGTTTCAGTTCTGTAAAATGCATGTCAATGTTCTGTCCCTAACCGTGATCTTCCTCATTTGCCCCATCTTGCAGGGAAGTGATTTGAGGCGACGGGAGGAGGCGCCATGGACGCATGAAGATGCGAGCGCCGGCAGCAGGAATAAGAGACAGAGGATGTCGACGTGACGGAGCCACGGCGTGTCGCCGTTGTCGGAGGAGATACCGGCGAGCCCGTGCCGGCGTCGAGAGCTGAAACGCGCCGTCAGCAACCTTCTGTCACGCAGATTCTGCGCCTAGTGCTCCCTGCTCTCTGAGCCCGTAGCTTTGGATGTTCGGGTCTGACTTTATGGCCAGCAAGTTTTGGATGACGATAGTGTGAAGCACAAACCTCTAGTTGTTCTTTCATTGGTGTAGCAGCGGGCAGCGGCCGCAAGTTCTACAATGAGTGAGCCACGTTCCTTACGGCCAGCGTGGTCAGAGTTTTTTGTACTGAAGATTTTGTTCAGGATGTGTGCCTTGAAGCGGCTAGTAAACTGTTTTTTTTTCTAAAAGAAGAGGTAATCGTCTCTGTTATAAAGAGATTGTTCATCGGAACTAATCCTACTCTACTGTAGAGTATTAAGACACCAGTTTGACCAAGAAAGGGGGGCAACACGCCTGCGGCAAAACCAAACCTGAGGGCTCCTTTTATTCATAGGAATAGGAAACTTATTGGATTGATATGGCATGTCTAATTAAATGGGAAGATAAAGTTCCTTTGATTGGTGAAGGCATTTTTTCATGAGGTTAGAGCTCATGTTATTTTTCTATGAAGTTTGTAATACAAGATTCCTATAGGAATTTTTTCTATGGGATATGATCCTATGAATCAAATAGTTTTGAAGGAAAAAATCCCATAGGATTTCAATCATACACCAATCTTTTCACAATCCTATGAATCAAAATGAGCCCTGAGTTTTCTTTTGCCCAAAGGGCGGCGGGTACAAAGTTACAGATAGCACCCTAAGAAAATAGAAAATTATAACGCGGGGCATGGAGATTACAACAAGAATCCTAGAACAAAAGGTGGAAAAGCAATCTAGTCTTGTGTTCACTCCGTTGCAAATTGGCGACCTTCAGATCTGGGCACCGTCACTGTCAGCGGGGAACAAGCCACTTGAGGCGGCGCCGACGCTGATTCCCAAACCGAGATCGAGGTAGGTTCGCACCTGGAGGAAGAACAGTCGTGGAAGAACCTTGCTTCCCGTCCTAGAGTGGCTCCCTTCGCCGATGCTGAGGAACTCCGAGAGCAGAATCCAAAGTCCATGCCGCAGCATGAACATCTCGTCCAGCACAGAACCCTTAAGCGTCGCCTCCATCTTCAATCCCCTGTCTATCACCACGACCACTAGGGGAAAGCAAAGAGGAGAGCGACTCCTGAGCTCCAAGAGCAGGCTTATTGGAGGTACCTCCTTCAAACCCAACAGCAGCCGTCGTCCACCATGGACCACAGCCGCCAGTGCGAAAGGAAACGAGAACACCCGGAGCAGGAGGTAGAGCGGCATGACGCCACATGCCACATGGGACAAAGTCCTACAAAATAAAGCTCAAAACAAAATATACACAAGGGGGCGGGGCAGGCCGGGGACCTCATCCTCAAACCAGCCAGAGCCAGCCGAGGACGGAAGAGGGTCCGGGAGCCGGCGGTTGACTCTCAAAGGAAAGAGGAGGAGAAGGGGGGTGCTGTAAAACCTGAATAAAGACTTAACTGATGTAGATAGCACTACAAAACCGCACCTCACAAATAAACCTGAATAAACCAGAGCGCAAAATCTAAAGCCTGACGACGCTAAGCGCTACAACTGCTCGATGCCACGAACACAAAGGTCGGGTTAGCATATAAACAACAGCTATTTAGGCCCAAAGGTCGAAGCAGCAGTTAGATAGGGCCATGCACACTGATTTACTGATGCCCAAAACACACAGATCCAGACCCCAAAAAAAGCTCACACCATACAGGCTATAGTGCATCTCGAATTTGTAGAAAAATAACTGGTATATCACAGAACAAACATCTCAATAAAACAAAAACAAACGGCCCGTTCAAATACATTAATACCCTCAAACAAAATTTGACGCCACACCGCAATAGTGCAGAGCGAACCAGAGGTACCATATAGTTCAGCAGAAAATAAACATAAGACGACCCTAACAGAGAGCATAAGCCAGAAGAAAATGATAGATAGTAGCGTCTCGTCCAGCCGGCTGGGTACCGAGACCTCCCCGAACACCAGCAGGAAAATAGCAGTGATTCTTCAGTTCCTGCAGGATGAGAAGATAAGAGTTACGAATCAACCTACAACGCTAAAAACAGACACCAGTATTTGTTAACCACATGGAAAGACGAATTATGTGAAGCACAGTTCACGCACCTGATACAGTGACGACAAGCAGCAGCGACGCATTGATTGGTCTATCGCCTGTCTGTCTTCCCGTTTCCTCGTTTCCCCGAGAAGAGATGCTTGGGTCTCAATGTGGGGACGACACGGTCCCCCTCTCCACGGCGAGCCTCCTTGTTCCTGTTCTTCACAGAGTCCCTGGATTTCTTGATGGCCTTCTTCTTCTGGGCAGAGTCCTTGAGCCCTTCACCTGGCACGACCTCAAGGAGCGGTCGTGATTGGGACCTGGACCTAGACCTGGTCCGCAGCTTCTTGTCAGAGTGCTGGCCATCTACCTCCATGTTGTCACCATCAGCCTTGCTCAGTGACCTCTCGCGCTTGCGGCCTCTTGACTGGCTGCGAAGTCGGTTCACTGCCGCAGTAGGATCAACGCCCATGGATGTGAGTTGCCTGCCCAGTCTCTTGGTTGTGAATTTCCTATCCTTGTCATGCTTCCTGGGAACAATAGGACGGCTCTCCGCAGTGCTCTTCTTCATCCTATGCTCTTGGATGAGCAATGCCTTCTTCCTCCTAATCTTACCCAATATCTCACGCTGTTCTTCAGTTAGTTCATCATGGCCATCAATCATGAAAGCATCTTGAACAGCTTCCTCTTCAAGACGGAGACCTTCCTCCCTTTCCAGTTCTTCACACCTTTCCAGGATGTCTGGATCCAGGAAATCAGCAACATTATGCCCATCCAATATCTCAGGGAGAATGTCTTCCTTCCATTCATCATTGGCCAACAGGTAATGCTTCTTGAGACTGGCAGAATAGACACCAGCACCTCCATTCTCATTCTCAAGGTCCCGCTCAAGTTTCTTCTTCTCCTTTGCAGCAGCAATTGCTTGAGCTTCCACAACAGCCTGAGGAATGCAAGTAGGCCTATCCCTGTTGTCACGAGGCTTGGGCATAGCAACATGAAACCTATTTAAGCAGTCATTGATCTTCTTCGATTTCATCTTGATCTCCACCCTCTGGTCAAGCAGCCTCTCACATGCAGCATTTTTAACAGCCATCACACCCTCATCTGTCAGAGCGCTCATAGTCAACAAAACACCCTCCTCATTAGGATCTCCAGCTTGATGTAAAGTCTTCATAGCTTCTGACTTCATCTCCATTACCAGCTTCATGTCCTCCTCAGAAAGCCCTTCAAGGGGCTGCAGGTCAGTCTTGTTGCAAACAATGACCAGAGGCTTATTCATGAACAGGGATTTTATACTGTGGAAAAGTGCAGCTTGCTGAGCAATAGTGTACCCACAAGACCCAGAGATGTCCAAGAAGAAAAGAACAGCAGCCCTCAAGTGTGCAAGAGCAGTGATACTGCACATTTCTATGATGTTTCTGTCCTCAAAAGGCCGATCAAGGATTCCTGGAGTGTCAATCACTTGGTAACGAAGATACTTGTAATCTGCATGGCCAACAAACAGAGACTTTGTTGTAAAAGCATAAGGCTGCACGTCCACATCTGCCCTTGTAACCTTGTTCATGAAAGAGCTCTTCCCAACATTTGGATATCCACAAATCAATATGGTTCGAGTGTTGGGATCTATTGATGGAAGCCTGGCCATGTGCTGCCTGATCTGCTCCAGGTATGCCAAACTAGGACTGATCCTCTTTAGGACAGTACACATGCGACCTAGTGCAGCTACCTTCAGGCACTTGCACCGGTACAGAGTGTCACCATACTTGAGCAGCCTCAAATAGTCCTTGGAGATCTTTGCAATGATATTTCTAGCTGTATTGATCTGACCCAAAGCAAGTTTGTAGTGATCTTTGTTATAGAGCACATGAAGCAGATCACCATAGAAAGGATGGATGTCATCCAGCCGAGGAAACTCATCGATGATGGTGGACAGCTTCTCATAGAAGTTCTGCTGGGTATACCGAACCTTACGCATATAGAACTGGCGAATGCGGTTGATAGCATAGCCCTTGTGGACAACAGTTGGTGTTTGCCTCTGAGTGCGGGACAAGATTATGTCCACGAAGTCCTTCCCAGGAGGGACAACAGTGATTTTCTTGAAATTATACTGCACCATCTTGCCGATATGAAGTTTGGCTACTTATTCCTGTAATACAAACAAACATGGTGTCAATAAAGGCAGAAAAAAGGTAAGAAAAAAAGTAGAAACAGCTAGTAAAATGCACAAAAAAAAGGAAGCAATAAGGAGAAATCTACCAATCATAACACAAAAAGAACATCAATCTGTGATTATATTAATATTCTAGATTCATGCCCAGAAGTATCAATGCATCCTTGAACACAAACCAAAACTTTGAATAAGAATAAAAATTGTTAGACCAAACTTTGCTGACAGTTAAAGATACTTTAAGCACAAGTATAAACAGTTGGCACACTGAAATACAGCACAATTTAATTATAATGAAAAGCAAAGCAGATAGAACTAGGTACCAACGATATAGCAATATCTTCTCAAACGAAGGGTGTCAAACATTTGATGGATTTACAAATTAGCACAAACAGAACTAAGTCAGCAGCTGCTAACTAGTCGGTAAGCTTTAATCAATTAGAAAAATATTAATCGTCCGCATCAGCTAACTAGTTGGAAGTGTAACTGTGTAACCCTTAACGATTCAAAAAATATCAAGCAATCCCATATCTCTTCATAGAACGCCGCAGCCTGATTGAGCCACTTGTTGCAAATTCTACAATTAGTACAATTTACGTACCCAAATACAGTAGAAAAATTAGCTTTCCTCAACAATTCTGGACAGATTCAACCAGGAGCATATTGATCGCAAACTGACTCATTCAGTATACGTCACATGAACATGTAAATATCTCAGTAATAATAATGTACAGTTAACTCTACAAAAACCATAACACTTCAGACAGTGCACGTTGTCTTCCATTAAACGAAGCATGAGTATCTAAACTCACGCTTAGAAATTAGCCAAAATGCAAACCCTATTAAAAATTTAAAATGCTCAAGAACATAGTATGCAAAATTATTAAATTTAGACAAGTCATTCGTTTTATTAGGACAAGTTAATATCAAACATGTAGATCAAACTCTTTTTTGCGAGGGGGGCATAAGATCAATTCAGTGTCATAGAAAAGACAGGATAACAATGGCTGACTAATGTCCCTATGTATTAGTACCCTTACTAAGGGAAACTGTGCCTATAAATTGCATTAATATTCATTTACATGGAAATGATGTAGTACAAGGCAACTACAGGGAACACCAGCCAATTTAGCACATAAATAAGACAGGGACGCTACATGATCCAAATATCCTAAGAATTGGAAGGCTCAGAACGAAATTTAGAGAGTAATCCTACTGCAAGCTTCGCACGGTCTCTAGGTCCCAAAGGAAAGACAGGATGGGGAAATCCAAGTATAGAACTACAGCACCGTCAGCCTTTCGTCACCGAACTCATGCTTGCTATATCCGGATTAGCATAAGGGGTACACAAAAACGGTGGCAGTGAACCGCTCGTGCGGGCGCACCTCGCAGATCGCCACAGATATCTAGAGCGGAACACGCAGCCTTAACAGAAGGGACAAATTTACAAGGAACCCATCGCGTGACAGATCCTTCGCGAAACCCCAATGATCGCGGAAAGCTCGAACTGACCCACGAATCTACAGAACTACAAACGCAGCTTCCGTTCCATACGCGAGGATCACCACAGATTCACAGGCAGAAGACCACACGAGACGGTCCACACACGAGAACGAGAGCAGAGAACGGAGCGTTACTTACGTCGTGGGACGGCGGCGGCGGCTGACGGTGGTTCGCCTCGGTGGAGGCGGCGGCCGCCTCTGCGTGGCGGCGGGCAGAGTGGGGGAGGGGAAAGAGGAGGGTTTAGCGCTGGGTTTCGCCGAGGCTCTTATGGCGTGTCTAAATGGGCTTTTTACTAAGCCCATCTAACAGTTATTCAGGCCCATTAATCCAAGCCCATTAATGGTGGTGGTTCGAGAGTCGAGACTCCGCCACGGCTCTGCCTCTCCCCAGTCCCCACCCCACTCGCCGCCCCTTCCCGCCGTCGTGGAGGGCGACCGGCGGCTCCCCACCGCCGCTTCCGGAAGGTTCGTCTCCTCGGCTCTCTTATCGCTCTCTCCCGCCGCCGGACTATCTCTCTTGCTCCTACGTGGTGATTCGTTTGGCCTGCCCAGCCTCCCAGCGATTGTGGTGCTGATTCGTGGTCTGATGAGTTGTTGTTCTAGGGTTCGGAGGTAGCAGGCTCGGCTGCGGCGATGCTCTCTAGGATCTCTCAGCTTGGGGCGCGGCTCCTGCACGAGACCAGAGCTGGTTGGTATCTTTTTATGTCCCCTTTCTCCTCCTATGATAGGTTGTTACCTGTGCTAATAGGAATCAGGAGGAAATTGTTCGTGTTTAGCCTTATGCTGTGACAGAATGGACTAACAAAGTAACAATGCGATGCCTACATGAAGTATACCGTGCTCGCAGCCATTGCTTCGCATTTGTGGCTACCATTTACCTTCTAGTTAGATAGTCATTGTTGATGTATGTCACTATGCTAGCCAATTTCCTTAGTTGGCAGTCATATTTCTTGCTTTCGTGTCTTGAGAACCTGTCTGGGTTTATGTACAGCTAATCCCCTTAACCTTTAAACCGTTTAGTGAAGGTGCATATTTGGTTCTGCCTTCTCATTCATGCTGGTTATTGTTAATTTTGTGCAGTTGGCAACTTAACAAGCCATAGAAGCAGTTACTACCAAGGTCAACTCAGTCGGCATTCTGCTCCAGCGGTTAGTCCTATTGTTCTACTCCCTCCGTTCCAGAAAGGATGACTTTCATTTGTCTACATGCGGATGTATCTAGACATGTAACATGTCTAGATACATCCGCATGTAGACAAATGAAAGTCATCCTTTCTGGAACGGAGGGAGTATATCTTTGCAGTTGTGATCATACCCTATTGCCCTTTGTATCTTCTGTGACTGAGAATATATCCAAGATAGTGATATAACATTTCTCCTTGACATGGTGTATATAGTAATTCGCTGTATTTCAGATCCAGTTGTCTTGTTTTCTAAAAAAACAGTAAATATTACCTTTGCTCTCCTGTGCATCTTTGGCCACCTCGAGTTATATGTACAAACACTGGCTTTTGTAAAATAGTCTGTTTGCATGTCAAGAAGTGATGATTTATCTTTGCCAAGTTCTTTTCTTTCGAACCATGCGTTTAATAAATTTCTGTATGCATAATGAACTCTGATTTATATTTTCAGAAGAGCATCCTCTTCTCCACTGCAACCACGAGTAGTCATCAGGATGAAGGCAGTCAGAACAAAGAGAAGTGAGTGTATATGTCTCCTCTTTAAATTTTTATGCAGCATGGCAATTGAACACCTAAGCATCTTTGGAGTCGCAGTATATTCCATAGCATTTTCTGATGTGGTACGTTTTTTTTTACATTTTATCGACTTTGATGGCTGCTCCTTCCACCCCTAGACGAAATAGCTGCCCTCAAACAATAGCTTGATCGGTTTTACTGAATGTTTAATAGCTGGATTTGAGCAATTATTTAACAAGGGAGAAGGAACTAGTTTTCTGACAAGAACATTTTTCTCTGTCCTGAACAGAATCTCTGTAACATTTGTCAACAAGGATGGCACCGAGCAGACAATCAGTGTTCCTGTTGGAATGTCCATGTTAGAAGCCGCTCATGAAAATGACATCGAACTTGAAGGTTATAATTGCAATTAGTGATAGAAGCTGCACTGTTTTCCATTATTTTTCATTTCTTCACTGCATAAGTCTGTAGTAAGTAAATGCTACATGATATGAGTATTTGACTAGCTTTTTAAACCAACTGCTCATTCACCTGACTCCCCCGCCCACATATCATGCACTCTTTGTTACATGGCGTCACTGTCTTCTTTATAAAGTGGATATGTTATTTTGTCCTTCAACTGATTTTCAATTTTAGGTGATAACCTTGCCTTGTATTTTTGTTACTGCAGGAGCATGTGAAGGATCACTCGCCTGTTCTACTTGTCATGTCATAGTGATGGTATGTTCTAGATATGACCCATTCTAATTTTTGTTCTGCTGTACAAGTGAAATATTACTCACCAGCAATTTTAATCTTATCCAGGATGTAAAATATTATAACAAGCTAGAGGATCCAACAGATGAAGAAAACGATATGCTAGACCTTGCATTTGGGCTCACAGAAACGTAAGTGAACATTTCCTGTTTGTTTATCCATCTTAATGAACCCCTCAAGTTTTGCGAGTGAGGTATCATACAAACAAGCATATTGGAATATCTTAAAATCGACCTATGTATTATGCTATTTAGGCAATTGTCAGATAAGTCTCTGGCACTTCGACCTGTGTATTATGCGCTTTAGCCAATTGTCAGAGAAGTCTTTGAACACCTATATGCAGCCATTAGGAACTATAGTTGCTCTTATAGGGTTAACTAGGAGGTACTAGACACTTATATTATCGATGAACAGTAATTTAAGATAACTAACTGACTAAATTTCTAATTAGGTTATTCTCCATAACCATACATGTATAACTTTGTAACTATATACCTGTTTGTTCGTATTGTACAATCGAAACTTCAGCTTTTTATTATATAATCCGTTTCAGGTCTCGTCTTGGCTGCCAAGTAATAGCGACGCCTGAACTCGACGGCGTCCGACTAGCGTTACCTGCTGCCACACGAAACTTCGCAGTAGATGGCTTTGTACCGAAACCACACTAGAGTCAGCTCCGTCCTTCCGAGCCGAGATTATTATAGCACCATCATATCAGTTTTGTACCTTTAACATGTAGCTTAACTACAATATAGTCTCTGGAAGCCCCTGTGTTTGGGACTTGCTGTTCAGGAAAGGTCTGTTTTCATTTGATGAGGGTCCTTGGTCATCGCAAGATCGTTGTTGTATCTGTACAATTTCAACTGGCGCTGCTCGAATAAACAACGTGTGCTTGTGAGTTGTGACATCCCATCTGCAATAAAACTAACTCGATAAAATCTCCCCGATCTTGCTGGGTTTATATTCTACTACCGTGGTGTGCTGCTTCTTTCGTGTGTGGGTTGGGCTTAGGGAACACCTGTCAGATAAATTATTTGTGCCGTGGACTTTAGATGGTATACAATGGCATGAGAGCTGAAGATTGATGATATGCAATATATATTGCATTCAAATGGAATGGACCCTGAGTCGCGAGCAGAAAACGTGCATGGTACACATGGTGATGTTTGTGCGGCAAGACCAGCCGCGAGATAAGCTGCCCCGGCACCAGAAAAATGCATTTGCTACCGACCTTACTAGGCAGGCAGGGCCACGAGATCCATCCACCGACCGTCCGTCGATCGTTGGCCATGAAAGCTGAGGTTTTAAACTCCAGTGGCGGAAAAGCTCGCAACTGCTCTCCGCTCGCGAGCCAGGACAAGACGTCAGACAAACGTAACCCGACCAGATGCTCCCCGCAGTTCGCAGTCTGCACCAACCATCTCTAAATGGCAACGTTAATGTCGCCGGCAGGACGCCGTGCTCGACCGCGCGGTAGGTGCAACGGGCATACGGGATCGCACGTCTGAATGTCCGGAGGCGGCTGAGGAACGGCTGCTGGCGTTACCACAGAGATCGGCAACTTGGCGCCTTGGCGACGTTGGCGTACGGCACCAGCGCACGAGATCGGCGCTGTTCTTCCGGATCCCGGTACCGGACATGTGGCGTTTCCCGAGCCCTGGCACACTGTCGTGTGGTGATTTGGTGGCTGGTTGATTGCTCGGTTGCTTTGTTAGCTAGTGGTCGTCTGCTCTAGTGGTGAGTGCCAAGAAAGGACCTTCTGGAAGCTTGCAAAGGTAGGTGAAGGCAGCGCATGATGGGTAACTTGCGTGTCGTGAGGTGATCGAGCTTGTGATCAGCAAGAAACCTCATGTCGGAGGTCGAAAGCACCAGGAGGACACCAGATTTATGGGATGAAAAAGAAGCTTTTCACCATACTCAGGCAACGTCTCATCCCAATCTAGGCGAAACAGAAACTAATGATCAGCATCTCTGTCGAACGAAACAGCAAGATGTTGGGCAACCGTAAGGCGCTAGTAGCAGAGGAACGGCTCGAGTAGCGAGCAACAATTAGGTCGATGCAAGATTCAATGTACATGCTACTCTATTATTGCAACCGCTAAAGCTACAGAAACCATATTGATCCCAACTGCTAGGT
This sequence comes from Poa pratensis, assembly GCA_947311845.1. Classification (NCBI taxonomy): domain Eukaryota; kingdom Viridiplantae; phylum Streptophyta; class Magnoliopsida; order Poales; family Poaceae; genus Poa; species Poa pratensis. The sequence goes on along the minus strand of CAMZMU010000101.1, from coordinate 10,157,479 downwards.
GCTAGCTTAGATCAGAAGCTCGAGACTGTGCCAGCTCTGCCCCTCCACCTGGCGCTCGCCGCCGTTGAGCCGCACTCGGCGCCTTGATCCCAAAGCCTTACGACGTTTCCACTGAGCGCTCTGGGGCTGCGGTGCCGCCACATCTCGTGCGCGGTCGCCGTCGCCATGAGAGGCACCAGAGGCCTCACCGTCTCCCATTCGAAAGGATCCTGCTCCCACGGGCCGTAGATGCCGTCGTCGTCTTCCGGATTTAGCTCGTCCTCCTCGTCGCTTTCCACGACACAGCATCCGACGCGGCCGCTGTCGTGGTAGTACGCCGTGTACCTCTCCTTCGGCGAGGGCGCTGGGGATGATGTCGTCGGCTCCGGCGGCATCTCTGTCGATCTCTCCGACTCCGTTGATGTCATCAGAGACGGTGACGTATCCAACTCCAGAGGCTTTCTTGCGGACACGGTGAAATCAGCCGTCGTAGAGAAGCGGAGGCGCCAGAGGCCAGCAGCGGCGGCCGCGGCTAGGACGGCGGCGAGGTAGGTCCAGGCCGCGGCGACCTCGGGGAGGGAGTAGATGCGAAAGGCGATGGCCTCCATGGGTTGCTCTAGGAGGTCCATCTCGATCGCCTGCGTTTCTTGGTCAGATGGTTTCGCGGTTGCTCTGTTTGCGTGTGGGAGAGGAGCGACTGACTGAGCGAGCGAGTGGGCAGGAGGGTGGAAGCAGAGAGGTATTTAATGGCGGGGAGGAGGAGGTGGGTGATTATGTCTGGACCGTTGGATGGTGGGGGCAAGGTGCGGGTCAGCGGAAGATGCTGGGGATCGCTGCGATGGATTAGGGGAGATGCCGTGCTGGATGCCGGATTTTCTATCTTCTTTCCTAATTTGGCCCTTTTATTTGCCGTGGTGGACCCCGGAAGTCATCAATATGAGTTTTCTGTTTTTGCAAAAATACATCTACACTATTAGTGTCAACTATATTCTCTTGTGGCTTCAATGTAATCTATACTACTCCCTCCGTTCCCAAATATAAGATGTTTTGGCTTTTATCCACATTCACATGCACACAAGTGTATCTAGACATATTCCATGTGTAGGTTCACTCACTTTAGTATGCATGTAGACAACATGTGTAACACCTAAAACATCTTATATTTAGGAACGGAGTGAGTACTATTAAACAAGCGAACATTTTCTTTCCTAAAGCCACCCCACAAAACGTACACAGAGCAGTTACCACTTCACGATCATGCCAAGTTAATAAGATCTAACCGTCCAGATCGACTTGATGACCAAATACATGTGCGCTTAGCAATTAGGCCTGTGGTACCACGCTCTGCCAAAATTTTCATCCGCCAATACGTTTACCGGAAGCGTATTCCATCCCTAGCATCCCTCCTTCGCCCCGCAGCCATGCGGCGACCCGGCGACCGCCGCCAATGCCTCAGCTCTGCCTCCTTATGCCAGCCTGCCGCCCGCCCACCACTTGCCCGCCCGCCAGCGCCATCCTCCCGTTGCCATCCGCATCCAACTCGGGTCTCCTCCCGTCGCCAGTGTCGTCGTGCTGCCGATGCTCAGCCCACCACCATCCGACACCGCAGCGACCTCCGCCACCAGCCGGTCCACAACCACCCTCCCTCCGGCAAGATGTACGATTACGGGAGGCCTCAAGATCTGCTCCTTGGGATCCCGTGCGATGGCTGCATGCAGCAGATTCTCACCAAATTCTGCAAATCAATGGTATCGTAACAATTCTCACCAAATTCTGCTATGGCCCGATTGGATTCCTGGTATTCTTGCCAGTACGGCAGTAAAAATAAACGAACATGTTGAGGTCACGCTAATTTTCCGAAGGATTCCGACAGTTTTATACCGCCGGTAAAATTAACATGGTTCCCAAGCGAGGCCTTGATGATTTACTGATTGATACACATATTTTATCAGCTACCTCATCTCAAAGTAGTTGATCATTCCCTATTGTTACATGTAGGTTGTAGGTACCCAAGATTGGAACCCTCGCGTCGCACCCCCAGGCGGCGCCAGGGGAGCAAAGCGGCGCCGCCGCGACCTCTCTCCCTCCGGCTCCCTGCTTGTCGCTGTCGTCGCCGGCTCTGTCCGCGGCGGTGGCGGCTCCCCCCCCCCCCCCCCCCCCCGCTGCCACAGAGGTGGTCGGGGGGGTGGTCCTCGTTCTTGTTTGGGGGCGACCGGCCCGTGGGGGCGACGGCGGTCTGGGCGGAGGAAGCGGGGCCGGCGGGCCCGGGTGGAGATCACGGCGGCCGGGATGGCTGCCGGCGGCGGTGCGGGAGGCGGACGCGCCTGCAGTGGAGTGGCATGCACGCTCGATGGGCTTGGGGCGGGCCCATTCTGGGTTTGTCAGGGCCCAGGCCAGGGCGCGCGGATGCGGGGCGAGGACGCGCGGATGCGAGGGCGCACGGAGGTGGAGGTTCCGGCGCGGACGCTGGAGTTGGTTGCTCGCGCTGGGCGCGGCTTCTGTGGCAAGGAGGAGGTGCGGGCGGCGACGGCTTTGCGCCCTTTGCTGCGGCTGGGGCGAGGCCGGGGAAGAGGAAAGCCGGGGCGGCGGCCCCGGAGTTGTGGCTGCGGGTTGACCGTGGTCAGCTTGCCGCCAGCCGCGGCATGAGGTGACGCGGTGGTTGCGGCACGCGTTGATGGTGGTCTGGTCGGTCCCCGACAGGCGGTCGGTGGGGTTTGCGACACATCACCGGGCGAAAGCCTAGCCCAAGCCGTGTGCCGGGCCGACGACGGCGACGCCCTCGGGTGCCGCGTCCTTCTTAAAGGCGTCGTCGAGGTGGTGCTCTCGCTTCTCCACACCGGGTTCTCCGGGGGAAACCCCAGATCCCTCACGGGATCGGACGAGGGCGGCGCTCCTGCGTCGCTTGCCTCTTGGGGCCTCGCTTTGGATGTTCCACCGACCAGCGGGACCTATGGAGTGCTGGTGGCTGGCGGAGGCGAGTCTTCGTCTTCGGCTTGGGGGTGCGCGGCCCTGGGGCCGGCGTGGATGCTGGAGCGGCGGCTCCGGGTTTCACCTTTCACCTCCGCCGTGCTGCGTTTGAGGTGGTGGGGCGTCGACCTTGGTCGTTTGGGCGACTTGGTCGTCGGCTTGTTTGGGGCGCAGCCTTGGGGCTGGCGGGGATGTCGGAGCGGCGGCTCCGGATGCTTCGCCTCCGCTGTGAGGTGTCGAGGTCACCTCCGCCATGTTGCGTCGTGGTTTTTGGTGTCGGCTTTGATCGCTTGGGCGTCTTGGTCGTCGACCCGTGTGGGGCGCGGCTTTGGGGCCGGCGTGGATGTCAGAGCGGCGGCTCCGTTCTCTCACCTCCGCCTTGTTGCGTTGAGGTGTCTTGGTGTCGGCCTTGGTTGCTTGGGCAACTTGGTCGTCGACCCGTGTGGGGCGCGGCCTCAGGGCCGGCGTGGATCGAGTTGTAACTTTTTTATTTTTTAGGCCTTGTCCTACTTGTTTGCTTCTACTTTATCAATATAAAAGGCAAAACTTTTACCTGGTTTCAAAAAAAAAAGGTACCCAAGATTATGACTTGGAGACTAGAAATATTAATTCTCTCCGACCTTTGTTGGTCATTTAACTCAAGAACTTAGTAAGTTCTGGAATTGTTAGTTCTTCTGTCGATGCTCCATATCTACTACGAGGAATTCTCACAAAAAAAAGATTTGGAGTAGAATTTTTGCAGTGAGCAGAGTAGTTTCACTGAGCCGCTGTTTACTATTGGATATTAATTCATCCTATGTTCAGTCTTGTGTGTGCATCGATGAAGCAGACTCTCATTTTAACCAGGTATTGAAGAAGCTACTTCTATTTGTACCATTTATTGTTTTCATCTATGATGTGATCCTGAAATTGGTATTGTCTGATATGCGTGTTGGATAATAGAATGATCACTGCAATAATTCAGTGCAGAAGTAGTTCCCTTTTTTTCTTTCAGAAAAAGATGTCCAACTTTTAACTTGAATCCCGTGTTGGTTCTTTAATGTTCTCAGACTGGATCAATGTGAGCCGATGGACGTAACACATGAAGCAAGCAGGGTAACACATGAAGTAAGCATGGTACATTTTATTTAATGCATTAACTTGCCTACTAATGAGTTTTATAGACTTATGGATGTGCTACATATGGGACTACTTTTCCGGATATTCAAACCGGGTGGTGGGTCTAGATGCACCCATTAGCTAATTTATTTTTTGTTTTTTTTCAGAATGTCAAAAAAATTCAGAAAAAAATCCGGATGTACGTTACAGCGTGATGTGTTAGCACAAAAATTAGCATGGTGAAAAAACTTTTTTAGCAACCTGTACAAAAAATACAAAATTCCGACACGTATATGTACATTTCGGTATGTCCGAATTTGTCTTTTTTGCACAGTTTGCAAAAAAAGTTTTTTTCTTCGCGTAACTTTTTGTGCTGACTTGAAATGTGTTGGACTACATGTAAAAAAATTATTTTGAATTTTTTGACATTTGAATTTTTCACCCACTACCCAAATCGCCGCGTCCCTACTTTTCATACTACTTTACATTGTCTCAAATGCAATACTGCCACACTTCCAATAAAGTGTAGATCATGTTAAGCAATCTACAAAATGATATATTCAGTTAGTGGCAGACGGAATAATGTATGCATCGTGTGAATGTTCTATTCAGTACATAGTAAAGTAATTCAATCAATAAATAATACATCTTCTAAATTATTGGTGTTGTATAAAATTCTTCATTCACATGCCTTCCCTTTACAATCAATAAATAAAAAGCTACAAGAGCAAGTTTTAGGTCAAGCACAAGGTTTGTCCAATTTTGTCCTATAACTGATGATGTCAATTTTGTATAACCCCTTTTGACAATACTATATTGAATGCCTGTTTATTTTCTACGATGGAAGAGCAACACCCACCTAGCTGGTGCATTTGCCGCCCTTGCATGGGTGGAAAGATCGGTGTGAGAGTGCATCTTAGATAAGTTTCATTGCGGTATTCGTTGTAGCTATGAACACCATCAAGAAGAATTTCGAATATCGCGAAAAGAGCCGTGGCAATCTAGAAGTGTTCAACCTTGTAATAAAAGGACAAGACTCTAAAAATAAGAAAAATATTTGTGGAGTTATCAGAAAGACGTGTGTGCACGTGTACACTAACTAGTATAGTCAAGACAGCAAAATTTGTTGCACAATGGAGTATAACGTCTTCTTGTGGCTTCAATGTAATATAGTACTCCCTCCGTTCAAAAATAAGTGTCTCAAGTTTGATAAAAAATGTATGTTCTATACATGAAACATATCTAGATATATCCATTTTTTGACAAACTTGAGACACTTATTTTGAGACGGAGGGAATACATGGGGACGGCAAAGCCTCCATACTAGCGTCAATACCCTATCTGTGCAATTACATGGAGACTTTTTCTTCTGTACCGGGCGTGCATGGCAAGCCTAATGGCAAGACACCAATTGTGTCATGACCCTGGCCTATTTACCACAAGCTGGGCCGTTGTCGTGGACTGGGGACGGGTTCGGCCCAACCGACCCGCCAAGAGCTAGCTTCGCTTCTACATATTCGCACCAGGAGGCAACGAGCAATCTATCCAGTTGGATCACAAGGAACGGAACGGCGTCTTCTTCCTCCCCCGAACTCTTCTCCTCTCTGCCCTAGACTCTTCTCGATTTCCCTACCTCCTGCTGCTACTTGTATTCACAAATTAGCTACTCAATCCTTATAATCTAGTGTTGTTGAGTGATTAGTAAAGTGGGTTCATAACATTATGGTATCAGAGCCATCTCCCCACGCTTCCACCACCTCCACCATGATCTCCATCACCACCGAGGGTGAACTTGGTCCTGCTCGGAATTGGGACGCCAAGTTCGACAAACTCATGAGCATGATCGAGGGATCCGGGAAGCGGATGGCACAGGAGATGCAAGCGATCAAGCTCGCCGTCGACGCCATCAGGCCCGACCTCACCGCGGCTGCACCGGCACTCGGTGTTGGCGGCCCAAGCTCCGGTCCAGGCTCATCCGCGACATCAGGCGCGCCCACGGTCTGCTCCGACACCAGCGTTGGCGTACTCACCGGCCCTACGGCTCCTACGCCTACTAGGTGTTCGACGGAAGGCCCAAGTCGCGACGCACTCGAGTCTATGCCTGCGTTCAAGGTAACAACTGCTCCCACGGTCATCGTCGACGCTGTCCTGCTCGCTGCAACCACTACAGGCAACGGAACCCTCGATGGCAAGGTCATCAGTGACGCCGCGTTGAGGCCCGCCACCTGCTCGTCCGGATGCCCAAGCAGCGACGCCTCCTCTTGGATGTCTGCGCTTGTTCCATCTGCAAGAGCGACTCGATCCATGGCTGGTGAGGCCGTTCCTCCTACTGCTCCCACACCTCTGGAGGTCACTGCCACCGAGCTGATGAAGCCATTCATTGTGATCGAGCTCAGTGCGCTGGCGCCTTCCAAGTGTTCGACTGAATGCCTCGTCAACAGCATTGTCGACAACATCGAGCTGGACAATGTCGTGCAGCATGAGAGGGTTGAAGTTGTGGCTCTCGCTATGGCCAACATCAGCTCTTTTGACCCTGGGAATCACCAGCAACCACCATGGCCGCCACCACAGATTTACACGATCAGATTGTCGTGTTGGGGAATTTCCACTCGTAGTCAAATTGAGTTGAAGCCATGGCCTGGGAAACCACAATATCAGTGCACTGGAGTGAAGCATCCTTGGCCACCATTTTCAGAGTCACGAATGTTGCAGCTACATGATAAACCCTTACCTACTACTGATTTCCTTATTGCCAAGGATCAGAGCAAAGCTAGTATGAAGTGCTCTGGCAATGATCTGCTCTTGATGGTTACTGATCTATTTGGGTCAGAGTACCAAGTCACTAGCATCACTATGCAAATGATAGTAATAAGTTCAAAGTTGAATTCGTTTTTGAGTAGTTCTGCCCCAAGCTTTCTTGTGAAAATATATTCAGATGCCGAAACTGTCGCAGCATACCTAAACTTGGATGCAGACTGCACTTCCTTCTTGTGCGTGACTAAACACAGAACTTCTCCTGACACAGCATTGATACTATGTCTGAATCTGCTCACCCCACTTACATGTTTGAGAAGTTTGGTGTCCGCTACAATTGGTTTGGAGGCATGGTTTGGCTCTGGCATGGATAGTGCACTAAAGCACAACTCTTTCCTTCAACATACTACAAAGGGGTTAATATCACCATGGGCTGCCAGCCAACCCAAAGGGGCAAGAAAACATTCAATGGTAGCCATGTTTATCAATACCAGTAGTGTGAATGCAGAAGTGCATGGAACAATAGCACTTATGGTTATACCAGCGCACGGGCAGATTTTGAGGAAAGTGGAATTTGAGGGAAGTAGGATTTATGCAAGTGATGACAATCTGACAAGGGAAGTAATCACATGGTCATTAACTAGTCTATATAGCTTCAACAGAACAGCGGTACAATCATCAAATGGAACTAAGGCCTCTGAACTGGTGTCATACAATCAGGGTTGGGGAGAGTTCAGTCAGGCTAAGCAAGAGAATAGTCTGTGGGATCCTGGAGGTTGCAGGCTTGCTTGGTACAGCTGCGATAAATGGTGGAATACCTCAAAACCCACTGCTCTACATTGTTCCGATCAACTCCGATGGTTATCCATGTTACTTGCATATGCATCTGAAATCTGGTTGGTAGCATGGGCTGGGTATGACCTGGAGCCCTCTTCTGGTTACAGGCAAGCACCTTCTCAAGAAGGGAGGAATGTCATGACCCTGGTCGTCATCCCCGACTTAGTCCATGTCGGTCACAACTACTACATCGTCTTCGTCAACAAGATTGTCATCAGCTCCGACTACTGCTCCGACCAAGTGTACTCCTCCGACACAATCTGCAGCGATTGCATCTACTACCATGAAGATTTCCACTGCGGCGTCGGCAACATCAAGGAAGTGCACGTTCCATGGGATCCCGGCAAAACAGCGTTTGGTTACCATCGGAAGACATCGGCTTGGGGACAAGCCGAGTTTCAAGAAGGGAGGAATGTCATGACCCTGGCCTATTTACCACAAGCTGGGCCGTTGTCGTGGAATGGGGACGGGTTCGGCCCAACCGACCCGCCAAGAGCTTTTTTTAGATAAGGGGGTGCGGATCCCGGGCTCTGCATCCAAAAGATGCACACAGCCACCCGCAATTATTGAAACATCAAAGAGTACAAGTTCACAAATTCATGGGTCACCTAAGGTGGCTACAAAGATCAGCCATTCAAATAAAAGTTTACTAAGCATCAATACGTCTAGGTTGTAGCCATCCGCCCCGGCTGAAGATAACTCGCACAATCGTCAACATACGGGTGCATCCGGCGTCCATAAGCCCACGCTGGTCCGCAGGAAGTAGGAATGACCATGAGTGAATCCAGTAGCACGCCTTGTGAATAACCTGCAAATAATGAGTTGAAATTGATTTATTAAAGACAATGTCATTTCTACAATTCCAAATAGCCCACAATATGCCCGCAACACCAATTCGAATACGAGCTTTCGTGATTTTATCTATTCCATTTAACCAACTACCAAACAAATTCGCAATGCTTGTTGGTGGATAAACATTGAACGTGAAGTGCACTAGTCTCTAGATATCACGAGCAAACGGACACTTAATGAAGAGGTGTTCTACGGACTCATCCGCATCGCAAAAAACACATTTCTTACAGCCTATCCACCGCCTTTTAATCAAGTTATCTTTTGTCAAAATTTCTTTTCTATTAAGGAACCAAAGGAAGATTTTTATTTTTAACGGGATCTTTAACTTCCATAGATACTTACGCAAATATCTAGTATGACCATTTAATAAGTCCTCGTAATATGACTTAACCGTAAAGGTTCCATTCGAAGTAAGCCTCCACTTGAATTTATCTTCCTCATCTAAGAGGTTAACACTCATCAACCTCTCAACTAAATGCAGCCACTTTGTTCTATTATTTCCTATCAATACCCGTCGAAATGGTAGATTAATAGGTGCTGTTCCAAGAACATTCGCTACTGTACTATGCTTGTTAGACGCAATAGCATATAAGGATGGATATTCAGTTTGAAAAGAAACATTTCCAAACCATGTATCCTCCCAAAACTGAATCCGTTCTCCATTACCACATAAGAATCTTCCCCGCTTAAAGAAATCATCTTTTACTTTCATAAGTCCTGTAACACCCCTAAAAATCAAACCTAAATTTAGCGGTGTTTTCTGACACATGAAAAACCTTTTTCTATTTCTCCTAAATGTTTCTTCAAATCTTTTGGGGATGATTTGACTTTGGAATTGCTCTCTCAAAATTTCCCGGTGATCCAGGGACCTCTCCAATGCCGTGGTAATTTTGTTGCCTAAGTTTTCTCTCGAAAACCCTAGCCCCGACTATCGAACCGTTTAAACCCTTTTCCTCCACCTACAAAAGGGAAACCTATTTCCAGAGCTAGATAAATTCCACTAAAAATACCAGAGGACTCCCATATCCATATCAAAACATTCCATGCAAAAATATTTCATACTCCAATGCAATATTTCCAAGTTGGACATTATTCTCCAAAATGCCATTTCTAATCCAGAAAATATCTAGACACCTTACACTCATCCAGAAATTATGCCATTTTGGGAAGGTGCATGATTTCACCTCCTGAACATTTCACTCCATTGTCCCAACCTCATTTGAGCAATATTTGAGGTACTTCCTTTGTAATGCCCTTTTCATGCCTTTTTGCAATTCCCAAAGGAACCCCTATTTGTATGTCTCCAAAAATTCTACAAAAATTTGGGAATGATCCCTCGGCAGTGTGTACCCCATTTATGCAAAAATATTTGGCACCTTGCTAGGAAAATGTTGGACTTTTTCCCTGAGTAAGTTTCTGCCCTAAAACCCATTTGTGTTAAAAAACACACCAAATGATTTTTGTAGTGAGAAGTGAGCACCTAGATGCAAGCACTAGGAGATCCTACACCTCTGGACCAAGTTTTGTTCAAACCAAAAATGGTTTGGCTCTCCAAACATCAGTTTTCAAAATAGACCACTGTTGTGTTTCAAATATTGTAGTCGCACCAACTTACAAATTTGCAGAAACTTTGGTCAGCAAAGTTGTTGGGAATCGAATTTGGAGCAAAGTGACACAGGTAGTTTTTCCTCTAGAGCCCTGAGATGAGAGATCCGTCGCGATGCCGATGTTAGCATGCTCTCTGGCATGATCACCACCGACGTGGCCAGCCGGACGGCGCCGCCGCACTGCTCCCCTGGCTTCCCCTCCTGTTCCTGCGTTCCCGCCCAACCTGGCCGCAACCCAGGCCTTCCCTGCTCCCCTGGCTCGCGCCCGAGCCGCCCTTATCCTCCCCACGGACAGAACAGCGCCGGCGGCGGATTCTTTGCGGGAGCTCCTCCCCGGTGCCCTCCCTCTCCCTGCCCTGCTCTCTCTCTCTGTAGCCCCGTGGCCTCTGTGATGCTGTGGCTGCCGTGCGTAAGCACTGAGCGCAGCACCGCTCCTGTGGAAGAAATGGCGTCAGCCATGACCTCGGCCCGCCATTAATGGCCGCAGCGGCCGCGCACCCACCTCTCCCCTCTCCGAGCTATAAGAAGGACCCCCGACCCCTCCCCTGGACGCGCCCCATCCACCTCTTCTCCTCCTGAACCTCTCTGCTCGTTTAATCGGAGAACGGCAGAGCCCTGCTCCGAATTCCGGCCGAGGCCGCCGCCGTCAAAACCCAACCGTGGCGAGCCCGAGCCGCTGCCATTCCTCGATTACACGAGCATGGTGACTCCTGTCGTCCCCCTCTACCCCCCCCCCCCCCCCCAGCAGCCCAGAAGATGGAAACCGGCTCGACATCGACGTATCCGTCCGCGACCGCCATTGCCGAGCCGCCGAGCTTCTGAAGCTCGCGGATAACGCGCCCCAGCCCTTCCCCGTGCCCTGGACCTCTTCCCCGGGTGCGGTGAGGCTCACCAAGGCCGACCCCGCCGTCTCCCGGCGTTGTCGTGTGCACAGCACCCCGCACCGGCGACCGCCGTGCTCCTCCCGTACGTCCTCGACGGGGAGAAGAAGAGCAGTGGAGGGAAAAGAAAAGAAGAGGATAATGTTTAAGTTTCCGACACGTAGGCCCCACCAGTCAGCCTCAGTGGAGAGGCCTCCCCCAGCTTCCCGCTTTCCAGAGCGGAAGACGGGTTTTCGCGAAGGCGCGTTCAGCCCAGCGCAGCAGTAGCAGGCCGACCTCGGCCCAGCTACGGCCCGTCAGCGGCAAAAGCGGCCCGAGCTGTGTTTTTTTTCCAGCGCAGTCTGTTTTCTTTTTCGAGGTGAGCAGCAGTTAGCTATCTGTCGCACGTCGATAACTTTTGAACCGTAGCTCCGTTTTAATCGATTCAAATTTGTAAATTCCTAGTTTGTAACGATCTATCCAGTGGAGCTGGTCTTACCCTTGTTGTAAAACATTTGTATACTCAGCACCTTGTATGCGTGTATAGGGTATTCCGCGGTACCGGCGAACCGAGATCTGATCCGTGACGCGTTCGTGACCCTCCAAGCCAAACGGTTCCGGTCTTCGCAGGCAAGCTAAACCCTTGCTATGAGCCATCCCGCAATGTTTGTTTGTTATCTGTTGGTTGCCATACCGTGTGTTATGTTTTATGTTTGTCTCCTGTTCGATTGTTATGTCTGTCTCCTGTTATATTGTTATGTCTGTCTGCTATTATCATTGCATGTCCGTATGTTGTCCATATTTTATATGAGCCTTGTATTGTTGTATGTTTATCTTGTTGCATTTTAAGTTATTGCATTACCATATAACTGCTTATCTGTGCATCACTCACATTCCCGAGACAATGGCCGGTGGTACCGCCTCAGTCAAAGGAATGGGGGAATTATTACAACTGTGCGTCTCGCGCTTGCGGGGCTTTGTTTGCTTCTTTCTTCTTCGCCGAGGTGAGGAGCGGACGAATATCGTCTTATGATCCTCGGGGTTGGGGGCATTCGCCAGAAGAGTTATTTGCCTTGTCCCTCCGTCAAATATGGATGGCATAGACCATCCGGACTGCGACGCTTGGGAGCTGACTTTCCATTTGGTTCTTTTTGCCGAGATTGCTGACACCACGTCGGGGTAACCCTCGAGTGGAATGGATGCTCTCTCATTTTTATGAGTGCTTTTCGGTTCATTCTTTTACGGTGACACCGGCCGGGTCTCCCGCCACCGTCATCCGTTTGAAACATCATGCGATTATTCTGTGAACACTAACCCCGAGTGACACCGGCTGGGTCTCCCGCCACAGTCACCCGGGTATTATTATTATTGTTATGTTGATATCTATACATGCAAGTATTATGTTGCTAATGCCTTGTTGTTGTTGTTATATGTTATTGATGTCGTGATTATTATGCTGGACTAATCCTCTGTTTTGGGACTTGTTGTGATAAAACTTGATTAAATGAAACATCCCTCCAAACAACGATAATGTCTATTCATAGTGCCACTAATCTGAACCTTTGCATGCGATACCACCGTTGTCTCATGGAAACCGTGACCTAGTAGGTTGTTGAGCCCCTTTTGTGCCATCCATTGGGCGCAGTCGTTCGGTTGTGCTGTCCGAGGGTAGAGGTCGACAGGCACGGGTTCGACTGTGATAGGGAGTCCGGAGCTAGGCATACCCGGTAACGCCGGGGGATGTGCCGGATTTACTTGCCCGTTGTGCCACGAGCATAGGGTGGTGCAGGAGAGTGTCTTAGCAAGTGGACCGTCATGTGAGTGTATTTTGCTTAGTACGACTTTGGGCGTGACAAACCTGAAGTGTCGGCTGAGTGGGGTGCATTCTGATAGGTGGGAAAGCAAACTCTCGAGAGCGTCAACCTAGCAAGCTAGCCTCGTTCCTAGGATATGGAACAACAGTTCAGTGTCGGTCACACTGTGTGTCCTCGTCGTATCCGGAGGTTAAACTTAAGATTTGTTTGAAATAATTAATGGACGACTGGATTACACTAAATGAACAAATAAGATGATGCAGGGAATATTGTCTTGAGATGTTGATGGTGACCCGAGATGTGGTATGGCGGTGTGATGCGTTGGGAAGCCTATAGTTAGGCCAGAGCCCACATCAACCGTGCGTGCCCAGAGTGAAATGAAAAGGCCAGAAGGCCTAGCAGTGATCACCGGTGATGTCGTGTATTATTTGGTACCAACTGGTACACTCGTCTACTCGTCACAGGTAAGCGCGTTGTGTGATTGCCGGTGCACGATCCAACCCCACCTGGCTTGGACTCTGCACTGGTGATACCCCGTTGTTTGCTTATGCCATGATTTGCTTGTGATGCCATGCTACTTTTATGACATGTACCTAGAGTAGACTCTTGCCATGTGTAGGACTTTATTTCAAGTGTATATGCCTCTTGCTGCATGATTGTTGGATTGTTTTTAGTAAGTGGCGAATTCTTGCTGAGTGCATACAAATGTACTCACGGGCCTTGTGATTGTGGCCAGGTTTTGTCGAGGATTCATCTTCCACCTTAGGAAGGATTTGAAGCAAGAGTGTGCTAGGATCAGTAGCCCAGCCAGAACCTGTGGAGTGGAGCCGCTCCAAGCCGTAGCCTCTCATATGTCTTCCGCTGCCAGTTGAAACTCTGTATCGTGCCATGCTGGGATTGATATTTCGTCATCCCTTGGTGGCCTTGTAAACCATTTGTAGCACTGATGTGCCTGATTGTGTAATGATTTCCATTATGTTACACTGTTGTGACGTGCGGCCAGTTATCTTGGGATGGCGCACGGGACGACTGCCCCTCTGGTGATATGTGCCAGGGAGGGGTGTGACAAGTCCCTTCCAAAAAGGTGAGTCCATCGGTTTAACCTGTACCTGAGACAACGTTTTATCTCCTAGGTATTTGTTAACTAATAACTCTTTCCAAACCCCCTCTTCATTCAAAATCTTATACAACCATTTACTTAGGAGACATTTATTCTGTTCCTCTAAAACCGAAATTCCTAATCCACCTTGATCCTTTGGTCTACAAACCAAGTTCCATTTAGTTAATCTATATTTCCGTTTGAGCTGATTGCTTTGCCAAAAAAACGAGAGCGATAAAAGTCTAATCGTTTTCTAACTCCCTTTGGAATTTCGAAAAACGATAGTAAGAACATTGGGAGGCTTGTTAAAACTGAGTTTATAAGCACAAGACGGTCACCGTATGACAACATTCTTGCCACCCAAGCCGCCAACTTCTTCTCAAACCGGTCCTCAACTATTTTCCATTCCTTGTTTAGTAATTTTCTATGATGTATTGGTATACCCAAATATCTGAACGGTAATGCACCAATCTCACAACCAAATATACGACGATATTCCTCCTGTTCATCTTTAGCCTTCCCAAAACAATATAGTTCACTCTTGTGAAAATTTATTTTCAGCCCCGAAAGTTGTTCGAACAATGCCAATATTAATTTCATGTTCACAGCCTTCGCAATGTCGTGCTCAAGAAATAATATTGTGTCATCCGCATACTGAAGGATTGAGACCCCCCCTTCGACAAGATGAGGAACTAAACCCCCCACCTGGCCATCTTCCTTTGCACGAGAAATTAAGACGGCCAACATATCGGCAACAAGATTAAACAACAGCGGGGACAACGGATCCCCTTGTCGTAGTCCTTTGAGTGTCTGAAAATAATGACCGATATCATCATTAACTCGAATTCCTACACTCCCCCCTTGGACAAACCGAGCCACCCACTCACACCATTGCGGCGTGAACCCCTTCATACGTAATGTTTGCTGTAGGAAGGACCATTTCACTTTATCATACGCCTTCTCAAAGTCAATTTTAAAAAGGACTCCATCCATCTTTTTCTTATGTAATTCATGTATCGTCTCATGTAACACCACAACCCCTTCAAGAATATTTCTTCCAGGGATAAAAGCGGTTTGTGTGGGGCGGACAACTCTACTCGCAATAGAGGTTACACGGTTTGTTCCTACTTTTGTGAAAATCTTGAAACTCACATTCAAGAGACAAATAGGACGATATTGTTCAATTTTAATCGCATCTTCTTTTTTTGGGAGCAAAGTAATTATGCCAAAGTTTAGCTTAAATAATGGCAAGTCTCCCGCACGCAATTGCGCAAACATAGCCATCAAATCAGCTTTTAACATCCCCAAATTTTTTGATAAAACTCAGCGGGAAACCCATCCGGTCCCGGAGCTTTATTATGTTCCATATTTTTGATTGCCTCGAACACTTCCTTCTCAGAGAAGTCTTGAGTCAAAATCTTATTTTCTTCCTCTGAAATTTGCGGCAAATCATGGGTCACACTCTCATCCAAAGAAAAATTATTTGTAGCCGGCGCACCAAATAATTTCTTATAGTACTCAGAGATATAAGTCTTAAGATTTTCCTGACCCACTATCGTGCCTTCCTCTTGTTCCAATTGTATAATTCGTTTTTTCCTATGTTTACCATTCGCGATAATGTGGAAATATCTCGTGTTACTCCCCCCTTCCTGGATGTGTTTAACTTTAGCTCGCTGTGCCCATTTAGATTCCTCATCACGACGCAATTGGGCCAGCTTGTCATCCGCCTCTCTCTTGGCTGCCCGCTCGGCTACCGTAAGAGGGGTTGTTTCAGCTTTAACATCTAGTTCATCGATAAGTAAAATTAATTTATCTCGTAGCATCTTATACTCCCCACTCAAATTCCTTGCCCACCCACGAAGAAAATGTCGTAGATGACGGATTTTATTTTGCCACCGCTCAACCGGTGAGTTGCCCGTTTGGACCGCATTCCATTCACGAACAATAGTGTCATAAAATCCTTCTTGTCGAAACCACGATAATTCAAAAGTAAATCTACTAGCATTACCCTTGAACGCATGTTCCCCGGTATCTATTAATAACGGTGTATGATCCGACCCCGCACGAGTAAGAGCTTGCACCGTTACCATTGGATACTTTTGCTCCCAATCCACAGTTGCTAGAAAACGATCCAACTTCTCAAGTGTTGGCGTATCTCGTCTACTAGTCCATGTATATTGTCGTCCAGACAATTGTAAGTCTTTTAGGCTCAAACTTTCTATTATCGCATTAAAGATAGTTGGCCATCTAGCATTAAAATTGTCATTATTTTTCTCATCTTGTCTCCTTATAATATTAAAGTCCCCCCCGACCAACATCGGTACCGTCTCTCCTTCGCAAATCCTCACCAATTCAGCAAGAAAATCTGGTTTTTTGTTGTCTTGGGCTGCCCCATATACCACCACTAACACCCAACTAAACCCATCCAGCTTCGATCTTAGGTGAACTTTGACGCAAAAGTCACCTGTGACCACGTCTTGTGTAAGAAGGGTAGCATTATTGAAACCTAAAAGCATGCCTCCCGACCTCCCATGTGGAGGTAAGCAAAACCACACAAAATCTGAACCCGCAGCCAGAAAATTTAGAAAAGGTGTGGCGAATGAGGGCCTCCCCGTCTCAATTATAGCCATAAAGTCAAGTTTATTTTCCTTAATAAATTCATGAACAGCCAAATGTTTTGCCGTGTCTCCGAACCCATCTGAATTCCAAATCATACCCTTCATTTTTATTTTAAAACTTAGAATAGATGGCTAATCTCACACCCCTTCTAACCGCACGTTTAGAGAGTGATTTTTTCTTTCCTCTACCTCTCATTGCCGCTAAAGTCTCATTAAGATCCGCATGATCATCCGAGACCTCAACCTCGTCCTCCACTAAGTCTTCGCAAATATTAGTGGCATGTTTTAAAGCTAAACTAGATTCAGAGTTATCATTTGTTGGAGGTAAAGAATTTTTCAAATAGATAACCTCCCTCTCCCGCTCTAATTCTAGAATGGCTGAAATTGAAGAGTCTACTTGTGCATCAGTGATTCCTAACGAAATACCCAACCTTTTCGTTCTATGCTTAATTTCAGAATTAGATAAAGACCGTAAAGAGAGCTTGGCATGTGTTGGAGTACCTGATGGAGAACCATAAGCCTTGCACGCCGAAAGATCCATCGCGCGCTGAAGTTGAGGAAGATCCGCATTGTGTTGCTCCCTCAAACGCTGGCTGTACCTCACCTCCATCTCCATCATCCCCCCGAAAGCCATGACCTCGCTCTCCGAAGGCCTCCTGTTGGCCCATGCACCATTGCTGTTGCCCTTTCCACCTCCTGCCCGCACAGCTGAGGTTGCGGTGTCAAGGGGTTCCCCTGCCGCCCCATATATAACCCACCCACATCCTCATGTGGTCTCGGGGAGAGACACGGAGACGGCAGTTTTGTCGGTGTAGTCCAGTCCGCACTGCCGCTGTCCATCTGCGCGCCGGCAGAGAAAACAGCAGAATCGTCAACGCCGGCAGTGAAAACCGCAGCGTTTCCACCAACTGAGACAACATCGTAAGGGCCGGCAGAGAAGGCAGCAGAAATGCTGCCGCTGGCAGAGAGACCACCTGTAGAAGCAGCGTCCTCACTGCCCCGGCAGAGAAAACAGCAGTTTCGTCTACGCCGTCGTGAAAACCGCAGCGTTTCCACCTACTGAGACAGCATCGAGTCGCCGGCAGAGAAAGCAGCAGAAACTCTGCCACCGACGAGAAGTTATTTCCGCTTGCAGAAACAGCGTTTCCATCGGCAGAATCAGCAAAATCGTTGACGCCGGCAGATAAAACAGCAGTGTCGTAACCAGCAGTACGGGACGCATTGCAGCCGGCAGAAGACCCAGAACTCATGTCGCTGCTGTAACAATCTGTCTTCTCCATATCATTTACCTTGCCAACCGATGCCGACTCCACTATCAAAACCCTGTCCTTCTTCTGAATAGACGCCAAGTACGACTCATGTACAAGCTGAAATTGCTTCTTAAGTTGAGGTGAAAATATGATCCCTGTTTTCAACTCATGCCCATCCTCGGCCAGCACCTCATTTTGCTTTGTGTGACCATCTGTCTCCTTGTAACCGAGCTCAACAGCAAGCCCATCTTGTTGCTTTGTTTGCACCTCAGAAATATTGTTTTCATCCGTGACCATATCTTCAGTTTCTGAATTTTCTTTCTCCTTCCCTTTCTTGGTCGGATCTTCTTCTTCTTCCTCCTCCTCCTCCCTCGTCTCATCATCTGGAGGTGGAGATCTAGGAGCGTCATCCTCCAAGTCAGAAACATCAACCGGGTGCTCTACCTTAAACCGCAATGCGTAGAACCCATCCTTGATGTAAATTTTCCACCCGGAGGGGATCAAATTTTCCACCCGCCAAGAGCTAGGTTCGCTTCTACATATTCGCACCAGGAGGCAACGAGCAATCTATCCAGTTGGATCACAAGGAACGGAACGGCGTCTTCTTCCTCCCCCGAACTCTTCTCCTCTCTGCCCTAGACTCTTCTCGATTCCCCTACCTCCTGCTGCTACTTGTATCCACAAATTAGCTACTCAATCCTTATAATTTGGTGTTGTTGAGTGATTAGTAAAGTGGGTTCATAACAAATTGTGCATGATCAAGCTTCAGTTTCTGAAGGCGCAACGGAGTCCCGTTGGGCAGCCCCAGCAGTTGGTTGTCTCAAAGCAAATGTGGATGCAGGATGGAATGAACAGACGAAGAAGTCGGGCCTCGGTGTTATTATCAGGGATCACCGAGGTGCTGTTGTGCTATCTGAATGGAAGTACATTCCGTGGTGCACCAGTGCTGAGGAGGCTGAAGTCCTTGCATGTCTCGAGGGCCTGAAGCACCTGATATCCATGCAGACTGAAGCGTCAATTGTGGAAACTGACTGCATCCGTGCTGTGCATTCATTTGCTGCTGAAGCCCAGGACAAGTCCCCTAGCTGGAGCTTATATAGTGAAGGGAAGGAACTTCTAAAAGTCTACAATCATATTTCTGTTGCAAAGGTGGATCGTGTGAGCAACTGTGTGACGCATGCCTTAGCGCAATTAGACAAATCTGGTGCTAGTAGTATCTTAAGTGGTTCTGTGCCGACCTGCGTGTCTGCCCTAATCACAGCTGACTGTAAGAATGTTTTGCCTAAGTAAAAAAGCTCACTGATCCTTAAAAAAAAATGTCTTCTTAGCCACAGGAGTATCAGTTAATGGTTACACTGATATTACATAAACGGTGATCAAAACTTAATAGGAAATGGCGTGACGAATAGAAGATATCTTGTGCAATACAGAAATAGAGATCTCTTGGGTACGGAAGGGTGACCCCTTCAGCAAATTAATTCGAATGTAACTTTCCCCAACCCACCAAATTCCTCGGTGTCACCACACAACCCTCCACCCCCTTCTTGTCGTCGTTGGTTGCATTTGCCGTGACTACAGGTCTGCAATCGAATGTAGCGGGATGGAGGGGGTAGAAAACAATGGTGTCTTGGTCCATAGCGATAGGTGCCTTCATCTCTGGCGCCGTGAAGCTCATTTAGTTTTATTCTTAAAATAGTTAGTTTTATTCTGCTTGGTAAAGCTCATTTTTCATGGGGTTTGGAACATGCTGCTTTGGCAGTAACATTCACTCATTCCTGCGGTAGCCAATATTGCAGTCACGAAATTAATCTGAACCTAGGCGCCGCGAAGCCATTGACACTATAAAGCGTGCTGGAGGTTTCTAGCATCCGAGATACGGTGCTTCTGCCAGTAAAAAAAAATTAGAAAATATATTTAAAAGTTTCAAAAAAATCTGAAAACAATAATGCATGTTCTCGATGATGTATCATATACATGCAAAATTATAGTGCGGAATACTTTATATTTTAACCTACAGAAAATGACCAATTTATACATCTGATTATAGTTAACTATAAATTTTGTCTTTTTTATGTAGACTATAATATAAATATTTTTACATTAAGATTTTGCACGATTATAGTATACATCATTGTGAATATGCATTATTTTTTCAGATTTTTTAAACTTTAAATATATTTTTCGATTTTTTTAAAGTGACAGGAGCACTGTAACTCGGGTGAAAAACTACTTTCCGGCTGAGGTGCGCCTAGCAATATTGCTGGCCCGTTCGGTAGCTTTCGGCTTCGCCGTGGGATGAGTCGCACTCCGGTTGCCGTCCGATGACCAGTAGCCACTAACCAGTGAGCAACGACGGCGTGGCCATGACCTTCTTACTCAGCAGTTTCGGTAAAGTAAAACAAAAGGTTCTTGTTAACTCGTGACGGCCGTAACTGGGTAAGATCTACGTGCCGTGCACGATACCATCTGCATTCTTCCTCCTGAGGATGCCACCGCTGCATTTTCCCCCAAGAGTTTGTACTGTGGACTGCACCTGAACCGTGATACTTCCGGTAAATTTTACAGGTGCCGGCGAGCGACGCCGTCGATGGTACGCATGGGCTACACGGTGTCGCTCATGGATGGAGTAGACGATAAGGATTAGTACTTATTTTTTTGAACAGGATTAGTACTTGTTGAACGGCGTGTTGTCACTGAAGAAGTGCACACTGGCGAACTGAATAATGCCACCACGTTCTTACTTTTTTCTTCAGACAAGGCTGAACTTACGAATTTTTGACAAAAGGGACCACCTGGGCGAGTGAAATGCTAGAAATGACTACCCTTGAATCAAATTGGCAAAAATACCGTGGCGGCCTCCTGGCCAAGCGACACGTGGCAGAGGCCGCCGTGGGCGACGGCGGCCGGCCAGGAGGCCGCCACGGTACTTCTGCCATTTTGACTCGGAGGTGGTCCTTTTTGACATTTCATTGGGCCAAGTGGTCTCATGCGTCAAAAATTCTGAACTTACACATACACTGACTGGATTACACATCAAAACAGCTCTACACAGGTATCATGTTCGGTATATAATATGATCATGAGAGATAATGAGGGCTATTCCTATATGAGAGATTCAGAGGTTGTGGATGATCCTGAGGGCGATTCCTATATATATTTTTTTGAGACAATGAGGGCTATTCCTATACGAGAGCTTGAACCGGCAAAGATCGATGGGAAAAAATATCCAAGACATTTTTTCCTATCTTACGAACCCTTTTCAAAACCTGCAAACAACGTCTCAACTGTACGCGGGCGCAACAAAGCGGTCATCCCTTGCTTGTTATGTTTCGCCATGCTATCCTCGCAAAAGGGTGGGTTCGAGCGAGCGCTGGCAGAGCGCAATGCTGATCAAACAATCCGGGATACTCGCCGCTTCGGTGTTTCGAGCAAGGGTTGTCGCCTTAAAGAGCAGATAGCCGTCACTGACACGGACGCACCCCAGAAGAGACGAAAAATGATCTGAGAAAGACAAGCCGAAGGAGAATCTTTCTTCAACTGCACCCAAGGCTCAAGAGGCCTTATCGGGGTTGAAAATCCAATCATCCGAGGTGGAATGATTTGGTGTTGTTCAAAGAAATGTTTCAAATTCGTGTTAAGTCAAAGCAAAAGCATACTGCATAGAAGAGAGGCTCTCATGAAAATGAGGGTTTAAAAATTATTCAAATATTTTTTAACTCTATAAACCTTTATTATACCAACTTTATGAATGAAAAAACAACAAGAAGAAAAAAATGTTAGCATAACTTATTTCAAAATATTCATTTTATTTGTTGTGTTTTTAAAGACCAAATAGAAAATCTGATTAAAAAACAACAAAAAAGGAAAACAAGAAGAAAAGGAAAGGCACGGAAAAAAATCGGGGTACTCTAGTTTTGTCGCGAGCCGCAAATGTGTTGGGTCCAGTGCGTATCCTCCCTGTGCGTAACGCCGGTTATAGCCGGTTATAGGAACCCCCGATCTTGAGTGAAGCTTCTTTTATGGACCCTAGTTTGGATGGGTTGGCACATGTAACTAAAATGCGCATGATCGTTCTAGTCGTTGTGATTAATTTTAAAAAATATGTTCATTTTTATATCAACTTTATGAATACAAAATTATAACAAAAAACATAAGAGAAAATAAAAAACAGGAAAAATATGTTAGCAAAATTTCTTTCAAAATATTCATTTTTCTAATATTTCGTTGTGTTGTAAATACCAAATAGAAAACTTATTAGAAACCAACAAAAAGGAATTCGAGACGAAAAAAACGTACGGAGCAAAAAAACCATTGTACACTACTTTTGTCGCTAGCCTCAAATGTGTCGGCCCTATCGTGTTCTCCCTGTGTATCACGGCGTTTATAGGAGCTCCCGACCTTGAGTGGAGATCCTGTTATGGACGGTAGTCTCGATGGGTCGGCGCAGTTAACTCAGCACGCACATGATCGTTCTAGTCGTTGTGGTTAATTTCTTGTTCCCCTTATTGTTGGTTCAGGAAAACATATGATCTTTTCTGTTAATTTGTTTAATTGGTGAAATAGAAAATGTTTAAGTATATCATGAATTTGAAACAATATATATTGATTTGAAAAAATGTTCATTAATTTGAAAACAATGTTCACGAATTTTGTTTTGAAAAAAACTGTGAATGAACTATTTCAGGCTGTGTGCAAATGTATACTTGGAGATGGCAAGAAGATGTTGTTTTGGACAGATCAATAGCTAGACGGGCGTAGTACGGCACAAATTGCTCCTGAACTTGTGAAGCTGGCGAGAGGAAGAAGGGCAAGGACGACAACTGTGGCAGAAGCTCCTCACAATCAATGGATTACTGATATTTATGGTGATCCTAATATAGTACTCCCTCCGTTTTACAATATAAGATGTTTTAGCTGGTACACATGTTTTTAGATTCGGACTAAGAAAAGTACACACACTAAAACGTGTTCAGATTCATATGTACACATTTAAATGTGGGAAATGTCTAAAACACCCTATATTGGTACGGAGGGAGTAATATCCAAGCTATAGTGGAATTTATGGAGCTTTCGACTGTAATTCAGGCTGCACCACCTCTGCCACGGATGATGACACATTTGTGTGGCGCTTGGCTGCTAACGGAAAATACTCTGTCTCCACTGCCTACAATGCTCTGTTCATGGGAACTGCAGTGCACCACTCAAGGAAAAGCTATTTGTGCGGCTCGCCTTAAGAGACAGATGCAGTTGAGAGTGGATCAGGGCGAGGAGTAGGACGCGTTCTGTTTGGTGTGGGTTGTAATCCTCACTATGTAAAGTCCTATTCTCAATCTTAATTCAAAAACAAGCAACCGTTGGTTGCCTGTTCTAAAAAAACGAGTACTTGACTGTTGCATAGTACTAACCATTCAGTCCCGTATGTCTCCTATTCCTACGGTATCAAGTTAGCATTGCTTCTTGCGTTGTCTTTAACAGTAGATGCTCGAGACTCGAGAGAAATCGGGTAAACATACTGGCCATTGAGGTTGAGGAAATGTGCACACATCGATTGGTCCTCCTCGGTCACATATATATACATGAATATTGAATAGTTAATGATATATCTTGTGGTTGATAGGAATCAATTTATGAGAGCACACAGGTAGTAACTACAATTGGGACTGAATTGCATTCCCTATTTTATCAACCAGACATAATTTATGACTTTGACTTTTTTACCTCTAATTTGTAGGTATGAAATGAGAAGGACGATGATTTTCTTTCTCTTCTTCGGCAGTGGGATGCACTTTGTAATAAATATGATGTCCAGAATAGCAATTATTTGGGCTCTGATCTTGCTCAGACTATGAATGATGATTAATATGAGGACAATGGACCCTCCCGAAGGGTACCTTTGAGGTAGAGAAGCTTGTTCATATATGCTATGGTGATCCAAATAGCACGGGAAATGTTGGCTTGTGGTTTAAGGTACTTAAGTATTGATTCTTCCTATTTGTGTAATCCCCGCATATGTTTTATTTTACATTTGTTACTTTAGCACATCATGATGTGAAGTTTGCTTAAAGATATAAACTATTCATATAGGTCCGATGGAAAACATATGATGATAATCGTGATACCTGGGAGCCAATCGATGGCCTTTGGTTGGTATTTTTTCATCACGTTCTTATTTATTTCACTTTGTCAATAGTTCCTTACCCTAGTTAACATTTCAGCGATTCTCCTAAATGTATTAGAGAATTTGTTGAGATTGGATAGAAGGAATCCATTTTACCATTATTGCATGTAAGTATATTCCTCCTTTGTTTATTTTGGTTCGTTATCTTGTGATGCCTATTTATGCATTTACAATTCCAAAGGGTTGTGTCGACGTTATCTGCGGATTAAACAGATTCAGAAAGCCTGAAGCACCTTTGGAGGATGAAAGAAACCAACAGTTGGTTATTTTTATGGATATCGTGAACTACCTGAGACCTAAATACGTTCTCATGGAGAACGTGGTCGATATCCTTAAATTCGCAGATGGGTGTCTTGGGCGCTATGCGTTGAGTCGCCTTGTCTCCATGAAGTACCAAGCAAGACTTGGAATGATGGTTGCCGGATCTTATGGGCTACCACAGTTTAGGATGCGAGCATTTGTCTGGGGAGCTCTACCCTCAGTGGTATCCCTTTTTTTTCTCTGCTCTT
Organism: Poa pratensis; assembly: GCA_947311845.1. Classification (NCBI taxonomy): domain Eukaryota; kingdom Viridiplantae; phylum Streptophyta; class Magnoliopsida; order Poales; family Poaceae; genus Poa; species Poa pratensis. The sequence goes on along the minus strand of CAMZMU010000101.1, from coordinate 10,133,057 downwards.
TCTTACATTGCAATACCACTGGTAACTTATAAAGTATATCTTGCAATGTAGGTACTTCCAAAGTTACCACTTCCAACTCATGAAGTTATTAACCGAGGGGTAGTTCCAAATGAATTTTCGGTACGAGAATACGTCACTAACACCATGTTTTTGTTTTTATTTTATATTACTAAAGCCACGTTTTGTTTTCAGAAATGTCTTGTCACATATGACGAAACAAAAGATAAGCACTTGAGGAAAGCCCTGGTGCTTAAAGATGCAATATGTGATCTACCAAAGGTTCCATTGACGGCTTTCTTCCCATACCGAATGATTTTTGAATCGCTGCCTGAACAATTGTGATATTTTCTATCCATATTAAATATTTAGTTTTCTACAGGTTGGAAACAAGCAACCTAATGATGTGATGGAGTACCGTAATGTATCAAAAACAGATTTCCAGCGCTATATCCGGCTCGACCGTGAAGGTAACCCACAGTGTGACCTATGATTGTGTAAAGTTAATGCAAATAAGTAGTTCTCTCTTTTTTAATGAAAACAATATTTTATTTGTATACCTTTTGTCTTTCAAATGGAGAGCCACCTTCTTCTTGTGTTTTCAATTATGTTACTTGGTTCAACGATGTCACACCACCATAGTTTCCACCATTGTAAGATTTTTTGAGTATATTACTACTTTGAGTTATTTTGTGCCAGACTGAGTTATTCTGCTCTCTTATTCATTTGAAGACATGAAGAAATCCACATTTGGAAATGCTCCTGTCATGAGCCCACGGGCCCATGGGCCGTCTGTTGGGCCGGCCCAACAGACACGATGACAGAGACGCCAGAACCAGCACTACCCTGCGGCGGTGTGGACTACATGAGGGAAGTTGGTGACCTCGGGATTGGTATCGAAGAAGAGATACTCGGCTGGCTCTACTCCTGTATCCCCTTTGCTGGAACACTCTCTCCCACCTCGGCTCTCAATTCCTCCCCCTTTCATGCTGAGAACTTGTATCCAGAACAATATACATCTGTGTGAATCGTAGTAGAGAGTAAGGTGTGACAGCTCCTCCTAAGGAAGATCAGCTATTTGATCATCGGCCACTACAACTAAACAGAGATGATTATGAACGAGTGCAGAAGATTCCCGTAAAAAAGGCAAGCTAAGGCTGAGTTAAGTCATGTTTTTCCTCTTTTTGCCCTATTCTGCAATATCTTAGCAATTATTGTTTTTTTTTTCAGGGGGCCAACTTCCGGGACCTAAAGGGTGTCCGGGTTGCGGAAAACAATAAAGTTGAGTTCATTCCAGATTTGAAGCGTGAACTTTTGCCTTCTGGGAAACCTTTGGTACTTAAACATGTTGTGGATTCATGTTATCATCTGTAATGTATATATTCCCAATGTTTTAAATCATCCTTGCTTCTTTGGTAGGTGCCTAATTATGCTATGACCTACATCAAAGGGAGGTCACTGAAGTAAGTATACTGAACGTCCTTTCGTAATATCTGCAGAACTCCATTGATAATGCTTGTCATGTTGCTTCGCAGACCATTTGGACGCCTGTGGTGGGATGAAACTGTATCAACGGTTGTCACCAGAGCTGAGCCTCACAACCAAGTAAGCTCGCAATAAAATTTATGGTGTCTATGATTGTACAACCTGCCAATTGATTTTATTTTGATCAGGCGTTGATGGACTTTTGCAGATTATTTTGCATCCCAATCAGGACCGAGTTCTGACCATACGAGAAAATGCAAGGCTGCAAGGCTTTCCAGACACAAGCTGTCTGGCCATATAAAACAGAAGTAAGTTCTGATTTAACTTGACGTCGAATGTAGTCCATTAAAAGATACCATACCAGTTTGGATTCTCTTAAAGGGAGGTAGCTCTGAATTTTTGGACCATCATTATTATTTGTGTTGTCTATGTATTATGTAGATATATCCAAGTTGGCAATGCTGTCGCTATTCCTGTTGCTCGAGAATTCTGCGGAGACAAGCCCCTGTTCGAACTGCCTTGGAATTTTATTCCTAAGGCTCAAGGAACAACAACAAGATTGTCAGTGGAAACTTTTGGAGACGAAGCAGTGGAGGCAGAATAGTTTTATGACTTTTGGGGCATATACCCGCCTGGCGAGCTGTCCAAACATTGTTATTTATTCTGTAATACTGGTTTGTCCAACTCGTAGAATATTTCACAAATGCGTGTAACTTATAACTAAGTTTATTTATTTCCCCAATGGGTACTATTGCTTCAGATTCAGGTATTGAGATGAAATGGATTGTCTACTTTATTCTGATTAAATAAGTGTTAAGTATGTTTGGGGTGCACTGCTACCACTAGGAGATACCTTATCTTATCTTCTGGAAGAACTTTTCTGATCAGTTCCGGAATCTGATACTCTTTGCTTCTGGAAGATATGTGAATTATCAGGTCTATTTCTTAGTCATTCTTAGTCAGGCTTCTATGAATTTACCTTGATTTTGTACTAAGGCACTTCACCTTTATTATTGATGAAATATCCAATTCTGGAGTCTATATGATGCTTGCTCTTTTGGGGTTACTGGTACTCTGTGTCTGTTGTGCTTGTTCTAGGTTTTGCTTCAGATGGCCTGCTGAGTGCTTAGGCTTTGGAGGGACGGACAGACAGGGGTGGCATATTGTTGCCTTAATGCCCGCCTATTTCGTAGTGGCTTGTAGCCTTGTTCTTGCCGGGTGTGGCTTGTCTCTTTCCTTCGTGTTCACTGAGATGTAATACGATTTAAATAATCTTAAACTATGCAATAAATGGCTGTTTGCATCACTCGATGCAGAGGCCGGGTTCTCCCCATTTCTAAAAAAAAATATTGTTGCCTCAATGCCCGCCTCCATCAGCAAGGCAAGAATCAATCCCTGATGCTGGTCAGCGTGTGGATCTTCAGTTTTTGTTTCCTTTTGCCAGATAAATAAAAAGAGGCATCGAAAGATGTGTGGTAACATTTTCCCAGGAACTTAATTGGTTTCTTGTCCACTAATACTGCCACTTAGTATTTTCTGACCGGTACCGTTCCTGATTCTGAAACTCTTGCTTCTCGAGGATATGTGAATTTACCTGAAGTCTATTTATTAGTCAGGATTCTCTGAATTTGCTTGAATTCTGTACTTGGGCACTTCACCATTAGCGATGCAACATTTCTACACTGCTACTAAAATATCTAATCTATTTAACTCTTTAGTAGGGATATTGGCATTTGGATAACACATAATGAAATGACAATCCTTATTGCACTGACAAATTACTCCGTTGTTTCATCTAACCGATAAGAACTTTGTTTATTCTATTGTGTTCTGAGACAAAGTTGTCTGACAGATGACGGAGGATGGGAGTCACTTAAGTCCCTTTCATTTGGTATTTGGGTTTGCTTGACACTTGACATGAACATTGTTTTCTTTTTCACTAATCATGCCGAGTTTCTACTCTTTCATAGCATGGCTGATTATTGGCGAACCTGAAGGTATGATCATTCAAGCTATAGTATTTGGAATGACTGGTGTCAGGGTAAATGATTTACCCTTCAGATTCCCTGGACGGATGGACGGTCAGCCTCCAGCAGCAAGGCAAGATTCCAATCCTGCTCTATGTGAATCTTCAGTTTTTGTTTCCTTTTGCCTGATAAATAAAAGAGGCATCGAAAGTTGTGTGGTATATGAAACATACAGAAGGGTAAAAACACGCCATGGACAGGGGTGTGCATATCTGTGGTTAAACAGGAAAAAAAAAAGCAAAATGGTTCGGAGAACCAATCCAGATTTGTCTCAACTGGCTTGGCCCCGGCCGGCAGAGACAAACAGCATGGCGTAGCGTAGTGGTAAGTCCAGATGAACTAACTGATCATGCTGTATGGATTAATTAGTTAGTTACCTCAGGGTAGAGTCAGCATTTACCACTTACTACTGGTATGAGGTAATTAACAAGTAAACTTTTACAGTGCCTTTTACTGGTCCTCAACTTTGACCAGTATGGTTTGATCCGACGGTTGAGAAAGATTTGGCCCAGGAGGCCCATTAGTGCTATTTGGTTGAAAAAAAAAACGAGCTAGCGGATGAGGAAGATTATTCGAGTGGAAAAAAACGAGCCGGCAGATTTCAGCACGAACCTCCGCTCGCGACGCCTGCTATCTCCGCCGCCGCCGCCACCCTCTCCGCACTCGCCGACGCTGCCAACTCCTCTCCGCACTCGCCGCCGCCGCTCATACCTCTCCGCACTCGCCGGTGCTGCCGCTCCAACCCCTCTCGACGCCGTCGCCTTCCGCGGGAACGCACGCCGACACTCGACGCCGCCGCCACGAACCCCTCTCCTCTCTCCACTTCTAAGCCACTGCGGTCCGTCAGAGGCGATCCGGCGAGGCCGCAACTCAGGATCTCTTCCGTGTTCGTTGAATTCCTGCTGGTACGCGGAGTCCGGAGGCCGCACTCGCAAGGCACAAATCAAGTGAAAGGTAGTTTATTTTCCCCCCAATAACTTCAGATCAAGAGGAAATTCATTGCATCTTCTCTATAAAATCTGAATGTCAATTTTTCTAGTCTCCATGTCGAGGATGGTCTGAGACTCTGAGTATATGTGCATGTATAATTTGCTTGATTTCCACACGGCACAAACCAACTGAAACTTGGTACGGTTGATTTTGTTTTGGAGCAATTCATATATGTACATGTATGATACTCAAGGAAAAGCACTTAGTATTGAGAATTGACTAGTTGCGTACAGACATACAATTACAATTCTATGTACATGTATGATGCTGAACAAAAAAAATAACTTTAAGGGTGATTGCAGCTTGGCATATAGGAAATCTGCAATGCTAATGGCTGTTGAATAATTGCACATTTTATTTCATCTATCTAGCTTCTTCTACTTTATTTATTTAACAATCTTAATACGCTTTGTTTGCTCGCTGCCTAGTCAAGTAATCTATTTATTCATCTGTTATGTGAATTATGTTGCATGTAACCCTGTTAACTCTATGTGCTTAGCTGAAATTGTAGTTCGCATGAAAACAGTGACTTCATTGTCCTCTGAATATTTTGAATTTGGGTTCTGTGTTGGTAACGTTTGATTGAGTTCAGATTTGAAAAGTTGTGGTATTAGCTTATGTATTCAGTTTGGTCTTCATTAGTAAAAGGTAGATGAAAACATATCTAATTCAGCTTTATTCAATGCTTCAATGAGCACGGAGGAATCACAAAGAGTGGTTGATTTTTTTATGACTATTCTGGGTGACAACCCCGACAGTGACGAGAATGATGAGGCCGACGAGAAAAACGAGTCGAGAACATTTGGTCCTTTGCCTGCATATTTTAATCGTCATACAAAGCTTTTGATGGCAAAGTCCTTGATCCAATACCCATAATACTAAAAGGTTCTCCATGTAAGAAGAGGTCTAAGGCATTCCAAGAGAGATTCAGTTCCAGGGACTAAGGTAATGTTCCAATAATAATTATTTATGTGTTGCATAGGATGATCAACAAGTTTCTTAGTACAAAAGAAATCTTCTAATTTATCCTTCTCTTTATAAACAGGTATTTAGTGATGGACTCTCATTGATGACGCAGATTACAAGTGATGTATTTCTTTTTCGTCTGGCAAGTGGGGATTTGATGCACACCGTAGTTGGCAGCCCCAGAGAGCGAGGACACAGGGATCAACTTCAAGAAGTTTTCAGCCTCTAAATTCTTTGTAGCAAGATTAACGAATTTCTTTGTAGCAAGAATATTCATGCCTTCCTGAATGATCTTCTCGTAGCAGCCTGTTCTCTTGCTCATTGGTTTATCACTCCTTTAATTCTGGTGCATCTCATGGACAGTTTCAGATGTTCTAGTGTTACTTTTGTGTTGTGGTTGGTTATTTAGTTGCTCGTTTAATTAATTCTGCAGCATCTAGTGAACTGTGAACAATTGTACAGTATAGACACATTCTAGTGTCACTTCTTTGTCGCGCTTCAGTAATCAGGTGTGGGAAACAGTGTGCCACTTCGGTCATAGTATGATTACATAATCGTAGGGGCTGTAGTGACCCGGAAGATCAGTTTTGCTTACCTAATGCCCAGAGCCACATACAAATGCGAGACTATAGAAATCAGCTTTTCTTCTTGTCTGGATTATTTCCGTGTGGAAAGTAGGACTGTAGGATTCATGTTCATCAGTACTAAAGAAAAATTCACCTCCGACAGTGAGGAGCATCTCAGAAAGCATAGACAATCGTAGTTTTCTGTGTAATATATGTCTCTCGCTGCTGGTTCATGGCAATGACATAGTATCTCCGGCAGATCACAATCGACTAACGAAGGCGATGCATGACGAGTCCAGCCAACCCGACCCGAGATAGCTTTGAGGAAGTATCGCATGGAATAGGAGAGGAAATTTCAGTGATAAAACGTACAGGAAACAGATCTTCTTGAATCCATAAAACTCTGATGTTTCACCTAATTAGCTTCATACAAATCAATAGCTTTGAGGCGTGAAAGTTGAATATTGATGCACATGTTAGCATGGTGGTCATATCTGGCACTGAAGCTAACTGAGTGTACTGAAATTTCGGAATTATTTTACTGCACATGTTAGAAGATGCCCTGTTTCCTTAAGCTAATTAACTGTACTGAAGCACTTGTTTTTGGTACTGCACATTTCATTTCTATTTGGTTTGCTGCTAACCAACGATACAACATCAAAGTTCCACAACCAAATTTGCTGCATATTGCAGAGTAGGTGGTTGATTTAGCAGGATTCATTAGTCAGGACCGGTTCTTGATCAAACAAATTAGGACCAGTTAAGTTGTACCAAATGAACGAATGCACATGAAGTTGGGGATGCAGTGGAAGGGCAGTGACCAAACCCTAGTCTGAACCCAACACCTCAACATCGAAACTGACACTAGAGTTCAGAATATGGAAGGGTATTCATGGAGGGCGAGGTTGACGACATGGTCGTGCGAGATTCGCCAGACGTCGGGGGTCTCGCCCTCGCGCGGGAGCTTCATTGGGGCTCTGTCAAGCACGAACGGCTGCCGTCCCATGGGCGCCTCCCGGTTAGAGCTGCCGCCCGCCCACGCGCGAGAAGTACTCGCCGCTGCCCTGCCCGACGCCCGAGACCACGGGGCCCTGGATGTCGGCCGCGAAGGCGGAGAAGAACGGGTTGGTGTCAGACGGAGCAAGGAGTAGGTGGCGGTGATGCCATCGGCGGTAAGGGCCTCGCGGGCGGAGACGGCGGCCCGGCAACCAGTGGGCGGGCGTAAGACGTGCGGAATCGCACCGTCACCTTGCCGCCGGTGAGGAGCAGTGCGCTGCTGCGCTCCATGATATCGTCTGGATAAGGTTTTCTGGCCAGTTTTTTTTCAGAGGCTGCACTGGGCTAGATTTGCTGTACTTTTTGTTGGGCCAGCACTTTGAGACCTAATTGGGCCAGGGCCCATCTACGGTGACGCACAAATTGACCACCAGTATAACTTATACTGGTCATCGAATTAGCTCCAGTATGAAACGTTTAGAGCCATTAGATTAGCGAAAATAAACGGCTGTGGTTCATTTGAGGGTATCACAAAAGGGCTCAATTAACAAAGTAAGTGTGAAAACAGCTAGCACTTAATTAGTTTCTTGTACACTAATACTGCTACTACCTAGTATCGTTGTGCAGCCTGAATTGAATAAAGATCGATTTACCAGCGAATTAATTGGACATCAGTTCAAAGTGCCAACCAGGGGATCCATGGAGTGTAAATCATTTACCATAAATCTGAAGGTATCCAATTTACTCTTCATTGTTCCCCTTCGGATCTGAACACGTGTGTCTAGCCACTCGTATGGTGAGCGTGTATGTACATTGTCCAGCAACTTATTAGTTAGACTATCTAAATTCTATGTAGGCTTTGACAGTTTTCATAGGCAATAGTGCACCATTATTTCTGTGCATTGCCAGGCATGGCTATGTCGGCCAAAGAGTAGCGGCTGCTTGATGACGCCTCCATGGCGCTCGACATCAGCTTAAGCCGGCTTCCTTCCCGGTATTCTCTCGATTCCTACTCCCTCTTGTACTTGCTGAACATTGTGTGTATCTGAAGAATGAGGAAGCACGCTGGGAACTGAACAACTCCACCACATTATTTATGACAGGGCGGAACATACACGTACAATGCACACTAGAATACTGGATTACACATCAAAACAGCTCTACACATGTATCGCATCATGTTCAGTATGTGATATGGTTACACCGGCAAAGATCGGTGGGAAAAGAATGCAAGAAATCATGTATGTATCTCTTCAGGAAGAGAGGTTCAGAGGTTCTGGATGATCTTGAGGGTCTCGCCGATGTGCTTCTCGGGCTGGAACTGGTTGTTGTAGATGTACTGGACGACGCCATTCTTGTCAAGCACGTAGGTCTGCCTCCCGGGCAGCGTCCCGAAGAGGTCGGACGGCACCCCCCACTCCTTGCGCACCTTGTTCCCCTCGTCGCTCAGCAGCGTGTAGGGCAGCCTGTACTTCTTGGCGAACGCCTTGTGCGACGCTGCGTCGTCGCCGCTGATCCCGATCACCTCCGCACCCGCCTTCTTGTACTTTTCGTACGAGTCCCTGAAGGCGCACGCCTGCAACACCCATCACCTTGGCGTCATCCAGCAATCACACGATACAGAGTTACATGTTTACTGAATCAATCACACATATTCCTTCCAAAACCACATTGAGATTAGATTCAAAACCATGACAAAATCTTAGTTACATGGATCACCTGTCTTATTTTCTAGCTAGAAAGTGTTCTCTATTACTCCTACTAGCTTACACGACTTTCAGACAAGCGAGTACGTTCTACCGGCGGCAAGTACATTGATCACTGGCGCCACTCCATTACTGCTCGTACATGTAGATGAAGTCGGAGTTGCCGGCCATGGCGTTGATGACCTGGGACGTGAGCACGGCGCCGCCGGCGATGACAACGATGATGAGCACGGCCGTGATGGGGTTCCTCAGCAGCTCGTAGATGGGCTGCACCAGCGCCCACGCAAACCCCGTGCTCACCGTCAGCGCGTACAGACCGTACCGCCGCATGTTGTCCCAGAACTCCTCCACCAGCGGGCCCTCCGGCCCCAGCGCCAACGCCGGGCCCGCGTCCACCGACAGCGCCAGTGCCACCGTCACGCCAGCGGTGATGCCGCCGATCAGTGCCCACGTCGGCAGCTCGCACGTCCGGCCTCCGTTCTTGGACGCTGCTGCTGCTGCTGCTTGGGTGCTTTCTTCAGACGGTATGGTGGTCATGGTGTGGTGGTGTTGTTGGGGAGTGGTGTTTGGGGTGGTGGAGAGGTGAGCTTGGACGGTGGCGAAGCCGTGGCGTTTGGAAATGATCTGGTTTGGACGAAATATGACTCTGTTAACAAGTGGCAAATAATAGAGCTACTGTATTTAAACATAACTGAATCTCTGCCTCAAATCAACTAATTGGTGGGTTTTTTTTTTGGGGGAATGGTTTGGCCAGTTTGGGGATTGTGTATAGGGTTTAGGGTCATTTCCACATTGGCCTCACATGTCATTACGAGTATCCATGGAGCAAACTCTGAAGACATGCCCCGACCCGCGAGTACACCGGTACGCGGTGACGGTAATTCATAGGCAAAAATAGTCTCCATACCTGTGCCCGGCAAGGTATATATCCATGGCTGCCCGAATCATCGGATAAAATTTCCATTAATCCTAATAGTGGTCTAGTTGACGATGATGTGGGAAAAACTAGTCGTAAAACCAGTTCTCGCGGACTTCTATTTGTACAATCTTGATAGCTGATGTTGCAGTTAAGTGGTATCAGAGTTTCTACCACATTATATCACTGACAATTATGTTGAACATCACATATTTGTTTACAATCAGCAATGGAGGCTAGCATTGCAATGAATTAAGGGGTAAATTATTCGTCATGTTGCTGTTTTTTCTCTGAATATTAGGCCTTGGACTGGCATCTTAGATGGAGTAACACTTGGCGGACTGCCACTATTTCATCAACAGCTTAGATTTTTGGTGGGCACTCATTAACTGATGGACGAAACTGTGGCAAAGAACACCGACCTGTTTCGTGCACCCGGGGCTTTCATCGGCAGGGTAGAAGTAGAGGACGACGGGCTTGCCCTTGAACTTGGAGAGCGACACAGTCTTGCCGTCCTGGTCCTTGAGGGAGAAGTTGGGCGGCACGCTGCCCTTGCTCACCTGCAAGCCAGCAGCAGGGACCCAATCCCATTCAGTCACCAAGAATTCACCACCAGCTAGCGCGCCTCCGCGTGTAAGATTGCTATCCAACTAGCGTGTGTACCTTGCCGCATACGATGCCGGTGGACGCCGCGCGGCGGCGTGGCACTGGCGGGACGGCGAATGCCGACGCCGGCGCCCTGAGACCGTGGAACGAGGTGGAGGGCTTGCAGAGAAGCGCCTGAGGACGGAGAGAAGACGACGACGACGCCCGGGGTGAGCAGCACAGAAGGCTTGCAGCAGGCTGTGGAGGCGGCGAACGCCATCTTGAATCGAGCTGAAGGAGTCCGCTGCTCTGTTTCTTGGTGGAGGAACTGCTCGGAACCTCCTGCGATGGATGGTTGGTTCGTAGCTCAGGGGATATCAGGATGAGATGGGAATGGAACGGAGGGTTTTGTGCCTACGTGGCGTAACCTGCTGCCCTTTGCTGTATGTCTGAACTCTTTGGTATACTGACAGAACTAAGTGATGCCATATTTGTTTTCATATTTTTTTGCGGAAGCGGAAACGAATAAAGAAACTCCGGAAACAAATACAGAAGCAAATATTGTCGGAAACAATTATGAACCGAATACGGTACGGAGACGAATATAAAACAGATGTTTGCCGGAAACAAGAGACCCTTTAACAATGCAGAAAAAGTCAATCAAACCAACAAACTTGTCAAGTTTCTAAGATGAAATAAAGTCTAGCGAGATATCATGATTATATAATATAGTGTATATAAGTTATAAACTTTGGCAACACTAAAAAATATGTACTATCGTATCTACCGCGAGTGCCACGCTGAAATGTCGAACTGGGAACGATTCGGAGAGGGAGATGATATACGAGTACATATGGACTAAACATGGTCGCTTCAGATCAATTTAGTTTTTATTCATACCTTGGATTGTGTCTAAATTTTTCCACTGGAATTAGTGGCCCTGGTGGATTTGGAAAGCACCGCATAGAGAAAATGGGAAGTTTCATATTATGGGAAAATGAAGTTTCCATGGTCGTTCCGTCAAAATATGTTGTTTCATTTCTGTTTCCATTTCCGTTTCTGCATTCTGTTTCTGTTGTGTTTCGCAAAATTCCATTTCCGTATTAATATTCTGTTTCAGTTTTTCACGGAAAAGTTGGCAAGATTCCGTTATGTACACACAAAACATCACATATGGACAAGCTATCGAAGTTTCTTGGTAAATGAATAAGGTTTATCTTGCCTTCACCTACACCAAAAACATCAAGGTGCAACTTGTGAGATTCGACCATAGAACTAATATAATACTCTGGTCAGTCCTTTGTCTCTAAGATTCCATTTTGCACTACAGAAATCTGTTGCGTTACGAGAATCTATATCATCCTGGTAGCCCTTTGGTTTAGATTTCGGCTTCCAGGTAGTGAGTCTGGTTGTGGAATCCCAACCAAACACAACCTAGAGAATGCAAATCTGGATTCTGTCCAATTGGGCCAATCATGAGTTACTCCCTCCGGTTTTAAATATAGTGCGTGAATATCATAAATACAATTTTCTTCTATATGAGGCCACTATCTTTTCTCAAACATAAATGATTAGATTTTGACTCCTACAATGGTGCTTATTAATTCAAATGTTGCATGAAGTCGTAGAGAAAGAGCGGTCAGCAACTAGTTACATGGTATCAATCACAAGTTTAGAATTCTTATTAGGGTGGGAGCACTTGCTGTTATTTGGTCGTTTAGTTTATGTACAAATCAAAAGATTTTTAACAGTAAGATTTTTTTCTCGTACACAGGTCATCTACCGGTGTAAGTTTTCTCCATTCATGGTCACCTCTACAACATGTGGAAAATTGAGACCAATTTATGAAGGTGTCCACATGGGTGGCCGCATGATCTACAGATTGGATCTCCATAGTCATAGGCAATCTACAGTTTCTTTTGATTACTTGCTTGTTTTTCGCCTTTTATTTTATCTTGTTTGAGAACTTGTTGTTGTTGTTGTTGTTGTTGTTGTGTGAATCCTAAATATACAAAGGCCGGTTGTAGTGCTTAAAAATCTTGAATAATAAAGCGTCCTTTATAAAAAGAAATAGAGAAAGAGCAACCACATGCAATATGTTTAATTAGCTCGAAACACGAGAGGATTTCCACACAGTTAATCGTGCTAGTTATTAGTTGGTTTTGTTTTATTGTTATGTGGAAAATGGGATAATGGACTTGTATACAAAAGCCGAGGGAGTAATAGATACCCAAGCCCATCAGATCGATCCCCACTTTGTCACCTTGTTGTGCGTCGTATATCTATCCTTGATGTCCCTCCTTGACCGTTGACTGTACATGCAGACTTATTTCACCACCCAGCCCCCACCCTTTGTTGTCTTTTTTCATCGATGTTACTACAAAAAGTAACCTCTGACCTTGGCCAAGCAACAACTTATCATAACGCTACTCTCTCGAGATGACATGAGAGTATGGCGTGAAGGACCATTGGATTAGGATGTCTCAAAGGTTAGTGGATGGACAAGACGAAGGGATAATAGTCGATTAGGTAGACTAGGAATGACTGACATGGGTAGGTCAATGAGGAGGTGAAAGTTATCACACTTGTCATCCCTCTATTCCTGATGCCTTCTATGCCTATACTTACGAATTTCAAAACCCAAAAGAGTGGTGACAGAAGAAATGTGATTGGATAATTGTGATGCACAAAAGAGAAATGAGAAACAAGTTGTTCTTTGTATTTGGCAAGTCTCTCTCCTTATAAAAGTCTTGGGTAGTAGACAACGGAATGAATTCATTGGTCATATGGTAGCTGAGAATCAGTTAGTTATGAGCTCGATACTCTGGTAGATCAGTGGGTGTGAGTTCTTTTTCCGCCCATTTAATAAATGATGAATTTGTACATGTCGATCAAAATGATGCACGTAGCCAGCACACTGTTTTTTGGGTACAAAGTTCATACAAGAAAAAATTAAATTTTTGGTGTCAGGTGAAGTATCCCATTTACATTTGTGAAGTTTAACCAAGGCGTCCACCCACTAAACATGACATGGACTACATATCTCTAGTGGATGATTTTTTTACAGAAAGATGCACAAACTTTATAAAGCGCTGAAATATATTGGTTGTCCTTCTCCATCAGTTCGAAGCTTTGCTTGAGTTGGCTATTGCATGTAATTTAATATGGTATAAAAGCAACGAGGTCTCAAGTTTAACACACGGCTAACGCATTATTTAATAAAAATATGTGCAACATTTCATCGATCTCATGTCTAGGGTACAGTGGAGCATATACATAGGGGGAGTGTTCATCGATCCCATCAGTTGTTATTTTGATGTGTTCCAAATTCATATGAAGATATAAAGTGAGAGGCTAACTTCGGAGCGAAGCGGAGGCCCGTCGCCGGAGGCTTGGGCCGTCGCGGGGGTGCGGGGGTGGTTGTGCTGTGAGTTGGAGGGCAACGTTGCAATCTGTTGTTGCCCAGTCTACCACTGAAGCAGAGTACATGGCTATTGCTGAAGCATGTAAAGAATCGGTTTGGCTGAAAGGTTTGTTTGCTGAGCTTTGTGGAGATGATACTTGCATTAACCTGTTTTGCGATAGTCAGAGTGCTATTTACCTTACTAAGGATCAGATGTTCCATGAGAGAACAAAGCACATTGACGTCAAATACCATTATGTGCGTGATGTTGTTGCAAAAGGTAAACTGAAGGTATGCAAGATAAGTACTCATGATAATCCTGCTGATATGATGACAAAGCCACTTCCTGTTACTAAGTTCGAGCTTTGCTCGGGCTTAGTTGGTATCACTGTCTAGCCCAAGAGGCTATTTGGCGCCGAAGGTGTTTTTCTTTGTTGTTTCAGGGGTGAAGTTCTCGTTCATGCTACAAGATGGAATTTGTCTTAAGGTGGAGTGTTATTTTGATGTGTTCCAACTTAGGGTTTTATGCCACCATATATACATCTTGTAAGCCGCCGCTTGGGGTAAGCCACACATTGTAAACCCACAGCGTTTGTAACCTCACCCGATATAGTGAAGTATTGCTGGCTGGCGCCCGTGGTTTTTTCCTCTCCTTTGTTTGGAGAGGTTTTCCACGTTAAAATCTCGTGTCCCCTTTGGTTTGATCGTTCCGCTTTTCGTCGTTTATTTGCTATCGTTTATAACATCAGTCTTGTTACAGGCCAACTAACAGAAACAAGATCGCCAACAGGCAACAGGTAAACCTGATATGATGGGGTGGAAATGGCAACAAACCAGCCAAGCATGGAAGGAAGAATCCTCTGATTTAGGAGTCCCAAACATTTATCTGCGTCTGCTGATGGATGGAAATGAATCGTCTGACTGTTAGCTCTAATGGAAAGTGAGAATTAATTTTTAACGTTTTCCATTTCATAATTCACATGGATTATCCACCTCCCGCCTGCTTGGGTAGTGGGCGCCGTGGGCAGCCCCACTCCTGCCTGCACCCTGACATGGATATCGTGGAAGCTGTAGCCGTAAATCACTCTACTAATCAAACGGTCGTCTAAGCCGATTCCATTGTTTCCGTTCTGCTATACCATATATACCCTACCCGGATACCCCTCTTTCTCCTCCTCCTCCTCCCGTTTTCAAACACATCGATCGGAGCTAGCCACAGGCAGGGTTCCTTCTCCCAGAGTCAAGCCATGGCGACCGACCAGCCACTCAATGCAAGTTTTCTTTCTTTCAACTCCCGTGCATGCATCTGTACCATCCACGTCTTTAATTTTCTTCGTTTGTTTACTTCTATATTTATCTTGTGCTCCTCTCGATCTTTTGATTAATAGAATGCCATGGTTCTCTAAACTCTATCGCTTTTGACAAATAGACTATTGCCAAGTGTTGTAGAACGCGTTGCCGCGCAGTAGGAACAAGATCCTAAATTTGTGTTCGCAAGATCCATTCTCACAATCAAGTGATCTGGGCTCACTTTGTATGCTGTCATTTTAGGAGGTTTTGACAAAGATAGTCATGAGGCCTCTTCAGTAGCCCTTTTCTGACAGCAATTAGATTTAGCCTTTTCCTCTTCTTTCTGAATGTTTGGTCACACTAAACACTAGTATATGCATATGATGTTTCTTGTAGTGCCCATTAGCACCGTGGCAAATGGTATAAATACATGTGTTTTTTGCCTTATTCCAAATTTAAACGTTCATGTGACACAATAATAAGAATCTGACGATGGCAGGATGAGGGGATCGCTAGTGTTGTCGGTCAAAAGTCTGTCGGAATTGATGACTGCAATGAACAAGACAGCGAGGTTGATTTTTTCCCTTTAAAAGTAAGTGTTTAGTTGCTTTAGTTTGTACGTATGCACTAAATAGAGCAGAGATATGGCTCCATTCAGAGCATCAGTATGTACGATGAAAGAAATGATGTCTTCACATTGCTACAATATTTATTCCTTCCCATCCCGGTCATAATTTTGTAAAGTACAGACATACAACTTGCGGATCTTATATCTCATCATGGCAGGTCGTCAGGCCTGAGACTGAGCCAAACAAGATTAACGGCCGTCGTATTAAACAGTGTGGACAGAGAGGCCAGACTTGCAAAGTAAGATGCACTCACTAATTACATCTTTGTGTTTATACTTCTGTTATGAACATATTCTTGTCAGAGGAAATTAGAACAAATAAACAAAGCTTCCAGTTTTCAGTTATGAATTCCTAACGCTTCAGAGATCTTGAGTATTTGTATCTTTAGCCACATATATAAATTCATTGCTCTGCTTTGATCGGTTTTGTTACAGAGGAAGAAAATGGCATTGGCCTACAACAGCTGCAGTGATAGTGAGGGCGAAAGGAACAAAGATGACGATTTTGACCCGACGGTAAGGATACTACATGAAATCTTTTCAAATAGCTTTATTTAAGACATTTTTGTTATTGAAAGTTTGAAAGAAAACACATGTTAATATATCAAATTCATGTTTGTGTCAAACAATTCTTAATGGAGCAGTAGACTAAGGATAATTTGTGACTCTACAGGTACCCGATGCTCATGGCCGAAAGAGAAGGTATTTCAACTCATGTTGTTTTTTCGCAAGTAGACTGTTAAAAGATCTCACGTCTGCCTGACTTAAGCACATAAATCGTCCAAAAATATTATAGGGTTCGGGGCAGACGTGGCTCTGCGATGAAAAGAAATCCAGAGGTACCAGCAGGATACTATCCGACCTACACCAGGCGTATGAAGGAGTCAAACTGTGATAGAGTTTTTTGGCTGGTAAGTCTCTGATTACTAGTTTTGAATGCATGTTCAAGTATCCCCAGTTAATGCAGTTTCCTTTTTCATAACTTCTGCATTTGACTTCGAGATTACTTTCAATTTTGTGTTTTGTTCCAGCATATCTCGACTACCTTCTGCAGAAAGTATCTTCCAAAGCGTAATGTTAAAATGACTTTAGAAGATGAATATGGACAGCGCAGTCATGCAGAGTTCAAAAGCGGCAGCTACGGTCTGAGTGGTGGGTGGAGAACTTTTGCTCTAGAGCATCATCTCAAGGTCGGAGACACAGTGATCTTTCAGCTCGTGACGCCGTTAAAATTCAAGGTGAGTCCTGCTTGATTGTTTTCTATTTCTCTAATGCAGGAGCACTACCATGAATTCATTGATCTGGTTAACATTTGACTATTGTATCCAGGTGTATATTAAAAGAGAGAAGGAGTTCACAACAACTGATGACATGTCTAAGGAGCTTACCACCGGAGGCAGCAGCTCATCACTTGGCGATTATGCCAACAACCTAACTGGTGAAGAACCATTAGACGATGTTGATGGCATGAGATCCCCAGATTCAGAGATCGAAGATATTAGTGGTGTGCGGTCATCAGCAGATCAACGACCGCAAGTGGACCGCAAGGGCTACGAAGAGGTCAATGTTGAGAAGGGTGTGCCCCGGAGAAGATGAGAACTCTCATGTCGAAGCTGGCGACTCTAAAGGATGATCTGAAGGCGGTGGAGGCCGAGATGGAAGAGTTGGAGTCGATTCAGAAGAAGATTGCACAAGCCATGCGGCAGATTGCTACTGCACCATGGTGAAAATTTGATTATGTGGAGATCTCAGTTCCAAAGAAAAAACATTATGTGCACATCTTTAGTAACGTCTTTGTTTTTTAGAAAAACATCTTAAGTAACTAGGGTGGTGTTTTTGGTGCACTTGATCTTGTGGGCAGCAATGCTGCAAAATGGATGGAAGAAATGTAGGGTTGTTACAGGTGTTTTCAAGGTTACATTTCGCAACATTTGTGCAATACTGCTACAAATATTTTGCAGATTTATAAACATCAGAGAGTGGATTTAAATCAATACATTAAGCCTGTTAACATAGCAATATAGTACTACTTGTCTGCAGAATGATCATTACAGTTTACAACTGATCAATCGAATGAATTAATACATTTTTTACGAAAGCAGCAGCGCTGCGTTCATTTCATCAAGAGAGAGCAATGAAAAAAGAAGAAAAAACTGCACAGAGAAGGGTGAGATTCAGTACGCCCATCCAAGCAACACCCTTCAGGCTGCCCTAAACCGAACAGATGGCTCATTGCAAATCTTGTCGCTGGCCCAAAGAAGCTCAGAGCATTTGTTGTGCTTGAAGAGAGCAGGATACTGATCTTTGGGGGTCATACCGTGCAGCCAATGATCAGACCAGAAAGAGGCATCTGTAATCAGCAATCACCTTGCATTATATATTGAACATTCTTTAATAAAAAAATGAACATTCTCGGCAGGCTGGAATTACATGGGACAAATGAAGCATCTCGATCTTGGTATCGCTTCTGACAAAAGCACAACTATCAAAACCTGGTTCATCAGATGTTGCAAGCTTCTAAACAAAGTAGTAGTAACAGAGACTGAGCGAGGCCTCAGGGTGACACCAAGCCAGGCAAACATAGCTGGCATTGTTGCTCTACTGAAATCCATCACATATGACAACACTGGGACAAACTTCATCTTCAGAACACGGGTGCCTCATTGTTGTTCCGCCTGACAGAACTCCAGAGAATGACCACATTCAAGCTTTCAATTCTCAATGTTGTTTCCAGTAAATCTGGACTTTATAGATTCAACCGCATCCACCAAGATTTGGGCTCCTGCAAAACAACAAGCGCGCTGCCCTCCTAGGTGCACAACACTAAGTTATTCAAGCCAACCCACATTAGTACTAACGGTGGATAATCATCTTTCATAGAGGTATTAAATACAATGAGCAAAATGACGGTTGCGTTAATGATGAAGATCTCTGGGGAAACCGCTAAAAAATTGAACATGTGGTTCCGAGAACAAAAGTAGATGAACTTACTTTTACTAAATATTTCATAGTAATTTTTTTATTAAATATTTCAGAGTAATTAAACACTCCACGGATAAAAAAGACAATGGCACATGCCCTTGAAGCAGCTGCACATTCTGCAGTGAGATAAATACAACTGCAGATACGAATGAATATATGTTCATATCCGGAACAGGCAGACATAAAAACCACTGCTGTAAGAAGCATATCTATGAGCCTCTTAAGGAGTCATGCATGTCTTGTGTCCTTCATTTGAGTTCTTAATTTCTCCTCTCTGAAAGCAGCTTTCTGAAATCCCATAGAGATCTTTATCTTCTCTAACATTTGTGAGTAGGATCTGGGAGCTAAATAAGATTTCTTCAGTTGTAACCTTCTCATATCAAGCCCTATTTCAAGTTCTTTGAGCTCATTTGAACGAACTTGCTCATTCAGAGATCTCTCAAATACATTAAGGATGTGCTGATCACATTCTGGATTAGATGAAACAGTGGTTGATTGACACCCACGTGAAGAATAGTCTGCTTACGCATGCAAACGATGAATGAATTCTGCTGGACATCAGGTATTAGGCCTTGTGAATCAACACCACTCAATATGGGGTCAGCCACAGGACATAGAGACCATTATTTTGAGAACATTGAGGGATATTTTTTCTCACAGAGAGGTGCCTCATTGAGTAGATGAAGGGTCCTCAGTGTACTGCCAAATGATTTCTCGAAGTTTCCGATGAAACTGTCGTTGCCGTTTCCATGAAGCTCTGAATTTTCTAAAGGTTAACACTACAAACAGAACAACAAAATACAGAGAACGAGAGAGGATTTGGTGCCGCGTAAAACTTATTTTCTGGTCTTGTTATTCAGCATATAATGGAAGTGCCGGTGGAGATGCTCTTAGTGCCTTCACATTTGCAATTGTCAAGTTCGGTTAGTTCCTAAACCCGCGAGAATCTAATTATCTTGTTCTGCGAGTTGGGATAACGAATTGCTCTCCCTGGTTCTAAATACAAGGCGATTGTCAAAAATATAATTTTCATCTATTTAAGGTCATTATTTTTTTGACAAGAATTGATTAGATTTTTGTCTCGTCCGATGATACTTCTTAATCCAAAAGTTTGCATGTGGCCATATATATAATGAGCCACCACATACAACATCTTTAATTAGATCAAAACACGAGAGGTTTTTCACACAATGACTCGTGCTAGTTATTTGTTGGTTTTATATTTTTTATCTTAAAAATGGCATAATGGATTGGGTACAAAAGCGGCGGGAGGGGAGCAATAGATACTCCCACCAGAACAATCCCCACTGTCACCTTGTTGTGCGTCTTATAGCTATCCTCCATGCAGACTTATTTCTTTCGGCTCTTTGTTGACCCTTTGCATCAATGTTGATGCAAATAAAATCTCCCCTAATCCTGGCCAAGCAACAACTTATCATAACATTGAGCTCTCAAAGATGGCATGAGAGAGTGACGTGAAGGACGATTGGATTAGGATACCTCCAAGGTTAGTGGATGGACAAGGTAGAGGGGGATAGTTGAGTAAGAAAACTGGTAAGGACTGACAAGGGGTTTTCAAATTAAAGGTGCATGTTTGTCATCCCTCTATTCCTGATGCCTTCTATGCCTATGCTTATGAATTTCAGAACCAAAGATCATGGTGACAGAAGAAATGTGATTGGATAATTCCGATGCATATAAGTGAAATGTGAAACAAGTTGTTGTTTGGATTTGTCAAGTCTCGCTCCTTATAAAAGTCTTGGGTGGTAGACCATATAAAGTGTTGAAATATATTGACTGCTAATTTTTGATTAAGTTGGCTAGTGCGTGTCATTCAATATGGTATAGAAGCGACGAGGTCTCAAGTTTAACACCCGGTAACAGTATTTAATGAAAATATGTGCGCCCTTTTAATTCTCTCCTTTCTAGGGTACGGTGCAGCATAGACCTAAGGGGAGTATTGAAATATTTTGCATGCCCTTCACAAACAGTTTAGGGCTCCTTTATGTCATACCATAGGAAATGTATGAGAATAGAAAACTTATAGGATTGAAATGTCATGTCTATTTGAATCTTATGGGAATAGAAAATCTCTTTGATTGTAGTAAAGGATTTTTTTTTCCCATGAGGTATGACCTAATGCTCTTTTCTATGTGATTTACACTACAAGATTCATATGGTAATAATTCTTATAGGATATGATTCTATGAATCAAACAGGTTTATAGGAAAATTTTGTATATGATACAATCTACACGAATCCTATGACATTCCTTTAAATCAAAGGTGCCCTTATACTTTTGGGTCAACTGGTTGGTGCATCAACTCAATATGAAGTTCCATGCTAACTAAACTAGAAGTCACCAACTGCAATATCGTGAGGGAAGGAGATAAGGAAAAGATAATTTGAGTGGAATGAGATTATAAGTTGGGAGATTGTGGAGATCTCTATAAGACCGCAGACTCCTCCGGTGGGGCTTAGCCAGTTCTTGAAAGTACACAGTATGATTTAATAGCCTTAAATGTGTTTGACGATCATTGTAGAAAATATACAAGAGACGATATTTCGTAACACAGTTCAGGATAACGCCAACATCCACGGGGCCTACTTAATAGGGCTCCTTGATAAAGGTTTAATAAATATTTTAAATCGACATTGGAAAATCTTGACTCTATCCTTTCAAGAAAGTTTTTCATGTACGAACGGGCGTAATATCACACACGTTAAATTAATATTTGCCAACTACACCTCATTCAAAAGAAAATTAAGATGTCCAGGGGAATCAATATGATGTAAGCACCTAAAATTAAATAAAATGTACAAGCGGCAACTTTGCCACTATTGTCCAGCATCAGATCCCTCTGTTTTTAAACGATGAGAACGAGAAAAACGATCGGTTTACTGCAACGACAGAACAAAACAGAGCATAAGTGTACTGGCGAATGAAATAAAAAAAAATCTGGACATAAGATGCGTGCCAAGTTTGCATTAGCAGAACCTCTTGGTGATTTTGCAGGTAGAGCCATCTCCTTCAGCTGAGATCTCGCAGGAGACAACGGGACAAAGCTTTGCAAGGACCGAACTGCACAAGTGGCATATTATTTGGTGATCAGAAAACATCGGAGCTAGATAATCTTGTAATCTCTGACGATGACAATATGCAGAAAGCGCAGAGGAATTACCGTGGGGAGAGATGACATAGCTGTTGTCCAGATCATCCGAAGCAGCATCCGACCAGCACGTTCTCGGCTTAATCGAATCGCATGACCCCGATCCTTGGCTCCCGCCGCCATCACCTGCTGCAGGCGGCGCGCGCTCGATGACGATGACGGCGGCATCATCCGCACCCTTGCCGTTCTTCTTCCCGAAGGTCAGGAACCTCTTGAGCCCCACCACGGCCTCTATCGGTGACTGCGGTCTCCCGGCGACAGAGATGGCGCCGCTCGTCGCGGTGCAGCAGGTGCTCGGCAAGAAAACTATGCTCTGATCCTCGGCTTCCTCCTCCTCTTCTTCATCCCGTTTCATCCTTAGCATCGCGGCGTCGGCCTCCAGCAGTTCCTCGGTGGATAGAGCTCCGCTGGCAGGCGGCGGGGTGCGGAGCGGGGAGCAGCCGGCGGAGGCGTCGAGCTCCGATCCGTGGGAGAAGGACGACTGCACGTTCGAGTACAGTGACTCGGAGCTATCCCGGGGCGATGCTTCTGCGCCGGTCGCCGGGCTTTCCTTGACGGACGTGTCAGTCTTCTGAGATGATGATGGTGATGACGATGTCATGGTTTCCTCGAAGATTTCAGCCTCGTGCTCGTCCCCAACCTCTTCGTGGTCTCTCTTGATGTACACGTAGCTCGGCTCGGTGTCGGAGTCGCCGGTGATCTCCGCATCGCCAACCATGTCCCCACTGCCGCCCGCCTCGGTGTTGGAGTCCATGCCCTCGGCGTCTGCACGTTCGGATGTTTCACGATCGTCGCAGCCATTCTTTCCTAGTCTGCTCAGGAAATCAACCTGTCCGGGGGTCATCGACGGCGATGAGACAAGCGTGACGCCTATGCGTGACCTCCTAAGGCGGACCGGATCGGGAGAAACGACAGCGGCCGTCTTGATCTCCGCGAGGACGACCTGCTCATGAAAGCGGCTCCGCGCTGCGGCAATGGCGGCATCGGCGCCGCTCGGCGCAGGAGCGCGCGGGGCCTGGGAGCGCGGCGGCCGCGGGCTCACCCTGACGGTGGAAGAGGAGGAGGACGACGAGGAGGAGCCGCTGCTGCGCTCCACCTTGTCGCTGTCCTTGAGCGAGCTCCTGGTCTGTGACAGCGTCTTGAGCGACGTCCTCGGCGTTGCGGCTGCGGCGGACGGTGGCGGCATCCTGTTCTCCTTCCGGGGCGTGGTGGGTGGCTCCGGGTGGGATGTCCGCCGGTTGGTGGGTAGCCTTGGGCTGGCCGCCGCCGGTGACGAGGATGGGACGGCGCTCCTGAGACGTGGGAGCTTCATGGCGGAGATGCATCTTGTCGTAGCAGCGGGGACTGGTTTCTCAATGCTCCGGGGCTTTTGCTGCAAGGAACGAGATGATTCAACAGTGTACACAGAGCTATGCAGGGTGAACTGAACACTGATAATCAGACTTCAACTATTGATCAGAAACCATGTCCTCTTCCATATTTTTTTCCCCGTGAATGAGAATAACCCGGCCTGCATATATCAATTGATTTTGCTATGAATTGAAAGTATTCAGCCTATCAATTTAGAGCGGACACATGTAATAACGAGGTGGTACTCGTTATACTATCTCGGTTTTTTCAAAACAAGGCCCATTTTTTTGAGTCAAAAGTTAACACAGTATAATTTTGACCAATCTTATATTCTTATGAACAAAAAAACATTTACAATATTTAGTAAACATAAATGATATTTTATTCTTCGTTGAGTCTATTGATATTAATTTGATATTCTAAATGAATCTATTTATGTTTGTATGATTTATCGAACTTATTATATCTTGACATTGGACTAAATTTATACGCCTTATTTTATGAAATGGAGTGAGTACTAAGTTAAGTGCAAATTGCAATTCACAATAGGGTAAACCATCATTTCTGCCATGCTACAGCAGATTTGCAAGGGTTCTGAGTTTGTGCAGGTCCGGCAAAATAAAATTTGCACTTCTTACTACGTCACGAAAATAATAACACAATAAAAAGTAAAAACTTTTGGGAAAATCCAGACATTATCGAGGGTATACTTGAAAATCTTGGTTAACAGTTTAACCTCATATTGGCAAATGCTATGTCCAGTTAGTGCCCATAGTCATCAGAACTGCGAGCTTGGCTAATAAAATACTGGAGTACAGGCTCCCCAATCTTCACCAATCACGAACGGGTAGATACTCAAACCCAACAGATTGATTGCCGATTTGTCACCTTGGTGTGCATTTTAAAGCCTTATTTCTCCTGACCTCCTTTGCCCATCATTTCCATCCGTTCTAATGCTAAGCAATCTCCTCCGACACATCTTTCACGGCCAAGAAGGAAGCTATCATGATATAGCTCACTCTAGATGACATAAGAGTGTAGCCTGAAGGATGTTAGCCACAGAAGTCCCGCGCGGTTAAGGGATGGACAAAGCGGAGGAAGGATAGTTGAGGTTGTAAACTATGAGGGACTAGTACGATGAACCAGTGAACCAAGATGTGCATGTTGTAGCTTTGGTTATCCTTGGGTAATTCCCGATGTCTTCTATGCCTGTAACTATTAAATTCATACTCCAATGTGTACGGACACAAGAAATTTGATTATATAGTGCTGATACACATAAGTAAAATAAGAAATATACTACAACCTCCGATCCATATTAATAGACTCAACTTTATCTAGATACGGATGTATCTAGTTAAGTGTTTAGACTAGATGCATCCGTATCTAGACAATGTTGAGACCATTAATATGGATCGGAGGGAGTATTTCTATTCCGCTTCGGGAAGTCTTGCCCTTTATAAAAGGATTAGATGGTAGGTGACGGCGTCAATCCATTGCTCATTCGTTAGCTAAGAATCCCGGCCCTTAGTTACGAGTTCGGTACACCAGTACGAACACATTGGCTTGACTGTTTTTTATCAAGTCCATTAAATAAATGACGACACCTAGACAACACACAATTTATCGTCACAAAGTTCATGAAAAGTAAAGGAAAATCATTTTTTGTCACATGAAGGATCCCATTTACATTAAGAAAGTTCACACGCTTTTGTAGTATCTAATTATGAGCGCCACCCACTGGACCTAAAGTTGACCACATATCTCCAATGGATGATTTGTTCAATAGAAACAAGTGCCAATCATATGAAGTTACATATTAAACTAAACCAAGAGAGAACCAGAAGTAACCAGTTTAAGTTTAAAACTTTCAAAAAAGTAATCACCATTTCCTATAAATAGAGGCAAAATGCAATCAGTTTTAGTTAAAACTGTTGAGAGGAAAATAAAGTTTAATTGTTTTAATAGAGGAAGATAGTAATGCCTGGGCGAGCACAACATGATGTTCCAGCCCGAGTTCTGGCTGGGGGCGGTGCATGGAGGCCGGTCGATGCAGGTAGGTTATACGCGGTGGCGGCATGACCCGTGGTGGTAGCGTAGCGTCGAATAGTTCCAATCGCGTAGGAAGGAAAAGCCTAGGACTCGTTCGCCAGTTCATTTGGACAAGCCGTATTTTGACTTGAGTGGTGGCAGCGTCTGTAATTTCCAATGGAAATAGGGATAAAAAGAAAATTGGATGAATTTTTTGGAGAAACACACCTTCCTTTATTATTAGGTATGATAAGATGAATTGAAAATAGTGGTTAAATTTAAGTTTGATTAGTGCCTGTCAAGTTCAGTAGTTCCTAAGCTCCTGGAACATCCATATATCTTGTTCGGCGAGATGCGTTAAAAGAACCTCTCCAGTTTTGGTCAATCACAAGCTAATGGTTACAAAGCCTATCAGATCAACGAAAAATACGCTGTGCCACAAGGGTACCAACACACTGGATATTCAAAAAAAAATGCAAAAAAGTTGAAAAAAATTGAAACTGGCTTTCATGCAAATATCAATGTTCAAAAAATCGGCCGATATGCCGATTAATCGGCCGATTTATCGTGAATTGTGGGGTGACCGATAAGATTATAGCATATCGGCTGAGTTTATCGTTGGCACCGATTTTTTGGTCTGACAGCCAATTTTTGGCCGTTTTTTTCCACTTATCGGCGATTTATCGGCCTGACAGCCGATTTATAGGAAGATAGTTTTGTAGAACTTTACATTAGCTCGAATTTCGCATATTTTGTTGATTCAAAGGAAAGGATTCAATGTAGCACTTATATCCAATACTCCAAAGTAATTTTTGCATAGCATATTTTAGAATTTCAGTGCCGGAAGTTGACATTTACAAAAAAAAACTAGCTGATAAATAGACGGCCGTTAAAATCGATTAATCGGCCGAGAAGCGATTAATCTCTAATCTGAGACCAACCGAGCAGTAAACGATAAGCGATATCTTGAACATTGGCAAATATTATCAAGTATTGCACCCGCACAAAGAGTTTCGCCAAAAATTAACTTTTTATTGCACCATGTGTCAAAGATTTGGTTAAAGTAGCTCTATATACACGTTATATTCGTCAAAGATTTCTCTTTTTTGCCCAGAAGTCGATGAAAATCATTTATTACCAAAGTTTTTACTGGGGTAGAAAACTTGGTCATCTTTGAGTGTAAAAAAATAGCAAATTTTCCACCACTTTTGGAATTTATATTTTTTTCTATATATAAGGTGCACTTGTCTCCATGTACCATTAGTCTGCGTGCATCAGATCAATCGCTACGTTGTCAAACTGATGTGCACCTTGTAGCCATCCTCAGTGCCCCTCATGGACCGTTGAGTGTTCATGTAGACTTATTTCTCTCAGCCTCCTTTGCCTACCCTTTTCATTCATGTTAATACAAAATAATTTCTTCTAACCCCAGCCAAGCAACAACTCACCACAGCGTTGCTCCGTCGAGATGACATGAGAGTGTGATGTGAAGGACGGTTGGATTAGGATGCCTCCAAAGGTTAGTGGATGAATAATGGGAGGGAGAATAGTTCAGGAGGCGGACTAGGAGGGACCGGCACGATGGGACTCTCAACCTTCTGGTGCATGTTTTAACTCTAGTCATCCCTCTGTTATTCATGTTGCCTTCTATGCCTATACTTACGGAATTCAAAACCAAGAGCGTGAGACACAAGAAATGTGATTGGATAATTCTGACATGTAAGTGAAATGAGAAACAAGTTGTTGTTTGGATTCAGGAAGTCTCCTTGTTATAGAAGTCTCGGATGGTAGACAACGGCATGAACTCATTGATGAGCTATTCATCTCGTAGCTAAGAATCCCTTAGTTACGAGCTTGATACTATGGTAGGTCAGCGGTTGTGAGTGCTCGTCATAAATGTCAAAGTCAGACATATCCACCAAAATGATACGCTTAGCCAACACACACAAAATTTGTTGTATAAATTCATGCAAAATAAATAAATAAACATTTTTAGTTTCACGCGAAGGATCTCATTTACATTATGAAGTTTGCACCCTTCTATGCTACGTACGTATCTAAGACGGCCACCACTGCGCACTAAAAAGTGGACCACATATGTCCAACACATGATTTTTGTAAAGAACATTATCAAACCATACAAAGTCTTCTCCACTAGTCAGACTTTTGCTTGAGTTGACTAGTGCATGTAATTCAATATGGTATGAAGCGAATAGGTCTCGAGTTTAAGGCCCGACGAACCCGGTATTCAATATAAATATTTGTGGCCAATTGATCTCACATCTAGGGTCCGGTGGAGCCTAAACATGGTAGGGGGTAATGAACCCCCTTATCCAATAGTTCGGATTTTTGGTTGAACTGGCTGATGCATCAACTCAATATGACGTGCCATACTAAACTAGACAAAGAGAAATTCAACTTTCATATAGGTTCGAGGGGGATAAGAAAAGGATAATTAGTATGGAATGAAATTACATGGTTGAGTATATTGTGAAGATCTCCAGAAGGGCAATGCGTCGTCAATTGGTACTCGGTCGATCTCGATCAAGATATTCATTGCATGAACGGATGTCCTTGTCCGGGCCGATGTGAGGATGATTTAAAGTCGAAGTCCGGATGTGAGCGTCTAGGAATAGTTTGAGGGCCAAATTGACCATTTTCGCTTAGAAAAGGGGTCAAGACAGAGTCCTGGGACAGAGTTGTAAAGCAAACAAACTTTTATGCCCAACTGGGTGTCTTTAAGAGAATAATATTGTCTTTGTTGGTTAATGTTAGTCTTCCACGCATTTCAGGATTGAATTGTGGACAAAAAGAAGTTATCATGCATATGCATGTGACTTAGTGATGAATAGCAACCTCGGACCAGAAAAAACAGAACCACCGGATACCAAGACATGCGTGCGACGTCTCGCACCCGAAAGACTACGCTGACACGATAGCTCAACTAAACCGGTCTTAACGAATCACAAGATAAGCACAGAAAGTATCCCAATAACACAGATCAAACAAGGCAGCACCAGACAAGAAACGTGAAACTTGTTGCATCCGCCAGAATAGGCATGCTTTTTGCTAAGGAAAAACTTTCGTCCCATGGATTGCGGGAACTGAAGGACAGGTGATCGATTAGTTGTAGCCTTTATGATCTTACTAGTCAAGATGGCGCGACGACACGCCGCGCCCGTGTGTACATGAGCGTATTTTGTGTTTTCAATAGTGTTAGTTAGTTAGTTTTTTTTTGTTAAAAAAGTAAAATGGATGTGGTGAAGCGAAAGATTGTATCTATTAAGAGAAGTGTTCGTAGTTAAACGTGTAAGTTCAATTTGTATTGACAGATAACGTAGGTTTGTTAAATTATTGTATAATTTTGTAATCACCAATTGTAATATTTTAAAGATAATCTGGGATGATATAATGGATAATACTTTTGAAATATTTAGCGCGTTGACACGCGGTGCCCGTTGTGTTCGCAAATTTTGAATTCCGTCTGATTTTTTTTTTTTTTGCCAGTGAAAAAATAGAAGAATTATCTAGAGGACTAACTCAACAAATTATAATCAGAATGAACATTTGTTAGTTCATGTGGGAATTTCGAAAAATTCTTAAATTTCAATATTTTTTTAGTTTCACTTTTGTATGCAATGGTTATTTGCTACAACCTTTGTGTTGAAAGGTTGAAAAAATATTAAATCTGAAATTTGTGTTACGCCGTGCCAGCTACAGTGGTCTTGATATATTATGTATCTGTCTACGCAATTTATATTGAGTTAATGCAGCAAAACCTGTTCAGGAAAAAAAATCCGAGAAACATGTATGAAATATATTTGAAACTTCTGTGAATATTCTTGGGGAAATAATATTTTTCTGTGTTATGTCAGGAAAAAGAAAAAACAAATATGTTTTGAATATTTTGAGTTGGTCAAAATTTGGAGAAAATCATAATACAATTCCTCCTTGGAACAATTTCCTCAAAATGAAAATATTTCTAAAAATTCCCTTAAAAAAACTTTGACTATTTGTGGCATATGATCAAATTCCAAATTTAGATATTTTAAACAATTGTTTTGCAAAATAAAATGGTTTGTATTTTTTTTGATCATTATTGCAATGTTGTTTTATTGTGAATGAAAAGAAAAGCAGAAAACAAAAGGAAAACAAATATGAAGATTGAATTTAAATATTTTTTATAACTTTATTTGAGAAAACTGAAATTAAAAAAGGGAAATTACAATTGTTTTGTAAGATGAAATGTTTTGCAATTATTTTTCTTCTTCTTGGTCATTATTGTAATACTGTTTTACTGCAAATCAAAAGAAAAGCAAAACAACAAAAGAAATCAAATACAAAATGGGGTTAAATGGAGGTGAGATGTCATTTTCATAAATTTTATATTTGATATTCTAGATGTTTTAATTAAGCAGGAATTATAGTTGTTTAATAATGCATGGAAATGTGTTATATGTAAAGATTTTGATTTTATGGAAATTTTGGTATATTAGTTTTTTTATCATGGTTTGGAATATATGAATTCTACAATTTGCATGTATTTTAAATTATGGTTTAGAAGTTATGATTTTCAGCTCATATTTATTATTTTATGCATATGTGTTATTTGCATTATATTATGCAAAATTTATATTTTGGTACAACTTTTCTGTGGTAAGTTTGAGAGTTTGTTAAATTTAGAGAATTTTGATTTTTTTTTTGAATTGTAGATTAAAAGATGTGAATTTCCAATAAGTTGGTAATTTTTTTTTTGAAAAATAGTATGTTCTGTTAGAATAACATCAAGATAAAATGATTTTCAGCTCATATTTATTGTTTTATGCATATATGTTATTTACATTATATTTTGCATAATTTATATTTTTGTACAACTTTGTGTGTGGTAAGTTTGAGAATTTGTTAGACTTAGAAAATTTTGGTATATTGTTTGTATTTTTTTATTTTTTATATATATATTAAAAAATATGAATTTCCAATAAGTTGGTAAAATTTTTAAAATTTAATTTTCTATTTGGATTATGTTGTACGCAAATTTTTTTTGGTGCAACTTTTGTGCGGGAAGCTTGGAAGTTTGTTAAATTTGTTAATTTTAGAGTTTTTGTATATATATATTTTTTTGAATTTTAGGTTGGAAGACATGAATTTTTGATGATTTGGGAAAATTTGGAATTTTTGATACGTTATTTGCATTAAATTGTGGATAAGTTATTTTTTTTGATGCAATGTTTGTGCGGGAAATTTAAAAGTTTGTGAAATTTAGAGAATTTTGATATATTGTTTGTATTTTTTTGTATTGTAGATTGGAAGATACGAATTATTAAAATTTTAGCATTTTTTTCTATTTGTGAAATTTCTTACAGATGGGTCCCACATGTCTGGGATTTTTTTTTCCCGGGTAAACATTAAAAAAAAGGCCGGATCTGGCCGTATCTACCGCGCCGCTACCGCGGCGGCGCCGTCGACGCCGGCGGCGAACCAGCGCGAGCTGGGACGCGCGCGGGCGTGCGTACGATGCGCCTCGACGCGCGCTACCCGCGGGTGGCGGCGCCGCCGCGTATTGGTCTCCGTAGCGGCACCGGCGACGCGCGGACGCGGCGGCGAACGCGGAGCGCGGCGGCGGTGATTCTGGTGCCCTCCCGGTGGCCCAGCAGACGATTTCCGGCGAGGTGGGGGAGAGGAAGACGGCGGAGCTCGCCGTGTTCTTAGATTCATCGGAGGAGCAGCAGAGCGGCGGCGCGAGGCGGCGGCGGCGGCGGAGACTTCGGGCCGCCGCGGGAGAAGAAGGAGGAAGGGGGGGGGGATGTGGCGCATTTTTTCACGGAGATTCTTGCCTTTTCCGGAATTTACATTTCAGTCCTTTTGGGGGGTTATGTGTAAAAATGTGCGCCAAAAATCGTGCGACAGGGGTGACCGGGTGGAAACCGGTTCCACCGGCGGTGACTGGGTGACGTGGCAGCCTGTGATTGGTGCGGGTGCGGTTCTACTGTTGATAGGAACAGTGTCGCTTGTTGGGGATGTCGTGGCCCGATCTCGGCCGTTGGTTGCTTTCATCGGACGGCCAGAGAAAATTAGGTGACATGGCGCGCTGGACAAGGGAGGTCATGTCCCTCTTTTATATATAAGGTTATTCTACCGCATGACTTTCGCTCCCTGGGACCACCTGTCTAGGGCTGCCGCCTCGGCCTTAGCGCCAGATGCGGATGTGCTGGCCTCGAGCTAGCCTCGGCAGCACGTGATACGCCAGCAGTTGATGTCGCTGCTGCAGCGCCTCACTCCCGCCACGATATGAGTGGAGATCCTCGCCGCCCTGCAGCGCTCACTGGAGGCGGCGAGGAAGCAGACACATAGGGGCGGTGGATAGGGTTTACCGCCCGTGTCGCCGTGCGGGATGACTTACAAATTACATTTTCATCGGGTAAATCATCACTTATGTCATCTTGAAGCAAGTTTGCAAAAGTATTGAGGTTGCACAGATCCGGCAAAACAAAATTATACTTTTTCTTACGTACACAAATATATCTGTAAAATCTGTAAAAACATCCTGATATAGTTATAGGAGAATCGATAAATAGTTTGGTTAACCATTCAAGCTCAATGTGTCTCCACATTTACAGTTGTCAAGTTCAGTAATTTCCTAAGCTTGTGAAAAATTCATATATCTTATTATGTGAAATGGGCTATATAAGAAGCCTCTCCAATTTCAACCAACCAAGAGCTAACGGTTGCTCAAGCCTATCAAATCGATCACCACGCTTTCCCCTTGAAATGCATCTTATAGCCATCCTCGCTACCCCTCGTGAACCGTTGAGTGTCCATGCATACTTATTTCTCTCAGTCCCCTTTGCCTATCAATTTCATCGTTGTTTATGCAAAACAGTTTCCTCTGACTTGGGCCAAGCAACAACTTGTCATCACGTTGCTGCCCCATGATGAAATGAGAATGTGATGTGAAGAACGGTTGTCGTAGGATGCATCCAAGGTAAATTGATGAACAATGTGGAAGGAGAATATTTGAGGAGGTGGACTAGGAGGGACTAACATGATGGGTGTGTCAACTTGATGGTGCATGTTGTAACTCTAGTAATCCCTTGGTTATTACTGATGCCTTCTATGCCTATATTTGCGAAATTCAAAACCCAAGAGTGTGGCACACAAGAAATGTGATTGGATAACTCTAACACAAAGAAGTGAAATGAGAAACAAATTGTTCTTTATATTCGGAAAGCCTTGCTCCTTATAAGATTCTTGGGTGGTCGTAGAGAATGGCATGAATTCGTTGCTCCTTTGGTAGCTACGAAACCCTTGGCTATGAACTTGATACTATGGTAGGTCAGTGGTTGTGAGTCCTCATCCACTTATTAAATGACGAATTCGGACATATCCACCAATGATACGCTTAGTGAAGACATGATTTCTTGAAAAATTACATGCAAATACAAAAAAAAAATTTAGTGTCACATTGATCTCATTTACATTTATGAAATGTACACCCTTCTATATTGCATAGTTAAGACGAGGCCGCCATTGAACAAGAAGTGAGCCACATATCTGAAGTGGGTGATTTTTTTAAAAGAAACATGAGCAAACCATATAAAGTGCTTCTCCATATGTTCAGATTTTTGATTCATTTGGCTAGGGCATGCAATTCAATATGGTATCGGAGCAAAGAGATCTGAGGTTTAAGACTCATCTAACATGGTATTTAATAAAAGATATTTGCGGCCTTTCATTGATCTCCCATTTACGGCCCGGTGGAGTCTAGTCCTGGGAGGGAGAATTGAAATATTTTGGCTGGCCTTCTCTAGCAGTTCGAACTTTTGGGTGAATTGATTGATGCAGCAACTCAATATCTAGTTCCATACTAAACTAGACGAAGAGAACATAAAGTTCCATATAGGTGAGAGGGGGAGATAAGGAAAACTCGGTTATGTTGGAATGAAATTACATGGTGGGGTAGATTGTGCAGATCTCTAAAAGAGTGTGTCGCTAAGTGGTACTTCGTCCGTTCTTGATCAAGATATTCATGTTGTACACCCCATGGTCAAATGCAATACGAGTATATGAGCGTCCAGGAATAGTTTGAGGGCCAGATTGGCCATTTTCCCTTAGAAATGGGTTAAAATAATCATGGGACAGAGTTGTTAAGGAAACGAAACTTGCATACCCAACTCGGTGTTTTTTTTTTGAATATACTATTTTCTTTGTTGGTTAATGTAGTTCTTCCACACATTTCAGGACTTACTTGTGGACAAAAAAATTTATCATGCATATGCACGTGACTTAGTGATGAATAGCAACCTCAGACCATAAAAACGAAAAACGAGAACCACCGGATACCAAGACATGTGTGTGATGTCTCTCACCCGAAAGACCACCCTGGAATGTAGACATGAGGGGACAGTGTGGTCCGGTGGAATCTAGACATAAGGGGGGGAGTGTTGAAATATTATGCCTTGCCCTTCTCAAACGGTTTCAAACTTTTCGGGTGAATTGGTCGGTGCATCAACTCAATATGAAGCTCCATACTAAACTAGACCGAGAGAACATCAACTTCCATATAGGTGAGAGGAGGCTTTTTTTTGCCAAATCTGGCCCTTTGGATAAAACTAATGTCAGATCTAGCCTCTGGCCGAAACTATTTCTAAATCGGGCCACTTAGTTTGGTGCCAATGTAGATGGAGCCAAACGTGTGCAAGTCGGCGCCAACACTTTTTGACATTGGGATGTTAATTAAATGGGTTCGGCCCCAGGGTCCTTGGCGCGCCAGTTTCGGTTGGCTCCGACCTACACATGTGTGGCTCCATCTTCGTTGGCGCTGATCTCGGGGCTAGATTTGAAAATAGATTCGCCGGGGACGCCAGATGTAGCATTAGTTTCATAAAAGGGCCAGATTTAGCAAAAAATACGTGAGAGGGGGCATAGGAAGGGGGAGAAAGATCGTGGGATTCTCTAGAAGAGCATTGCGCCGTCAAGTGGTTCTCGGTCGGTTCTCGAGCAAGAAATTTACATTGTACACCGCATGACCGAATGTGCTTGTTCGGACCAAGATGAGGATGATTTTAAAGTTCATCGTCCGGATACGAGCGTCTAGGAATGGTTTGAGGGCCAAATTGACTATTTTCACTTAGAAAAAGGGTTAAGATGGAGTCACGGGGCAAAGCAAACGAGCATTCATACCTCATCGGGTGTTTTTATTATAATAATAGAATATTTTATTTGTTGGTTCATACAATTCTTCCATGAATTTCAGGATTTACTTGTGGACAAAAAAAAGATCATGCATATGCATGTGACTTCTTAGCGATGAATAGCAACCTCGGACCAGAAAACAAGAACCACCGGATACCATGCGTGCAACGTCTCTCACCCGAAAGACCACCCTGACACGATAGCTCAACTAAAACGGTCTTAACGAATCACAAGATAAGCACAAAGTGTCCCAGAACACAAGGATCAAAGCGAGACAGCAGCAGACAAGAAACGTGAAACTTGCTGCCTCCGCCAGAATGGCGATGCTTTTAGCTAAGGAAAAAAAACTTTAGACCCATGGATTGCGGGAACTGAAGCACAAGTGATCGATCAGTTTTAGCTTTCATGATCTTAGTTTAACCCTTTCAGAAAAGGTAATCAATATCAATTTAAACCGTCGAGAAAAAGAAGATTATTAACAGTTTAAACTTTAGTTTTCCGAACTCCCGCGAATATGAGAAGAGAAGACCAAGCGTTGGTTGAATCAATGGATTACCTCTCTGGCCGGGCTGGCGGTGACGCCGTCGTCGTCTGGGCCACGGCGGCGGCCGCCTGCGTCGAGGTCGAGGCGCGCCCAGAGCGCCTTGACCTCGGCCTCCTTGCGCTCCATGCGCGCAAGCCAGCCCTGCCGCAGCTTCTCGTCCCGCCTCCGCACGTACGCGTCGTACCTCCTCCCCCTCCCAACCTCCGCCTCCTCCTCCTCCGGGCCGACGCCGACGTCGGGACGATCAGCGGCGGTGACGACCACGGCCGCGTCCGTCTTCTCGGCGAGCCGGCGCTTGTAGCCTTCGAACTGGCGCTCCAGCTCGGCGGCCTGCGCCCACAGCGGGTCCACGTTGCCGCCGCCGCGCAGCATCGTGGTCGTCGCCATGGCGCGTCGCCTTGCGTTTGCTCGCGTCGATGGATGGATGGATAGCTGGTTCGTGCTCTCGCGCGCGCGACTACGCTACGTAATGGCAGCCAGGCTGGTGCGACGTGAGAGGGGCTCTTGGATTTGAAAGGGTTTTGACTTGACGGGGTCGTGTCGTGGGCGCACGGCCGGCCGGCGACGGAGATGGATGTATCGGGGCGGGCTTTGCCTGGTCGACGTTTGGCGCGTTCTGGGTCGTTTATGTTTGGGCCGGACCGGCGTCTCCTGGAGATGATGGTCTGGGATGGCATGTCTATGGGCTGAAATAGACGAGAAGTTTTACAGAACTACAGCCATGTCGACCACTGCTGTCATTCCAAATTTCTACGCACAAGTTCCCAGTTCTGTTGAGTGTTGTTACTTCAATAAGATACAAGCTTATGTTCATATATAGTCATGCTGCATTGTTACATCTCTGTTGTAAGCTAATGATCAAT
Organism: Poa pratensis; assembly: GCA_947311845.1. Taxonomy (NCBI): domain Eukaryota; kingdom Viridiplantae; phylum Streptophyta; class Magnoliopsida; order Poales; family Poaceae; genus Poa; species Poa pratensis. Next base: position 10,097,370 of record CAMZMU010000101.1, on the reverse strand, counting down.
GTCAGGCAATGGTTACTTTTTTTTTTAGAAAAGGGGGTGCGGATCTCCGGCCTCTGCATCAAGGTGATGCACACAGCCATCCGCAATTATTAATCAAATTATTTAAGGTTTACAATTCATGGGTCACTCAAAGTGGATACAACGATCAGCCACTCAAACAAAGAGAAACTAAACATCGATTCTTCTAGTATGTTGCCACCCAACCCGGCAGAAGATAGCCCGTACAACCGACATCATACGGGTACATCCTGACTCCATAAGACCACGCTGATCCACAGGGAGGAGGCAAGACCACAAGCGGATCCAGTAGACCGCCATGTTGATAACCTGCAAATAATGAGAAGAGTGTTTTTTGTTAAAGACAATATCATTGCGACAGTTCCAAATAGCCCAAAGTATGGCCGCAACACCAATTCTAATCCGGGCTTTGGTACTTTTATCTATCCCATTCAACCAAGATCCAAACATATTTGCAACACTAGTTGGAGGTAAACATTGAACGTAAAATATACTAGCCTCCAAATATTCCTAGCAAATGTGCATTTGATAAAAAGATGTTCAACCGACTCATCTAAACCACAGAAAACGCATTTCTTGCACCCCGTCCAGTGTCGTTTAGCCAAGTTGTCCTTATTCAATAATTATTTTCTGTTTAGAAACCACAAAAATATTTTTATTTTCAAAGGGATCTTTAGTTTCCACAAGTATTTTCGCAAGTACCTTGTATGTCCATTTAGTAAGTCCGAATAATATGATTTAACCGAGAAAATCCCATTATCTGTGAGACCCCATTTAAACCTATCTGAGTGATCTGTAAGAGTGACTTGCATTAGCCTCTCTACTAAATGTAACCACATAGATCTATTATTACCCGAAAGGATTCTTCTAAAAGGTAAATGTATCGGGACCGAACCGAGAACATCAGCCACCGTAGCATTTCTGTTAGAAGCAATAGCGTACAGATTAGGGTATTCATTCGCTAATGAATTGTGTCCTAACCAAGTATCATCCCAAAATCGAGTTTGTTCACCATTACCAAGAATAAATTTGCCGCGCACAAAAAACTCATCCTTTATTTTCATCAAGCCTTTCCAAAAAGGTGAGTCAAAAGTTTTTGATTGTACTTGTGATAACGTCTTATCACCTAAGTACTTATTAGTTAAAAGTTCTTGCCATACCCCTTGTTCATTTAACAACTTATACAACCACTTACTTAAAAGACATTTATTCTTAATTTCTAAAACCGCAATACCCAGACCCCCTTGTTCGTTCGGTCTACATACAATATTCCATTTTGTTAGTATATATTTTCGCTTCAGTTGATCACTTTGCCAAAAAAAACTTGAGTGATAAAAGTCCAATCTTTTATGTACCCCTTTGGGTACTTCGAAGAAGGAAAATAGAAACATTGGTAAACTAGTCAAGACTGAATTTATTAACACAAGACGATCTCCGTAAGATAACATCTTGGCTACCCATGAAGCTATTTTTTTCTCAAACCTATCCTCGACAGTCTTCCATTCTTTGTTCAATAATTTTCTATAATGTATTGGAATTCCCAAGTATCTAAAAGGTAACGAACCGAGCTCACACCCGAATATGTGACGGTACTCCTCTTGACTGTCCTTAGCTTTTCCAAAACAATAGAGCTCACTTTTGTGAAAATTAATTTTCAAACCCGAAAGTTGCTCAAAAAAGGCCAATATTAGTTTCATGTTCACGGCTTTCGCAATGTCATGTTCCATGAATAATATTGTATCATCCGCGTATTGAAGAATTGAGACGCCACCTTCCACCAGGTGAGGGATGAGTCCTCCAACCTGACCATCCTCTTTTTCTCTAGCAATTAGAATAGCCAACATATCCGCGACAAGATTAAAAAGAAGAGGTGACAAAGGATCACCTTGTCTAAGCCCCTTTAGTGTCTGGAAGTAATGACCGATATCGTCATCAACTCGTATTCCCACACTACCTCCTTGCACAAATCTAGCTATCCATTCAAACCACTGTGATGAAAAACCTTTCATTCGTAAGACTTGTTGCAAGAAGGACCAATTAACATTATCATAGGCCTTTTCAAAATCTATTTTGAATAGCACACCATCAAAAAAAAATCTATGAATTTCATGTATCGTCTCGTGAAGTACCACTACACCCTCTAGGATATTTCGTCCTGGAATGAAAGCTGTTTGGGTTGGCCGCACCACCATACTAGCTATTGAAGTTACCCTATTAGTTCCAACTTTTGTGAAAATTTTGAAACTTACATTAAGCAAGCAAATGGGTCTGTATTGCTCTATACGACTAGCATCTTCTTTTTTGGGCAGCAGCGTAATGATACCAAAGTTGAGCTTAAATAAAGGCACATTTCCCTCCCACAACTGAGAGAACATTGCCATTAAATCGCCCTTGATAATACCACAAAATATTTGATAAAACTCCGCGGGGAACCCGTCTGGCCCAGGAGCTTTATTATGTTCCATTTGGTTAATTGCTTCTAACACCTCCTTTTCCGTAAAAGGTTGTGTCAATATGATATTCTCCTCATCCGAAATCTGAGGCATATCATTAGTAACGTCCTCATTCATTGCGAAACTATTCGGAACCGGTGCTCCAAACAATTTTTTGTAGTATTCTGAAATAAAAAAATTTGAGGTTTTCTTGTCCCACTATTGTGCCTTCGTCTTGCTCAAGCTGAAAAATCTTTTTCTTTCTATGTTTTCCATTAGCAATGATGTGAAAGTATCTCATATTACTCCCACCTTCTTGTGTATACTTTACTTTTGCTCGATGTGCCCATTTAGATTCTTCATCCCTTCTAAGATTTGTGAGACATTCATCCGCATCCTTTTTTGCAGCCCGCTCAGCTGCGTTTAAAGGAGTGGATTCGGCCTTAATATCTAGCTCCGTAATCAAAAGAGAAAGTTTATCCTGCAATTTTCTATATTCTCCACTAAGCGATTTAGCCCAACCTCTCAAAAACTGTCTTAAGTGTCTTGTTTTACGCTGCCATTTCTCCACTGGGGAGTTTCCAGTTTTGATCGAATTCCACTCCTTGTTAATCATTTCATAAAAACCATCCTGACGCATCCAAGATAGCTCAAATGAAAAATTACTAGAATTACCTATAAAAGCCTGATCCCCTGAAAAATGACTAGGCAATGGTTACTAAATCTCCTCGAACCATGAACTGCAGGCAACAGTAGTTGCAATGACCTATGGGATATTTGGGAGGTTCAAAATAAGGATGTGAAGGGGAAGTGAACTCGGTTCTTTTTCGCTCTTCCGTGGTGTGACTCCGCACTCCGCGGTGTATCCGGGGATACTGTATGTTCTAAAGCTTTGATATGAATATGAAGGGTTAACTTAATCTACAAAAATAACAAGAATTAAATCTATAACTGAAAATAATTTAACTTGCAAAATATGCAACTTAGAAGCTTCATGCTCGGATTTTCTAGGTCGTGAAACGTCGTATTTTGCAAAAACTTAGTAATACATATTCCGTCACGATAACAAATGTATTTTTACTCAAGTTGACCAAAGATTCTTCTTTATAGAAAAAGTGTACTTCTAGTTTTGTCTTAAGTCAAATAGTTTTAGGTTTGATCAACTTTATAAAAAACTATCCATCTTGAAATATAGTTTAATAATATAGTAATTTCATGTCATAAATATAGCCAGTTTTTCTATAAGATTGATCAAACTTAGAATAGTTTGACTTAGAACAAATTTAAACGTACACTTATTTTAGGACGGAGGAGTATGCACTAGCTGCTATTACTGATGATTTCCATTTATAACTTCATAATGAAACACATTTTCCTTCCTTTGTTCCAGCAGTCCTCTGCACAATTTTCGATTGTGTGTCATTGCAGCAACATTATGAAACACATTTTCCTTACTTTTGTTATAGCAGCCCTCTGCACAATTTTCTTTTTGAATTACTGATTGAAGGCACAAGTTTAATTGAAAGCTGCCAAAAAATCAAAAAAATTCCCTTAAAAACGTTCTTACAGTTGCAATGCCCCGATATAATTTTACCCTGATTCCGTTTTGTAATGCAGGATGCTTCGCTGCACGGTTTGCCAAAATCCCCCAAATCTATTGTACTGGTCACATGGGAGGGGGAATATAACATTGTATCCTTGCATAACTTGGATCTCCTTTCTTGCCATGTAAAACTCGATCAGGTCGCTTTATGGCGAAGTCTTACTCTCTTAAGATGTGGCTGAAAGATTCTCCTTTCTGCATGGATCTTGAGTTGAAAGACGGCCGATCTCATCCTAAAATGAACTCAATGAAGCTCACAGAAGGGTACTTCATGAGATCTGGTCTTGTATCTACATTTAAAGATATACACTAGCAACATGGGGAAGTATGGCCAAAGAAATTCTCAAGATTAGCTCTGTTGTCAGAAAAAACTAGGACCAGAGTTATTAAGGCTGATATACAAGGAAACCTAGAAAAGGAGCACGGAGAGCAAAATTTGATAGAGAACAAAGCACACAGGCGGTTCTGAAGTGGTAGTGTTTATTTCAGTGGAGGTACTCTCGATAGCTCTCCGAGCCTACACAAGCTTCTGTAATTCTGTTGCAACTTTGTGACGCACCAAACTAATCATCCGTTTCACTTATTGTCTCATGCGCATTGCACTAACTTCTCCGCGAGTAAAATATATCCAGAGTTGTGTGTGAGAACTGACACCAAATGAATGGAATGTTATAGGTAACAAATAGCCTTAGGGCATCTCTAACCGATCTCTCAAAATTCTGTTCCTTATATGCCTCCTTATACCTTTTTTTTATAAAGGGATTTTATTACTTAAAGAGTTTTAAGTATTAAACCCGGCCTCTGCATAGTTATGATGCACACAGCCCAACAAGTTCACGAGTGACGATACAAAAGATAAAAAGGCGAAAATACATATCAGAATGAGAAAGTATAAAAACGCCTAAGGTGTTTGAGGGCCGATCCGAAGGTTATGTTGCCATCCATGCTGGGAAAATAATCCCACCGCCGCCGGCTCCAACCGCGAAGCCACCTCCAAAAAACAGGTCGCGATGCTCCACACACTGTAGCACTGACCATGATCGAAGCGTTGCAGTGCACCGGTAGATAACCTACATAACAGAAGCACTTTTATCATTAAAAACCTTATCATTTCTACATAGCCAAAGCGACCAAATGATGACAATCGCTCCCACCCTAATAAGAAGTTTGAACCTAGGATCCACACCATTTAGCCAATTGCCGAAAATATTCGCAACACTATGTGGTGGGTATAAGGTAGAACCTATCTGGATGGCTGACCATATAGAACGAGTAAAATTGCAATGGAAGAATAAATATTTTATTGTCTCATCATGAGTACAAAAGACACACTTTTTGCTTCCCTGCCAATTGCGTTTTGCAAGGTTGTCCTTAGTAAGAATAACTCCGCGACGAAGATACCACGCTAACACTTTAGTTTTTAGTGGGATCCTCATCTTTCAAAATTTCTTGTTATTATCAACTGGTAAGTCAGGTTGAATTAACACTTTGTACATATAATCCACCATGAATTTTCCATTCTTTGTTAGACTCCACTGAAATTTATCTGGACCCTGCGTCAACTGGACACATTCCAGTCGCTGAAGGAGAGCATTCCAAGATGCTTGCCTAGGGCCAAATAAACTTCTTCTGAACGAAACATTTGGTGGGGAAGTTCCCAACACCTTAGCGAGCATATCGCCCTTGTGTCGCACAATATTGTACAAAGCCGGATATTTTTCTCGGAGCGTGGTCTGACCCAGCCATTTATCCTCTCAGAATCTAATTTCCGAACCATAACGAACCATGTGGAAAAAAGAACTTCTTCGTGGCCATTAGCCCAGCCCAGAAGTGTGAATTAACAGGTTTCCAATGAACCTGAGATATCGCTTTTAAACCCACATACTTTCTCCTTAGGAGGGTCTGCCAAACCCCTTCTTCAGCAAGAAGATTGAAGATCCATTTGCCTAGGAGGGCTCTGTTCTTAACCTCGAGGTCATGAATTCCAAGTCCTCCTTTGTCTTTTGGACGGCAAACCACACTCCATTTGGCCAGTCGATACTTTCTTTTCTCACTATCACCTTGCCAAAAGAATCTTGATCGGAAGTAATCCAAACGTTTCAAGACTCATTTTGGAAGTTGGAAGAATGAAATCATATAGAGTACCATGTTAGTTAGTACACTGCTGCTGCCTCTGCCTCTCTCTCACACTCACACTCACACACACACACTCAAGAACTAGCTACCGATCAAGCAAGCACTGAGAAGAACACGTCCACCAGATCGAGCTGCTGGTGGTGACGAACAAGAAGAAAGAGATGTCTGGACAACAAGATCAACATAATCATGCTAATCATCTTTTGGTTGTGGCTCAATCTTGAGCTATGATGATCCTGGAGGATCCAACAGATGACTGATGTGATTGTCGTCCTACACTTGCTGACGATATGTATTGTTTCGTTTGAACCAGTTGCCTTTTGGGTTCGCGAAGTCGGAAAGTGTATGCTGTGATCAACGTAATTGGATTATGTTCATTGATCAATGAAAATGCTTAAAGATCTCTATCTTACGAAAATTGGGTATTCGAATTAGGTGTGTACATACTGATTGATTACTGAACATTATACTTTGACAGATGGACAACTGCGTCATAGCAACCCAAAAGTAGCGCAAGCAGATACAGTACAGGGTTCAGTAGATGATCAATCACAGATGCAAGAACAACAACAAATTTAGCTTGCATGAGCGAATTACATCCGTGACAACCATACAAGGACGAATTTCAACAAGATCGGATCTAATTGACAGGTGCAAACGAGAAGAACTGGCTGTGCTGTCCCTGAAGATCGGCTGCCGCGGCATTGTAATTGCAACTCTTCATCTGGAGCTCTGCTTCTTCCTCGTCATCAGCCATAAGGTTTTTCAATAACTCGTCGAGGTCTTGATCAGCTTCCATCCGGAGAGGTTGGTGTTCCTCCCCGAAAAATTCTTCCCATGAACAGCTTCCCGTGTCGTCGTCAGCTTCAGGCACATCCGTGGACGCAGCCGGCAAGGTGGAAACGGGCGCGGCAGGCGTGAACCACGTCGGACAATCCTCGTACTCTACCTCAGGTTCCGGGACAGGGACGGGGGCGGCGATCCGCATCTTCTTGCAGCTTGACATGTCGGCGGCGGCGGAGACCGGCGCTGGCCTCTTCTGCGCGTGCGCGCTCGCGACCGCGGCCACGAGCTCAGCTGGTTGCGGCGCGGGCGCCTGTTCTGCTGGTTCTTGAAGACGAAGCTTGTACGCGTCCGATTCTTGGCGGGCGGCGGGGGGGCGGGTTGGGAGCCAGATGGATCCTGCAGAGCACCATCTCCCCTTGGGCGACGGCGGCCTGCGGCAGCAGGCACCGGTACTCCTCCATGACCCAGCCGGTGGAGGTCTTCTCCTTGCCCTTGCCCTTCTTGAACGACAGGGTCCTGGACTCCCCGATCTTGATGCCCTCGTTGTCGTAGACGTCCTCGGTCTTCTGTACTTCCCAGGTGCCGGCACTAGCGCCGCGCGCGCACCGCCCGTTCTTGGCGTTGCGCTTGCTGGTGGTGAAGAAGAAGCGGTCGCCGGAGGTCACGGCCGTGGGCACGGGGGCGAACCGCTTGGCGAGGTCCTTGGGCTCCTCGGAGGCGTAGACCTGGACGTCGTGGCGGATGAGTTTCTCGGCGCCGTGCATCGTCTCGCCGCGGAGGAGGCACGGCAAGAAGTAGCCCACAGCCTCCTCGGCGGTAGGCCGGAAGCGCTGGAACTTGTAGACCTCGTCGAGCCCGTCCATCTCCATGGATCCGCTGCTGCTCTGCTCCGCTCTGCTTCTAGGTCGAAGAGAAGATTGGCGGCGAGATGGCGGGAGGGAGATTGGTGTGGAGCGTAGAGTGGGAGGGGGTCAGTATTTACGGACGCTGCTGGGTTTCCATATTTCGAATCCGAGATGGCACTCCTCTTGCCGGTCCCGTTTCCATCTCTGCTTGGTACGGAGATGTTTCGAGTTTCCAAAACTTGCTGGCCCCGTTTCCATCTTTGCTTGATGGTCGGTTTCCATAATTTGAATGCGCATAGGTTTGCCCAAATCTCTCTCCGCGTTAACAGCTGAATGCTGTCCGACCCCGCGCTGTGCTTTGTATAAGAGGCCAAACGCTGCCCGCTCCCGCCCGCCGCCGCGCTGTGCATGCGACCACAACCTCCTCGCGGCCGCCGCGCGCGTCCTAAGGCTGGAGCCCTCCTCCTCCGCCAGCTACCTATGGAGCAGGCTGCGGGGCCACTTCTCCCGCGGCAGGTCGCCCACTGGCTGTTCGACGCAATGCCCGAGCGGGACACCCTCTCCTCGCGCGCTTAGTTGCTCTACTAGGACACGCCGGAAGACAAAGAACCAGAGACATTGATTAGAGCAATGGAATTGGAAATGGATTCATTGGCCTGGAAGTCACTCCTAGGTGCTTGCGGTTTACATGGAGAAGTGGAGCTGGGGAAGAGGTCAGCACGGAAGGTCATGGAACTAGAGCCATGGAAGTATGGGCCTCATATTTTGCTGTGCACCCTTTGTGAACCAGCTGAAACTGAGAATGAAATCAAGGGTGCTGGTCACAGCTGGTTCTCAGTTTCAGAAGAAAACTGAACACTTGATTTCATTCTCAGAAGACAACTTGGTGAGTAAGGTGTGGATGAGAGGATGATGAGCAGGTAAAGCAGCAGAGGATAATAGATCATGGGACTGAACTTACGGATTCATAAATTTAAGGGCATACAGATTTTCCATATTTGGAGAAAAAAGGAGCTACAATTGTCAGGTGACGAAGCTATTCTGTTCTTTCTTGAAGCATTGCGGCAAAGACATCGTGAAAATGTCATCTATCACTGTCAAACAACGCGAGTAAAAAAAAATCAAGGATCTTATATCCTACTCATGTAGTGATGCGTGTTCTATTTCTGCCTGTCGCTCAGCATCCTTCATGACAGAGAAGGCATGTCAAGTTAGGGAAGCCAAAATTTAGTAAGATCCATTTTGAGGAAGAAAGAAAACATATCACGACATTATGAATTGATCAACTAACTGAAAGATTGTGCCTCGATCCATTCCCCAGCTGATGCATAATTTCCATTCAAGATGTACAACCATAAACACTGAGCATCATCCATAGAACTGAAAGCCGTACAACTTTATTAGACTGCATGTGCACTAGCATAACTGATACAACAAAAAAAATTGTGATAGTGTAGAGATTTTCCCCGGACAACGTATTACAGACAGAAGACTCTATGGCGTTCAATGCACCCTCTATGGGCTAGTTGTTGCTTCTACATGACATTTCAAGAAATTCCGCCTTTTGCATTACATGAAGATAAGTAGACTCAACTGCAAATGATGCAAAAACGTCAATACAGTGCTCTCAATCTAATTGAAGATGGATTTCCGTTTCTAAATTATACTGGGTCTCATGTCCTCTGTTCAATTTAACGTTGCTGGCAGTCAGATCGGCAGTTGCTTCCCCAAAGAACACACATTGAAATAACACAGAGCTTCTGGAAAAAAACCTCACTGTTTTGACCAAGATTGTGGAGCAATACCACCAAATTAAGGCTTGAATGGGGCAAATACTACCACCGAGTTGTGTCCTCCAAATCCAAAAGAATTTGAGATACCTGCAAAGCAATATAAAACTAACATGAGGGAGAGAGGAAGGAGAAAGATGGAAGAGCATAATACCATTACAAAGCATAAGCTTTGCTACTCACCAACATTCACTTCATGTTCGGCTTTCACGTTAGGTACCGTGTCGAATTCAATCGCCTCCTCGCGGTTCTGCAGTTGACAGAGTGTACCTCTTAGTTATTTGGGCCATAATGTGTCTCTCAGGTTTATGTCTGCCTGCTAACTAAATTTTATTGTAATGTATTGCAAACCAATACTTACAAACTGGTTTATGCTCGGATGCACCAATCCAGTGTTTATCGCTTTAATAACGGCAATGGCTTCCAAACCACCTGCTGCACCAAGGCAATGCCCTATCATGGACTGCAAAAGGAGGACATGACCACCATATTAAGAAAGGGCAATGAATCAATATCCTTGAAGTAACAAAAACAGGACACTAAAGTACCTTGGTTGCATTCACTTTAATCCCGGTTGGATCCTTGAAGACTTGTTTGATCGCGTTCATCTCTGCCAAGTCACCAGCAAGAGTGGATGTTGCATGAGCATTGATATAGTTGACCTGCAAATAGCCATTTATTCCAGTCAAACGAAACTTCATAGCATTTGCCAATCAAAACCAGAAATTACATTTTACAACAAGTGCCAGAAACATTATATGTCAAACGGACAGTACAAACAGAGCTCACTGTATAATTATATAACATCTACGCAGAAACTATTTTCTAAGCACAAGCTAAAACTGTTGGAAGATGGCAGAAATAAGCATTAACAATTTACAATTAGATGTGAATTCTGATTACTTACAATGTTGTTGCATAAAAGAGCCAAAGTACATAACTGGTAATAATTTAACAATCACATATAATCTGTCACATTATGAAGATAGAGAATATTCAATGAAAAAATAGCAACTACAAAAATTGATATTTTAAAGGTTGAAATGTGTTGATTACCTCCTCTGGTGCCACACCAGCATCTTGAAGACTTTGTCTAATGCAAGACGAAACACCAAGACCATCGGCTCTTGGATCAGTCATATGGTAAGCATCACAGTTCACAGCACCTCCTAAGTACTCCGCAACTATTGGAGCACCTCGTTTCATAGCATGTTCTAAGCTCTCCATGACCTGTTGCAAAAAAAAAAAGAATTAAAAAAAATTAACCAATATTTCAAAGTGAATAATTATGTACATGAAATGTTCTTATCACTATGTTTTAATCATTCTCAACTGTAATTAGTGGTTGACCTACCCAAACCTGAGGAAATATACTATTCGACAGATTGTTTATCAATAAATCAGTTCCAGTTTGCAGGCTGCAGCACATGATCATCGCTATAAGAAGATTTCCAGCAAATTATGCAACCAGCTTACGCCTTAATACATAATCTGGACTATAATAAGGTTCAGAGCACCCTAGATTCACTGAAAGTTCTTATCCAACTCATTGTTGAAAAAAAAATAGTTTCATTTTACAGGCTGCTAGATACAAACAGAATTTGCTCAGTAAAGTTATGACACGGCTTAGTTCTAGTACAGGAATAAAGTTCATAGAGCATACCAGTAATCCAGCTCCTTCACCCATGACGAAACCATCACGTTCCTTGTCCCAAGGCCTAGATGCTGTTTTAGGGTCATCATTCCTCTGTGATAGTGCTCTGCATGCAACAAACCCACCAACACCAATCGGAATAATGGCAGCTTCAGTGCCACCAGCAACCATCACATCCACTTCGCCTCTGCGAATATGGTTTGCTGCAGCGTAGAAACAGTAGTTCGAGGTAGCACAGGCAGTTGAAATAGAGTAGTTTGGACCCATGAAACCAATGTCCATGCCAAGCAGGGCCGATGCCATGTTCGTTATGGCATATGGTATGAAGAAAGGAGTTATCTTCCTGTGACCCTTCTCAATAAGATTCTGAACACCATCAGAAAACACTTGGAGGCCACCCATACCAGTGCCCACAAGTACACCAGCCCGAGACTTGTCAATCTGTAAGAGAGAGCATTACCAGTTAGCAACAAATATTTGTTTCTCGTAATGCAGTATGAATGTTAAAAACACATATAGCAGCATGGACAATATTAACCAAATCCAACGAAGCTACGATGGCAAAAAAAATGAATCAGTTTGGTATAATAGAATAGAACGGCATGTTAATTTCACAAGCTTATCTCTGGTTCATTAAAACATTTTTCACTCAAAATCATTATTTATGCAATAACCACTTGGTCTCTACTCCCTCCGTTCCTGATTATAAGATGTTTTAAATCTTGAAATGTAGACTACATAGGGACTAAAATGTGTGAATATTACACTAAAACTACGAATCTGAGAAAACTGAGAAAAGCTAAAACATCTTATATTTAGGAACGGAGGGAGTAATTGGATATATACCAACCGAGCAAAGTAGAAGAAGTGAAATTCTTACTGAAGAGCATATTGTCTCATAATCTACTGAGATACTCCCAGCAACTTTCTTTAAGACAGTACTCATCTTGATTTTAAGATTGAACCCAACTACCCTTTTTCCAATAAAACAGGTTAGCACAACATTCACTCTCCCAAAGTGTCAAATAAATTCTTAAAAGAACCGAATTCAAAGAGCATCACATTCCACCTACAAACCGCAACCACAGTGCCATTATACTTTTATTAAATGTTCAAGACCTGCCCCTGGGATCAAACTTGACCAACTGTTCATCTTTGCCAAGATCAGATGGCATGTCACCGTCACTATTCAAATTCAAACGACTCCCTCTCATTATCAGCTAATTATTCTTGGTTTTGTACAAGCACTCCTACTATCATCACAGATCACATCTCGAAGCAAAGAAAAGGGGAAAAAACGGTCACCAAATCTACCAGAGGTATGGCACTTTCCATGAGCGACGGCTACTAGCTTTACTGGATGATAAGAACTAGTAGAATTGCAAAACGCTACGCTATTTTTAATCGGCTCCTGATCCAGCTAAGTAATGGGCGCAGCATTGGAACCCGAGCTGGGTAGGTGAGTGCGATACCTTCTCCATGGCGTCCGAGCCGAGCGCGAGGCCGGCGGCCTCGAGCGCCTTCTTGCCGCTGACGATGCAGTAGCGTAGGCAGTCGTCGAGGCGCCGGTCGTTCTTGCCGTCGATGTATCCCTCGGAGGAGAAGCCGTGGATCTGGCCGGCGAATCGCGTGGGGAACTTGGAGGCGTCGAAGCGGTCGATGGGGCCGATGCCGCTCTCCCCGGCGAGCAGGCGGTCGTAGTAGGTGTCGACGTCGTTCCCGAAGACGGAGACCAGCCCCATCCCGGTGATCACCACCCGCTTCTTCGGATCCGTCTCCCGCCGCGGGGGAGATGCGGCGGCCGTGGCGGAGGCCGAGGCGCGGACGGAGATGCGGCCTGGCCGGCGCCGCGGGTCGCGGCCGGCGCCAGGGAGGCGGCGGCGGTGGGGACGAGGAGGCTCTGCATGGTGGCTGGGGGCGGCGGGCGGCGGCGATGCAAACGAGGCTAGTCTGGCGCTGTGCTGGCTGCGAGGTGGGAGTGGAGGTGAGCGTGCGTATGTATGGAGGGTGGGGTTAGGCGGGGCCCACGGAAGGGGTTTGGATTTGGGGAGCTTTGGAGGCGACGGAGAGGGGCGGTGGGTTTGGCGACGATAAATTGGGCGGACATTGCGATGCTGCGGCGACGCACTTCTTCTTGTTGTTTCCGGGCTTGATTGTGTCTCAAGAAATTATTGCTCCGTGTCAATTGAAAATTACAACTCAGCCATATAAACAGCTAAATTTCCCTAGAGTGGATCCAATGTCCATCACGGTCTCTAGATGCAAACTATAGGTCTTTTCACGATGATAACAACAATCTTTGTGTAAATTCGACTCCCCAACAAAATACTGCAACCCCTCCCTCCCGGGGAGGCCGTCCGCACGGGTGGCTTTAGAGGCTCCCAACACTAAAAACCAGAGAGCCGGAAATCTGCTTCTCCCAGTCCGGTGCAGGTTGATATATAGTCGAGCGTGTGTTAAGAGCTTGGGTGAAAAACCTTATCTCGGTTATGTGCCGCGACTAGCGATGGTGGCGGTTGCGACTATCGTTGATCATATTGGAGGCATCGCTGCGTTGTTGCCGTACCCTTCTCGCCCAGATCTAGTCGACGGTGTAGCTCGGGGGTACCCCTTAATCTTGTGTGATCGGATGACGGCGGCGCCTCGGTGGTATTCCCTCTTGAGAGCTTCGTCTTTGGAGCTAGACATCGGCAAGCGGGACAAGTGGAAGGCCAAGGTGTTTGCATTGAGCCTTCTGTTGGCAACAATGTTGGAGACGCGGCATTGGTTGCGGTAGTCGGCTCTTCTCCGGCGTGTCTGTGGCTTTGCCTCGTCTTATTTGTTGCTGCGAAGTCGAAGGTGCGGTGGGGGGTCTCGGTGGTGAACGATGACTAGGGGCAGGTGGTCCGTTCGGTGATCTTCTGTGGCGTCAGCCTAGGCTGGTTCTCCTTCCTAATTGTTACTCAGAGTAGGAGTTGCCTTATCTTGTCACATGTGGCTAAGTTCTAGCACGGATCTTCATGAGGCTCTGCATGGCTTCTACGGTGTGGGTTGGTTTGGCGTTCATTCATGGTGAGGTCGGATTCGTTTGCTCAGAGTTTATGGTTTGCCATGTTGCCTCCTAGAGAGAAGTGATGACGATGACGCCTACGTTGGTCTCGATGAGTACCTCTTTGGAGAGGTGTGGGCGGGGGTATCCACTTTCTGCCGCTCCGTGGTTTGTGATGGTTTTCGTGGTTTTCCATTAATTAACTAGACAATTATTTTATGCTCGTTCCTTAGTCTCTTGTCTAACGATTTTGTAGATCTTGCTTCAAAATCTTCCACATCATATATGCCATCCCCCTCCAAGTTCTCTTTCAGACGATACGTTGGATGGCAATGTCGTTGCTTCTGTTTGCCATAGTAGTGGCCACGGGCTTCAACTTGTTGGTGATTTTGTATTTACCATTAATCGGTAGACGTCTTGGTTCAACGGCATGTCTTCAAGTTCGTGCCGGACTGAAGTTATATATGTTTTTTCGATTCTTTGTTTCTCACACATGTCTCTCTCTCTCTCTCTTGAGATGTATTAACTATTTATCTTTTATATGTATGTGATTTCAAGTGATACAGTTGTACTCCCATGGGCATTGTGGAAGCCCTAATTTATAGTACTTTATCATGTTATGTTAAGCAAACTAATAAATTTACTATGTTTCTTCGAGTAATATACAATTTGAAACAACCGCAAGCTTCTCACAGCTGAGATAGGTAAACCAAACTAACATACAACAAGTCATCTTAGTGTGTGTGCCTTAAAGCGACTCTCCTCTAAGACCGTTGAGTGCACTAAAGTTACTACTCTCAGTCCTCCTTTGCACATCCTTCCATCCTTTCTATATGTACTGATGCAAACTAATATCCACTAACCCCTATTCTTCCCTGGCCAAGAAGGGGTGATCATCTAGTTGCTCATTTTGGACTACATGCGAGCATGGTGTGACTGATGTTTGTAGAATAAATCTCCCAAGGTTATTGGACAATGCAGAGGGAGAATAGTTAAGGGGGCAGAGTACGTAGGAGGGGCTTGTGCAATGAATGTCTCAAGAAAAAGGTACATGTTGTATATTTCCTTATCAACTAGTAATTCCTGGTGTCTTCTATGCCTATATCTATGAAATTCAAACCCCTTGAGTGTAGGGACACAAGAAATTTGATTGCATAATTCCAAACCATAAAAGTAAAACGAGAAATAATCTATCTATCCTTGGCTTCTGGAAGTCTTGCTCCTTATAAAAGGCTTGGGCGTAGGTAACGACATGAATAAATTGCTCGTTCGGTAGCTAAGAGTCTCTTAATAATTATATATGTAGTTGTCGGGGGGTTACCCCCGGGTAGGGTAAAGATGAGGTAAAGACATGTAAGGTTAAGGCAGTAAGCTGTCCGAGGTAACGATTGAGCAAGGACGCAGGAGGCGTCATCCGACGTAAGGTGTACGTCCGAGGTATATTCTCCGAGGTATATCCTCCGAGGTATCAACCTCGGGGCAGTCAGCTAGCTACCACAGGAATAAGGTATTCTCTACCGAGGTATAGGATCAGGAGTGTTATCCGAGGTTGGCAGCAAGGATCGAGGCATGTCAGAGAGGTCACGGGCGCCGCAGAGCTCGTAGCCCGAGCTTCAGAGGACGGCGAGGTCCGTCCACGGGTTTCCCGGAAGCTCGGGGGCCTAGGAGCTGACTTGGCTATTTCGGGAAAGGTCTACAGGCTAGACCTCGGCAGGCTACTGAAGTATGACCGGAAGAGGAAAGCTAGGCCTGCTGGCCTGACAGTCCGGCCGTTGAGCTGGCAGGAGGCAGAGGCTTGTCTTCTACCTTTTGGCCATGCCATTGTTAGTTGTAGGCAGGGGTAAAAATGTACTTCGGCCTATGTATATATGCGGCATCTCTACCTCCAGGGAGGAGGACGGCAAAAACCCTAGCTCATTTCCCCCTTCGTAGTTTCACCTTCTACCTCGAGCTCTCACTTTGGTAGCATCATACAGCTCGAGGAGCACCTTGTACCTGAGAACACACTGATATATTGAGAGAGGCAAGGCAGGAGTAGGGGTTTTACTTCCTCACGAAGGCCCCGAACCTGGGTACATCGTGGTGTCTTTTGTGTTCTTGGCTTTCTTGGTTTCTTGTTCATGTTCTTGTGGTTTCTTGCATGTTCTTGCTTGTGCACGTCTTGAGTGCATAAACCCTCCCCGGATTCCCCCAACGACCATTCGGCCCCAACTAAGCCATACCCATGGCATCTGCCGTGATCCCACCACGACAGTTGGCGCCCACCGTGGGGCAGATTGAGGCGTTGGGTGGAGTTTCCATCCGGACGGGCTCCTCTGAGTGTGTTCTTTCTGGCCTTGTTGCCAAGATCGGCGAGTTCGCCTTTGTGAGCGACAATGCGGGGTGCTTCGCCGGCAAGCCTTTCCCCACCATGGCTTCCTCATGATGCTCGGCAGCTTCCCCACATACGTTGCTGTCGAGGTGGTTCGCGAGTACCCGGAGCAGGTGCTCGTGGACGACGAAACTCCTCTCCTGGCGGCTTTGGGCAGCGTGTCACTCGCCCTCCGAGGTGTGTGGAGGTGATGGTGGCTGGTACCAGCCTGCAGCTAGCAAGGCAGATGCTGGCAAGGTCGCGCTAGCCGAGGTGGAGGCGACGCCAACCGCGCTGCCTGAGAAATCAGGTCGGCGGCGAAGTTTCCGTACGAGAAACCTAGTCAGAATGAGCAGTTGGGCATGCCAAGGGAAGAAGTTCCCTTAGAAGCTATCGTTGATAGGTTAGCTCGGCCACTCGCAGTAGAGGCAAGTGTGGAGCATACGGTGGCCGGGTTAGAGGCAGAGCGCCAGAGGGTGCTGAGAGAAGCTCGGTTGCTGGCCGAGGCTAAGCAGCAGTTCGATATGGAGCAGAAGGAGTACAATGCTGCACATGGTATAGAGGATGGTTTTACTCCGGTTGTGCGGCGTAAGAAAGCTGCTCTGCTCAACCGAGGCAAGGACCTCTATGGGAGATGGCTAGGGCTGCAGTCTCGGGCTCGAGTAAGGCAACAAGTAGCAGGTCGGCTACTGGTAGGCCGGTGTATAGTTCACCAGCTAAGAACCTTAGAGCAGCCGAAGCAGTAAGGGCCGGGCTATCGGAGTTGACCGGAGATGCATGGCGTGAGCAGCAGAAGCGGCTCAATGAGTTAGTGCATGTGGCCAGCAAGCAAAATGAAGCCCTCCGCAAGGCCGGGCTTGGCGGTTCGCAGGCGGTCCATTCGATTAGGCCAGTTAGCCAGGGGTCCAAGGGGCAAGCCTCGTCTCCACACGTCGGAGGAGCCGATCGTGCCCGGAGTGTCACTTCAGGTCGGAACAAGGAGATGCAGCTGCAAGTGTACGATCCGGTGTTAGCTGGGAAGCAAAAGGTCGGCAACGCTAGCCGAGCCAATGGAGACCCCGGCCCAGGTGATGCAAGCCGAGCTAAGGGCCGTTCAGCTCAGGGAAATCAGAACGGTGGGCAAGCAGCGTCGGCTGGCCGAGGTAAACCACCTCAGCCCCCGAGGCATCAGCAGCAACCCCGGCCGCAGGAGCAGTATCAGCAAGAGCCGGAGTATGTTCCGCAGCCGAAGAACGTCGGTCGAGGTGGCGACCGATATGATGATGGAAATTCAGCCATGGAGCGGGCTGGATTCTATAGAGTGGATGGTGCATTGGGAGAGCGTATCGGAGCTCGGACGTTGCCTACAGGTGATGCGCGCTACAAGCTAGATCGGATTTACATGTCCGAGAAGTTGGAGGAGGAAGGCCCTCCTGGTCCGGCGTGTTTTGGACCTCGGATCATGAAGGAACCACCTCCACCAGTGTCTCAGTTTCAGTTGGGTCGGAGTACCAGGCCGTACAATGGGAGCACCAAGCCGCAAGATTGGCTAGCTGATTATGTTTCAGCAGTATACATTGCGGGGGGCAATCGCCGATGGGCGGTCCGGTATCTCCCGCACATGTTGGAAGGTCCTGCTCGGATCTGGCTGAACAATCTGCCGGAGAATAGCATCGATTGCTGGCTGGATTTAGAGGAGGCATTCAATAGCAACTTCGCCAGCACTTACAGGAGGCCAAACCGACCTCAGCTTTTGCAGGCGTGCAAGCAGGAGGACAATGAGACTGACCGAGAATTCTTGACTCGGTGGAGCAATGTTCGGAACTCCTGTGAGGGAGTTATCGAAGCACAGGCTATAGCGTGGTTTGCTGATGGATGTCGGTATGGTAGCATGTTGTGGCAGAGGCTCCAGAGAGATATGCCAAAGACTCTGGCCGAGACGATTCGGATAGCTGATTCCTATGCCCTTGGCGATCCGATGCAGCCTCTGCTGGATGGGAATGCCCGGAACAGGAGGAATCCGATGAACAACCGCAACAACGGACCGAGGTTTGATAACCGTCAAGAGTTCGGGCAGAAGAGGAGAGAACCAGATTTCCAAGTCAATGCTGTAAACCCAAGTCAGTCCGGACCTGGAGGCGCCCAGAAACCGAAGACTGAGGGTCAGGCGTGGACTCCGAACCAGAACCAGAATCAGGGAGGTGGTGCGAAGCAGTGGCAGGAGGCCGGACCACCTGTGACTTACGAGTCATTGGTGAATGGACCATGTATCTATCATGGCAGGAATGGCAGAACACCCAACCATACCACTCTGCAGTGTAGTTTTCATCACCGAACCGCTGCAGAAGGGGCGAAAGCTGGGGCAAACCGGAGTGGGCCACCGAACCAATGGCGTAGACCTCAATATCCGAACACGCAGCAGCAGCATAAGCCGACCATAGCGGCGCAGAATCAGAGCTTAACCGGAGCAAATTCAACCCCGGTGCATGCGGCCCAAAACCAGAAGACGGTGCAGGCGAAACCGGTGAATGCAGTGAGTGCCCAGGGCAACAACAACAACGGTGGTGCCGGCCAAAGCCAAACGTGGTCCTTTGAGAATCAGAGGTATGAGAACCCCGGTAATGATTATAGGGAAGTACATCAGAGCTACGTGGTGTTTGTGACTGAGTCAACTGATAAGAAGAGTATGCTGAGGCGTGCCAAGGAGGTGAATGCAGTAACTCCGGCGGTGGTGAAATACATGAACTGGTCCGAGCAAGAGATCACTTGGAGCAGGCAAGATACACCTCGGATCATGCCGAGCCCTGGAAACTATGCACTGGTGGTGGATCCGACGTTTTGTGGGCCGACCAACAATGTGAGATTCACCCGAGTCTTGGTGGACAATGGGAGTGCCATAAATATCATGTACCGAGACACAATGGTCAAGCTGGGATACTCACCGAACCAGTTGCAGCCTAGCAGCTGTACATTTCACGGTATTGTGCCCGGGGTCTCTTGTGCACCTATGGGAAAGATTTGGGTCGACGTGGGTTTTGGTACCCGAGATAACAGCCGAGTTGAAAGTCTTGAGTTCGAGGTTGTGGACTTGCAGAGCCCTTACCATGCCTTGCTGGGAAGGCCAGCCTTGGCCAAGTTCATGATCTCCACTCATGTGGCTACCTAAAGATGAAAATGCCGGGGCCCAAGGGAATAATAACCATTTCTGGTGACTACAAGAAGGCTATGCAATGTGCCTCGGCGGGATCTAGTTTAGCCGAGTCCTTGGTGATCGCGGCGGAGAAGAAGCAACTTCAGAAGGTGGTGGCAATGGCGCAGTCTACTCAGCTCGGCATGTCCGGACTAATTACTCCGGACATGAGCGCTTCATTCGAGGTGCCCAAGGAGACCAAGAAAATCCCGCTGGACTCGGAGAACCCGGAGCGTTTCGCCATCATTGGTACTGGCATGGACGAGAAATAGGAAAGCGCGCTCTGTCACTTCCTCCGTGAGAATCGGGACATTTTTGCATGGTCGGCTAAAGACCTGCCAGGTGTTCCGAGGGAGTTGGCAGAGCACTCTTTGTTTGTTCGGCCAGAGGTGAAACCAGTGCGTCAACCGACGCGGCGGCTCTCAGATGACCGAAGAAAGGTGGTACTCGAAGAACTGGCGAAGTTACTGGCTGCAGGCTTCATCATGGAAGTGCTGCATCCGGACTGGATATCTAATCCAGTCCTCGTGGAGAAAAAGAAGGACGAACCGGCGGTAGTCAAGGTGTGGCGCATGTGCATTGACTTCACCAACCTGAACAAGGCGTGCCCGAAGGATCCCTTTCCTTTACCTCGGATTGATCAAGTGATCGATTCTACGGCTGGATGTGAGCTGTTGTCTTTTATTGATGCATATTCTGGTTTTCACCAGATCCCACTGAACACTGATGATCAAATAAAGACTGCCTTTATTACCCCGTACGGGGCGTATTGCTATCGTGTCATGTGTTTCGGTTTGAGAAATGCCGGGGCAACTTATCAAAGGTGTATGCAGAAGTGCTTACATTCTCAAATGGGCAAGAATGTGCAAGTGTATGTCGATGACATTGTTATCAAAACTAAAAAGAAGCATACTCTCATCGAAGACCTCGAAGAGACATTTGCAAATTTAAGAAAGTATCGGTTGAAACTTAACCCGGACAAGTGCACCTTTGGTGTCCCGGCTGGAAAATTGCTCGGTTTCCTCGTATCGAGCCGAGGTATAGAAGTTAACCCGGCTAAGATCCGAGCTATCGAAAGAATGAAGTTGCCGAACTGTTTAAAAGATGTGCAGAAGTTCACGGGATGCCTTGCATCTTTAAGTCGGTTTGTAAGTCGGCTAGGAGAAAAAGCCTTACCATTGTATCAACTTATGAAGAAAAGTACCAGTTTCACTTGGACCCCGCAGGCGGACGCGGCGTTCAATGAGCTGAAGAAGATGTTGTCCACTGCTCCGGTGTTGGCATCCCCTTTGCAGAATGAACCGATGTTGATATACATTGCGGCTACAAACCGGGTCGTAAGTGTTGCAGTGGTGGTGGAGCGAGACGAAGGAGGCAAATCGGTGCAGAGACCAATCTACTACCTGAGCGAGGTGATATCCACGTCGAAGCAAAACTACCCCCACTACCAGAAGATGACGTACGGAGTATACCTGGCGGTTAAGAAACTGAAGCATTACTTCCAAGAGCATCCCATGACGGTGGTATGTGATGCTCCAATCTCGGAGATCATCGGATGCAAGGACGCAACTGGGCGAGTTGCCAAATGGGCGATCGAGGTATCTCCATACACTCCGCATTATGAAAGGCGAGATGCAATCAAGTCGCAGGCGCTGCCGGACTTTTTATGCGATTGGGCCGAGATGCAATATGAGCCGCCCTTGCCGGACTATAATTATTGGAAGATGCACTTTGATGGGTCCAAGACCAAGGTCGGATTAGGTGCCGGCATAGTCCTAACCTCGCCGAAGCAAGACCAGTTGAAGTATGTGCTGCAAATCCATTTCTCGGCGTCGAACAACGTGGCGGAGTATGAGGCCCTGATCCATGGGCTCAAGGTGGCAAAGGAGATAGGCGTCCGGCGTATAGAATGCTTCGGCGATTCAGCTTTGGTGGTGCATCAATCCACCGGCACTTGGGATGCATTGGATGCGAACATGGAGTTGTATCGGTTTCATGTGCAAAAGGTGTCTGGGTTTTCGAAGGATGTGAGTACAAGCACATACCTCGGGGGGAGAATGAAGCCGCCGACGTATTGTCCAAGCTCGGTTCATCCAAAGAACCGGTGCCACCGGGGATAGCATGAACCATTTGAGAACTCCTTCAATCAAGCCTTCTCCTGATCCGAGTCAATTTTCTTACCACCAAATTCGGAGTCTGAGCCTATTCCTATGGAGGTAGACGTCGGATGCGTTTGGCCGGACTCGGGGACTGCTTCGCAGTATCCGAGGACTGATGGAGCTTTTCCTATGGAGTAGATGATGGGAACTTCGGGTCTGACCCGGGGACTTCGCACCAACACTCGGGGACTGGCCGAGCAATGGTAAGGAAATCATGAAGGAGATCATGGCGACCGAACCAATGGAGATAGATGAGAGCTTTTTCCTCTGCATCCAGTGCCGGAATGGGCGGAGCAGATCATGAACTTCATACTGACGGAAGTTTGCCAAGTGATACAACCGAGGCAAGGAGAATCCAGAGGAGAGCTAAGGGATACACCATCATCAACAAGGAGCTATACAAGAGAAGTGTGACCGAGGTGTTGCAGAGGTGTGTCGAACCAGCTGAAGGCAAGGAGATGCTTTTAGAAATCCACCAAGGAGAATGTGGACATCATTGCAGCACAAGAGCTCTGGTGGCCAAGGTGTTCCGGCACGGGTTCTATTGGCCCACCGCCAATGCCGATGCAGAAGATATAGTTCGGAAATGTGAAGGGTGCCAAAGGTTCGCCAAGCAGCAGCACATGCCAGCTTCGGCGCTCAAGACCATTCCTATCACGTGGCCCTTTGCAGTTTGGTGTCTGGACATGGTGGGAGAATTCAAGCCAGCCCGAGGCAATATGACTCACATACTGGTGATGGTGGACAAATTCACTAAGTGGATCGAGGTGAAGCCAATCCGAAAAGTGGATGGTCATACGGCAGTGACCTTTTTGAAGGAAATAATCCTGAGATATGGATATCCTCATAGTATCATTACAGACAACGGCACGAACTTTGCTGTCGGAGAGTTTGCTCGGTTCTGCATGAGTAAGGGAATTCGACTTGATGTAGCCTCGGTGGCTCACCCACAGGCTAATGGGCAAGTAGAAAGGTCAAATGCATTGGTATTGGCCGGAATCAAAGCTCGGCTAGTAGAACCACTGTTGAAAACACCGGGGTGTTGGATCGATGAGATACCAGCAGTTCTGTGGGGTCTAAGGACCACACCGAACAGATCAACTGGCTATACGCCATTTTTCATGGTCTATGGGGCCGAGGCAATGCTGCCAACCGACATTGAATATGATGCGCCCAGAGTGGCAATGTACACAGAAGCCGAGGCTAAAGAAGCTCGGGAAGATGCTGTAGATCTGCTTGAGGAAGCAAGAGAATTGGCCTTATCTCGGTCAGCAATATATCAGCAGGGTCTCCGACGCTATCAAAGCCGGCATGTAAAACCCCGAAAGTTTAATGAAGGAGACTAGTGCTGAGGCTTGTTCAGCGCAGCAAAGGTCGGCACAAGTTGTCACCTCCATGGGAGGGACCATACATTGTGAGCCGAGCTTGCACAATGATTCGTACTATCTTATAGATGCACAGGAGCCAAGGGGAGATGGGCTGGATAGACCCGATGCGGAGCTTCAGCGTCCATGGAATGTAGCTCTACTCCGACCCTTCTACTGTTGAAGGAAGTAATGTATGTACCTCGGCTGATCTTTAATAAAAACTTCGGCACCTCGAGAGTGAGCTCGGGGACTGCCTCGCTCTTATGATTGCATGTTTCTTTTTGTTTGTACTCTTTCTTCGTATGCCGACTATTTTGAACCTCGTCTCAAACTTCAAGTACTGTATGCTATGTAACTAATCTTGTGACTCGACTGACGAACGCCAGCATGGCAGTCAAGAGCAAAGACGAAAGAACATGGGAAACATGAAAATGAACTCGGGACTCGGTCCAAAAAGACAGTTCGGCATATGTCGTTTACTAACCCCTGTTTTTACTTCTTTTTTATGTCGGATGACTTTGAAACATACCTCGGAATTTACCAAGTACTGTATGCTATGAACAACAATCTTGTGACTCGACTGTCGAACGCCAGAATGGCAGACAAGAGCAAAGAATGCCAAATATAGTAAACACGAAAGTAAACTCGAGCAATCATTCAAAAGGATTCGACATAAAGCTTAGAAAAGCATGGTTCGAATAGCATGATAGTAACAGAGGTAGCAAAGGAACTACTTAAGTTTGATTACATCTGCGTCCCGGCATACCGGGGATTTAATGAAGTTTTCCAGTGCATAGTTCAGGTCGAGGAATTTGATTACGTCGGCAGCAGCCGATGCAGCAGGAGTGTCCGGAGTAGAGGTAGCCTGGGAAGTGCTGGCAACGTCGGCAGTAACCTCGGCATCAGGTTTGGGGCGGATCCTCGGTTTCTTCTCGCATCGGGGCTGTTTCATATTCACCTCTCTTCTCTCCTTGTTCTCTTCTAATCCTCGGCGTCGGAGTAGGTGTCTCCTTCGCTCAAGTTCTTTGTGTTGGCATATCCAGCGAAGAAGGCAGCCATCTTTTCGCGGCGCTTGATGAGATTGGGTCCGAGACCAGGGCGAGCCTCGGCGAAGAGTGTCCATCTTTTCGAGGTCGATCTTCTCGCACCAAGTCATGATGAATTTGAGAGCGGCATCAGCTCCAGCGCGAGCTGAAGATGAACGCCACTCTCGGAGTCTTTGTTCGGCTTCACGAAGCTTGGGGCAAGCTCGGTAGATTTGGGAGCATCGCAAGAGGCCATAAGGCTCGGAAAGCAGACACACCTGCATCGAGAAGTTCCGACCCAATGGTTTCTCAAGGGATGGATCCGAGACTTGATGGCCACGATATGGTCCTCAACGGTCCAATCGGGGTTCTGTTCGTTCCGCCTCTCCCTGTGCCGACCAGTGATGCTGCGGGCCGCAACTTGGGTGTAGGTAAAATGCTCTATAGTAGGGTAGCCTGTTATCAGTGTGAGAAATGGTTCGGCAGAGAACCAATGGTGTGGAGGACAAAGAAAAGCTAAGGGAGGCAAGAAACTTACCGTCCATCTCGCGGTTGATAGTTTGCAGCGTCGGGAGAAACTGGTTGACCTGCGCCTGCAGAGCTTCCAAAGCCTCTGTGGCCGAGTTGGCGCGGACCTCGGCTACTTGGAGAGCTTCTTGGTGGTCTTGGCAGAATCCTCCCGAAGTTTCTTCTCTGCCTCGACGGCCTTATCCTTCTCATCCTTCAGCTTCTCCGTTTCTGATTTCCGGAGCCCATCAATGCGCTTGAGCTCCCTTACCAGACGAGCTACTTCGGCTTTCTCTTGTTGTAGCTTCTCTTCCAAAGAGTTCTTTTCTGCAAGGACGGCCTTGTGCTCGTCGTGGAGTTTCTTGTGGTCAAACAAGAGGGTATGAAAGATATCTGTGCGGATGTTCATAGTATTCTGCAAGGAAGAAAATATAGCTCGGTTAGAAAGGCTATACCTCGACAAGAGTCTCGGGGACTCGGAGTCAAATCATTGGGAAAATGTTGCCGGGGTATGCCTCGACATGAGTCTCGGGGACTCGTACCCGAGGTGCATGCTAAAGTGAGATAAAATGGATTGGATACGTCGGATGAAAATGGAAAGTTGAGATTCAAGCCAAACAATTTTAACTCCGACGGAGCGTCAATAGTTTACCTCGAATCTCGGGGACTGGGGATGGTGGATATTAGATGAGATACTGCATGAAAGTAAAGAGAATAGGACTTACGTCGATGTTTTGAGCAGCACGCAGGGCAGCAGTTTGTAGATCATATACGCTTCGGCCGCAGGCGCTGTTTCCCGCGGGATGCTCAGCCACCGGAGCAGCTAAGGAGGCCGAGGAGACCTCGTCTGCAGAATTCCAGTCTGCATTGTAGTTTCCAAGGAGCCGAGGCTCTGGTCACTATCAGTGCGCAGAGGAGGAAATCCCCACGGTCCGCCCTGCTCGATGCCCCTAACGAGGCCTCCAAGGCCAAAGCAGCCTCGGAGCTTGAAGCAGGCCGGTTCCAATATAAGAGATGCCCTCCGAGCATATTCTTCGGCCGGAGGGCAGTCTCATCAATGGGTGCGGCGAATGGAGGAATTCGGCGTGTCACCGGGGGAGGAGACCTCGGTTGGATCCTTGAAGGAGAAGAGATAGTCAGGGTGCCAGACCCAGATGTTGGTTTGGGGGTGACCTTGACCTTCACCGTCTCTTTCTCTTTCTCCTTGCCCTTCTCCAACGGCAAGGTGGTTTGGCGGAGTGGTTTTTGGGGCTGTTGCTTGGGCTGTTGCTTGGGCTGTTGCTTCTGCTGATGCTTCTGCTGTTGCTGCTGTTGGTTGCGGGCAGTCTGGCTGCGGGGGAGAGTCGAGGCTCCGGCAAGGTGGTAGCCGAAGTCCTGGCGCGATTGGTCTCCGCATCCGTTTGAGGACGCGGAGAAGTCTGACCTCGGGTGGGGGCAGATTTCCCCAAGCCGGGCCAGACCTCGGTGGAGGAGATCCGGGGCGAGAGTTCGTCGGGGAGGTCGTGGCTTCAGAGGCACCAACGGGTGCAGTCATGGAGGATACCTCCTGATCCACGTCTATGGGGGCACTGCAACGAAAACAAGATGGTCAAGTGTTAATACCGAGATAATATGTTTAAGCAACAAACATGTTGGCTATAGAAGCAAAGCATTACCCATCCGAGGTAGGAAACCTCTTGCCCCCCCGGGCATGAGGAGGAAGTCCGGACTTCTTCAGCCGACGTCTCTTGACCGGAGCCTCAGTGGGTCCGGAGGCTCCAGTGGCGGATGGTTCGGCGGCCGGAGTTGCGGCACCAGCGCGTTTCCGGCTGGTTGCTGGAGTAAAGTTCGGAAGGTGAGGAAGGCAGGAGAGAGGTACCGCGTTTATTGGTTCCATGACGAGAACCCCTCCTCGTCATCCGAAATCTCTTGAACTGAAGCTTGTGCTTGAGGCTTACCCGCGGTGGTGATGCGGGCCGAGGCAATGGGCATAAAATCCTCGTCGTCAGGGTCCACGTTGGATGGTGGGTTCTCAACAGGGAGATCCTCGCCGAAGTGGTCCGCAGGATGGACTCCATCCTCGGCGGTCTGGCGGCGAACAGCTGTATGGCGGACATATGAAAAGGAGTTAGGAAGAAAATTATCAAGATGAACGTCGGTAGCAAGACCTCGGTGGTAAAGGAGTATCGAAGAAAACGTCGGAATAGCGTACCTGTTTCGCTGGCTTGGTCCTATAGTGGGGCTCCCTTCCCCATGTCCAAGCATCAGAGATCTTGGACTTGGTGATAGCTCGGACTCGCCGAGCTACCGCGCATTGTCCAGTGCAATGTGCGTATGTCGGGTGGGGTCATAAAGACCGCTCATGTGGCAGATCTTGTGAGACCTCGCCTGGAGAGGGGAGACCCTGCGCTTCACGAATGTGCAGGCCAGGTCGTCAGCCGTCAGGACTTTCCCGTTTTCGGGGTCCTCCGGGTCCTGCCATTTCGCAATATACCCATGGATGGACTTGAGTTCGCCGGTGTGAGGGGAGCGTAGTCCCAGTTGAGCTGTTCTGTAGGAGGGCTGAGGTTAAACGCCGGCAGGTTGAGGAAGTCCTCTTCGCCGGAGTTCTTCACGTAAAACCACGTCCGGAGCCACTTGCGAACGGTGTCCGGAGTAGTGATACGTGGGAAGATGGAGTTTCGGCGAGGAGCTATGGTGGCAGCTCCGCAGGCGGTTAGTTGCTTGGGCAGATCCTTGTTTTTTGGATCCGGGATCACTTGCCGCTTAAGTTGGAAGTAGCGAGAAAAGAGGTCTACCGTGGCTTTGAGGCCGAGGTATCCCTCAGAGAAGGAAACGATGCAGGAGAGAGTGGTGATGGCGTTGGCGGGGAGGTGATGAACCTGGAGTCCGAACTTGTCGAGGAAGCTCCGGAAGAAATCACTAACGGGCAGTCCGAAGCCGCGCTGGAAGTGCGCGACGAAGACCACCCGTTCCCCTTGCTTGACTTGAGGCTCGAGTTCGCCCTCTGGCAGGCGACACTCTACCCCGGTGGGAATCCGCCGAGTCGCCCTGAGCCACTGGATTTCGTCCGGAGTTACATCCGAACCTTCCCAGCCGGCTCGTTCTCCGACCTCCAGTTCGAGGTCTGGAACCTCGGTTTGTTCCGAAGTCTCAGGAGGAGACATCTCGGCAGAATCAATCTGCAGAGAAAGCACAGAAGTTTAGCAAAGGAAAAAGTAAATCTGGAATCTAAGGCTATATCTGGCTAACTCAGGAGGAGTTGGGCGGCTATCTATGTACATAGAGGCATATCTATGCTAGGCGAACATCTGTCCGAGGCATGAAACTAATTTCTACCCAAAAGAGTATGCGAGTAAGATCTACCGGAGGAGGTAAATAGAGTTTTATTCAAGAACATATGAAGAACCAAAGCGCGAAGAGGAAGAAACCTAGAGCAATGCCTAGGGTATCAAGAAAGGGAGTACATACCGTGAAAATGAGGTGCTGAAGGGCGGCGCCGGTGACGCGGTCGCAGCGGCGACGGAGGAGCTGCTCGTCGGCGGCGAGAACGTGCTTCTTCTCGAGCGGGAGCGGCGGTGTTTCTCGCGGAAGAGAAGGCAATGGCGCAGTAAGGTAGAAAGAAGGGGAACGCCTCTGGTCGTGCTTTATTAGCCTCGGTCAATCGACGGTGTGCAGTGCGGCCGCTTGCGGTTCCCAAATGGCGAGTGGGATCGTTTGTGCACGGTGGTCCACGTGGCGCGAAGATAGCGGTGGGCGAGCAGGCCACAGATCGGTTGCAGGAGGCAAACCGTCGGGCGGTGCGGTTACTGGAGCGCGAAGCGGCGCAAGCGGAGAATCTCCGCTGATGTGGGCCGCGTGGTGGAAAGCACTCGAGTGCTTTGACTGTCGTGGACAGGAAGTAACGGATGGGACACGTGAACAGTGTTCTCTGACCGAAGTCAAAGGATGCAGAATCGAGGGTTGACGTCCGAGATCTCGGCGGATACTTCGGAAAAGTAGTATGGCCCGAGGAACAGACCGATGGATTTCTCGGGGTATTGGTTCGGTAACCTGCAAAACATTGTAGCGCATGTGATTCGGGTTGAACCTGATGGGCCTTTCATCCGAGGCTGCAAGACCACATCAGCTTCGGGGACTACTGTCGGGGGGTTACCCCCGGAAGGGTAAAGATGAGGTAAAGACATGTAAGGTTAAGGCAGTAAGCTGTCCGAGGTACGATTGAGCAAGGACGCAAGAGGCGTTATCCGACGTAAGGTGTACGTCTGAGGTATATTCTCCGAGATATATCCTCCGAGGTATCAACCTCGGGCAGTCAGCTAGCTACCACAGGAATAAGGTATTATTCTACGAGGTTTAGGATCAGGAGTGTTATCCGAGGTTGGCAGCAAGGATCGAGGCATGTCAGAGAGGTCACGGGCGTCGCAGAGCTCGTGGCCCGAAGCTTCAGAGGACGGCGAGGTCCGTCCACGGGTTTCCCGGAAGCTCGGGGGGCCTAGGAGCTGACTTGGCTATTTCGGGAAAGGTCTACGGGCTAGACCTCGGCAGGCTACTGAAGTATGACCGGAAGAGGAAAGCTAGGCCTGTCTGGCCTGACAGTCCGGCCGTTGAGCTGGCAGGAGGCAGAGGCTTGTCTTCTACCTTTTGGCCATGCCATTGTTAGTTGGAGGCAGGGGTAAAACAGTACTTCGGCCTATGTATATATAGCATCTCTACCTCCAGGGAGGAGGACGGCAAAAACCCTAGCTCATTTCCCCTTCGTAGTTTCACCTTCTACCTCGAGCTCTCACTTTGGTAGCAACATACAGCTCGAGGAGCACCTTACCTGAGAACGACACTGATATATTGAGAGAGGCAAGGCAGGAGTAGGGGTTTTACTTCCTCACGAAGGCCCCGAACCTGGGTACATCGTGGTGTCTTTTGTGTTCTTGGCTTTCTTGGTTTCTTGTTCATGTTCTTGTGGTTTCTTGCATGTTCTTGCTTGTGCACGCCTTGAGTGCATAAACCCTCCCCGGATTCCCCCAACGACCGTTCGGCCCCAACTAAGCCATACCCATGGCATCTGCCGTGATCCCACCACGACAGTAGTTAAGAGCGCCACCCACCAAACATAAAAGAAGCACAAATATATATCCAATCGAATATTTTGTTCAAAGGAACAAGGGCAAATTATATGAAATTCCATAATAAACCATATTCTTTAGAGAGAGTGATAAGGACAATCTAATTAGTGTGGTTTAACGTATTGGGATTGAGAAGAGATTTTTGGAGAACTTAAAAGATTGTGTTGTCAAGTGGTACACGTTCAATTCTGGATCAAGATATTAAAGTTGTACACCGTCTGATCGAATGTTTATGTCCGAGCCTAGAGGAGCAGTATGAGCGTCTCAAAACAGCCCAAAGGCCAAATTGACCATTTTTTCCCTAAGAACTAGGATAAGATAGAGTCATGGGTGACAACTTTTAAAGCTCTGCCAATCTTCCCCAGTTCCTTCCCAACCTCCTTTGCATGAGCTATTCCATGGATTGTTGCTTGTGGAGGAAGATAGGCTTGTTCGATGCGAGCACTTTAGATATCTCTATGTGTTCTCTACTCATTCTTGAGGCTCTTGTCCGATCATTTGTGCAGATGTTGCTCAAGATCTTGGATGCCATGTATGTCTTCTCCCTCCAACTTCTCTTTGACACGACATGTGGAGGGCATTGTCTTTGATTATCTCATCATAGTCGCGGTCATGGTCTTCAGTTCGCGATGACGGTGGACCTGCCTTTAGTCGGCGGATGTCTTGGTTCAGCGGCATGTCTTCAACTTTTAGGCGATTTGGAATTACACGTGTTTGATTTTTATCTATTGTTTCTCGCATATGTATCTCCCTCTTGTAATGATCTCCTTTATCTTTACAGTATATGTGTTGCCAACCGATGTAGTCATACTCTCGTGGGCATTGTAAAAGTCTTACATTAGAGTACTTCTACCCTGATTGATCATGTTACGTTAAGAAATTCAATTTGGTTATTCGAGTAATATACAATTTGAATAACAACAAGCACCTCACAGCGGAGAGGCAAGCCACATAAAAATTCGGGATTTTCCTTGAACTATACACATTGGCTTAGAAGAAATATTTGGAGCAATATTATCTCAACTTTCAACTTTTAAAAAAATACAAAAAAATATGCTTAGTACGGAATGGATACAAATGTGTGCATGTAAATTTTGAATCTTAAACATCACAAAACCTTTGAAAAAAACCAACAATACAGTTTAATATTTTCTTCTCATTTTGTGAAGGTCATTCAGTATCATATCATTTTATGGAAATTTTGTATCGATATGTTTCAACTCGATATGTGTGTGTGTGGATGATTTATTTCAGATTTTTTTTCAAAACTCAACAAGGGTTTTCTGCGTATGTTTTTGAGAGCGTGTTTGGATGTTCCTAGGATCGTTCTAGCATCGGCGCATTGTTTTTCCTCGGTCTCTCCGTAATATGCAAAACCCACGCGCACAAGCCAGCCTTGAATGCAAGGAGCAACAAGGCAACAAGGAGGCGTACGATCATGGGCACGGGGTACCGCAGGTAGGTGAGCCGGCGAACTACCTGCAGACTGCCTCGATGGCGTGGGGCGCTCATTAAACTCGACGTGCCGACGATGTTGATGGCCGGACGATCGAGCAGGAACTGTTCGTCTGAGCTCCTTTTCGTCTGAGCTGCGACTGTCAAGACACAACCCGTACTTAAGTGAGATCTTTGCTTTCATCTTGTTTTTATGTAAGCTGTCACATAAAACAGTAGCCTACGGTCCGTGCTATGAACCGACCAAGATCTGTTGAAATCTGTTACAACGATGCACTGGCCTACAGAGCATCTACATCGACTGCTAATAGAGCGTTCGACAAGTGGGTCGGACATGCACTATGGGGAGCGCCGATGAAAGTTGTTGCCTAGTGTGACGTGTTAAACATGTAATACGTATTGTATACGGTCTCTTTGTACACCTCCTTGTACGCCTCGATGAGGGCTATCCCATCGCATATTAATACACGCACGAGCCCTGGTCAGGGGTTATCGTTTCCGCCAATATTGATCATATGGTATCAGAGCTAGTCCTCCCCGTGACCTAGCCGCCGCTGCCGCCTGCCGCCGCCGTCCTCGCTTGGGCCGCCGCCGCTCGCCGCTCCACGACCAGGAAAATCCCGCCGCCGCCTGCCGCGTCTGTCGCCGCACGCCGCCGCCTACACCACGACCACTGCCGCCGCCGCTTACGAGCCGCCGCCGCACACACAAAACGACCTCTGCCGCCGCTGCCACGAGCCGCCGCCGCATACACGACCTACAACCTACACCTACAACCAAACACAAAGCTTCAACGCCGCCTGCTCCGATCTCTGTCGCTGCAAGCCGCTGTTCCACACCCACGTCCAAAACCTAGATCAATTCACTTCTGCTCATGGCGTCTTCTTCATCGATGGCCTCGCTCGCCACCAACTGGGACCATCGCCGTCTCTCAAGCTGAAGCGTGACAATATGCTGTTCTGGAAAGCACTTGTGTTCCCTCGCCTGCGTTGTGCCCTCGCGTTTGGCCTTCTCGACGGCTCTGACGCCGCCCCAGCCAAAACCCTGGAGGCCACGGATGAAGATGGGAAGAAAAATCACCGTGTCAAATCCCGATTATGCAACCTGGGCTGCGCGGGAACAGTTCGTTCAAGGATGGCTCAATGAATCTCTCTCACGGACATCCTCGCGCACGTCCTCGACAAAACCTCCACGCTGACACATGGGCCACAATCTCCGCCATGTTCGCCAGCGCCTCCAAGGCAAAGGTGTCTCATCTGCGGACTGCTCTCAACAACACCAAGAAGAAGGAGATGACTGCTGAACAGTACCTCTCCAAGATGACGGGTTTCGTTCTGAACTTGCTGCTGCAGGGAAGATCATTGATGATGAAGAGATGATCAGCTACATCACAGCTGGCCTTGGTGGTGCCTACAACTCTCTGGTCGATAGGGTGGATCACACACCGGCATTACCTTGATGATGTGATGAACCAGATTAGTGCGTTTGACATGCGCCAGTCCCTGCTTGCTGACAACGCCGACGCTGAACCTTCTCCTTTTGTGTCATTGGCCAATCTCAGCAGCCGCCCCCGCAGTAGCTCCGTTCCTGTCCATGATACCCGCTATTATGATGATAGGCGCCGCGATGAGCGCGCCGTGATGACAGGCGTCGTGATGACTGGCGCCGTGATGATGACAGGCGCCGTGATGATAGGCGCCGCGATGAGCCGCGCCGTGATGATAGGCGCCGTGATGAGTCCAGGCGCCGCGATGGAGGAGGAAAGGGGCGCCCGGACCGTGCTCCCACCCCTTTGTCGATGTACGCTGCCAGATTTGCAAGATATATGGCCACCCTGCTAGTGACTGCTGGTGGCGCTATGGCAATGATGATTCTGATGATGATGGCGACCGTAATGATAAGGCTGCCCATGCTGCAGCCTATGGCATTGACACAACTGGTACTCCGACACTGGCGCCACCGACCACATCACTGGCGCGCTGAACAAGCTCACCACCCACGACAAGTACCAGGGACGTGACCGTGTGCACACAGCAGACGGCAATGGTATGAAAATTAGTCATATTGGTCATTCAATTTTGCATACCCTAATAGCTCTTTGCATCTCAAAAATATTCTCCATGTTCCTAGTGCATCAAAAAATTGCTATCTGTCCATAGACTTACACTTGATAATCATGTCTTTATTGAGTATCATCCTTTTTTCTTTTTGATAAAGGATCTGGCCACTAGAAGAATTCTGTTTAAAGGTCCCTGTCAAGGTGTCTCTATCCGCTAGTGCCTTTCTCTACCGGGTCGCCTCCCAAGCAAGTTTTCAGCACAATAAAGTTGCCATCCTCTACATGGCATCGACGTCTAGGACATCCGTCTTCTTTTGTGGTTCAACAAATTATTAGGAAGCATAAGTTAGATCATACTCCTGAAATAAATCCATATATTTGTGATGCTTGTCAACTAGCCAAGAGTCATCAGTTGCCATATCCTGTATCTACCAGTGTTTCCACTGTTCCTTTGGAGCAAGTGTTTTCTGATGTATGGGGTCCAGCACCTGCCTCTGTTGGCAAACATGAATATTATGTGAGCTTTATTGATGATTTCAGCAAGTTTACATGGATATATCTTCTTAAGAAGCGCTCTGATGTTTATCAAGTTTTTCTGAATTTTCAGCAACTCGTTTGAGCGTAAATTTGATAGGAAAATAATCACTATGCAGACCGATTGGGGTGGTGAATATGAAAAACTCCATGGTTTTTTCCAAAAAGTTGGCATCACGCATCATGTCTCATGTCCACGTGCACATCAACAAAACGGTTCTGCTGAGCGCAAACACCGTCACATTGTTGAAGTTGGTCTTGCTCTTCTAGCCAATGCATCCATGCCATTAAAATTCTGGGATGAAGCATTTCTTACAGCCACATTCCTCATTAATCTGCTTCCCAGTAAAGTGATTAATTTCGACACCCCTACAGAGCGTCTTCTAGGTGTTGCTCCCAACTATGAGTCTCTGCGTATTTTTGGTTGTGCTTGCTGGCCAAATTTACGCCCATACAACAAAAGAAAACTTGCTTTCCGGTCTATTCGGTGTGTCTTCCTTGGATACAGTCCCCATCACAAAGGAGTCAAATGTCTTGATACTTCCACTGGTCGTGCCTATATTTCTCGGGATGTAGTGTTTGATGAGAGTGTTTTTCCCTTCGCTGCACTTAATCCCAATGCAGGCAAACACCTCCAAAAAGACATTCTTCTTTTGCCCACAGATACACCTTCTAGTTCTGGGGATGCAAATATTGATGACTATATGCCATTGCCTGTTGTGCCTAATGTTTTTGTTCCAGAACATTCTGATGGACATGTTCACATTGATATACAAGATGATTCTGCACAAACTTGTGCTCGCCATGGTGCAGAAAATGCTGAAAATAGTGACACAGATGATGGCACTCAGGACAGAATCAGCGCTGAAATAATGCGGATCCTGCCCGTCGTCTGGTTGATGTAGATCCGAGGAAGATGCTGCAAGCGCTGATGCTACTGGACGCGCTGCTCCTGAGCTGGATCCTGCGTCCTCTGTCGCTGGGCGATATCGGGTGCTGTCCCCTGCACGACAGGTCTACACCCGCAGACGCCCACGCTCCGCGTCTCCCGCGCCGCGTCCTGGCGCACGCTACACGTCCCCGGTTTCTCACCCCAGCACACCTGATACCTCTTCGACTGCTGCTGTAGACGCGGATGACAGTGTCGTCCCCTCTGGTGATTCTGGTGGGGAAAATGAAGTTGATGATGCACAAAATGAAGTTGATGATGCACTCCATACACGTTTGGTTGATGAACCTCGTCCGCGAGTTGAACCTCGGACGCGTTTACAGAAAGGTATCAGACAGCCAAAAACATACACTGATGGAACTGTTCGTTATGGCATGCTTACTGCAACAGGTGAACCTAATACTCTTACTGAGGCTCTTCAAGATTCCCGCTGGCGTGCAGCAATGCATGATGAGTACAAGGCATTGATTGAAAACAAGACTTGGCATCTTGTTCCTCCCAGTTCTACACGCAATATTATTGACTGCAAATGGGTCTATCGTGTCAAGAAAAATGCTGATGGCACCATAGACAGTACAAGGCACGTCTTGTTGCAAAGGGATTCAAGCAGAGATATGGTATTGACTATGAAGATACATTTAGTCCAGTGGTTAAAGCAGCAACTATTAGACTTGTTCTCAGTGTTGCTGTTTCACGTGGCTGGAATTTGCGGCAGCTAGATGTCAAGAACGCGTTTTTGCATGGCGTTCTGGAGGAGGAGGTTTACATGAGACAACCCCCAGGTTTTGAAAATCCACAAGCTCCACACTTCGTATGCAAGCTTGATAAGGCTCTATATGGTCTGAAACAGGCTCCTCGTGCATGGTTTGCTAGATTAAGCACCAAGTTGCATGGTCTTGGTTTTGTTCCTTCCAAGGCTGATACATCTTTATTTCTTTATCAGAAGCATGCTATCATTATATATGTTCTGATCTATGTGGATGATATTATAGTAACAAGCTCCTCAGATAAAGCCGTTGGTGCTCTTCTTCATGATCTCGGAGGTGATTTTGCTCTCAAGGATTTGGGTCCCCTTCACTTCTTTTTGGGCATTGAGGTAAAGCAAACTTATGATGGTCTTCGTCTTACTCAGGAGAAGTATGCTGCTGATCTTCTTACTAAAGTTGGTATGATACAATGTGCCCCTTCACCGACACCATTGTCCTCAAATGAGCCTTTGTCTTTGGTTCAAGGAAATCCTCTTGGTCCTGATGACAGTACACGATATAGAAGCATTGTAGGTGCTTTGCAGTATTTGACTTTAACAAGACCTGATATATCCTTTTCAGTCAACAAGGTTTGTCAGTTCTTGCATGCTCCTACTACAGTACATTGGACAGCAGTCAAACGGATTCTGAGATATATCAAAGGAACATTGAAACTTGGCCTTTCATTCAGGCGCTCGTCTTCATCTTTGCTTAGTGCCTTCTCAGATTCAGATTGGGCAGGCTGTCCTGATGACAGAAAATCTACAGGAGGTTTTGCAGTGTTTTTTGGTCCAAATCTTATTTCATGGAAAGCCAGAAAACAAGCCACAGTGTCAAGGTCCAGTACAGAGGCTGAATACAAGGCTGTGGCTGATGCTACTGCTGAGATGATATGGGTTGAGGCATTGCTCCAGGAGCTTGGAGTAAAACTTAAGCAGAAACCATGCTTATGGTGTGATAATCTGGGTGCCACATATCTGTCTGCCAATCCTGTGTTTCATGCTAGGACAAAGCACATTGAGATAGATTTCCACTTTGTCCGTGAAAGAGTTGCAGATAAACTTCTGGACATTAGATTCATCTCTAGCAAAGATCAACTTGCTGATGGTTTTACAAAAGCTCTCCCAGTGAAGAGTCTAGATAGGTTTAAGAGTAATCTTAACCTTACACCAGGTTTAGATTAAGGGGGAGTGTTAAACATGTAATACGTATTGTATACGGTCTCTTTGTACACCTCCTTGTACGCCTCGATGAGGGCTATCCCATCGCATATTAATACACGCACGAGCCCTGGTCAGGGGTTATCGTTTCCTCCAATATTGATCATATGACGGAGTGCGCCAGCAACGCTCCTAATTGGCTTTTTAATTACATATGAATAATAACAACGAATTTGATCCATATTTAGACACATTTTACAAAATTGGAATTAATATCAAACAAAACCTAATCCCAGGAGTCTACACTACTTATAAAAGAGAGAACTTGGCAGGAAAATCAAATTTGAACCGTCCAGGCGTATCCATCGGACGGTTGACGTTCATATGTTCTCCCCACCTCTCACCCCTCCCTTCCCCGGGCTTTCCATCTCGAGGTTACACGCGCAGTCCGCCCGTGAGGGAAAAAAAAAGGAAAACAAACTGTCTCGCACGATCCAGATTCCAGATCGGATCACTCCATCCTTTCCACGCGATCACTCGCCGCCCTCGCGTCCACTGTCCGCGTTCCTCGATGGCTATGCTTTCCCCGTCTCCCTCCCCCGACCCCCACATCACAAGGGATCTGCAGCAGAGACCTGGCCTGGAAGTTGAGATGCCGCTGCCAACAACGGAGAAGCCCGATGCAAGGTGTTATGATTTTTGCAGGGATCGATGGTGTCAAGTAAAATCCTCATGTGCCCAACAAGCTCCCACTCAAATTCCCACAGTTCTTCAGCGGTGACACATCTTTAGAAGCTTGGATTTCTTTGTCAATTAGAAAGATTTTGTGCATGTTGGTAATTGGGTTGTTGATCGATGGGACAATTGCAGGTAAGAGTACGTAGTCAAAAGGCGTTTCTCCTGTACAGGCCGTCAGGAATTGGGAATCCTACTTGGCGGAAGTTGTCACTATGGAGGCCGATTCCACCCTCTTTAATCACGTGACTGCAGCTCAATGTTCACGATTGCTCTACTATTTCCCGCAGTTCAAGCATTGTGATCCATTTACAAATAAAATATGTATGTTCAAGGGTCTAAAGTTTCTGGGTGAATGGATTTTCTCATGTCCACGGGCTCTGATCTTTTAATTTGTTTATACAATAGAACGATTTTTTTACTTCATTTAGAACAACGAACTCTAGCATTTTTGTGACTTCTACTTACCACATGCATGTATTTTTTTTTAGGTTTAGTATTGTGAAACCCAACAAACACTACGGGCTCCTTTGAGTCCAAGGATTTCCTCAGGATTTGTATAGGATTCACTCCCTGCGTATGTTTTCCTTCCAGACACGTTTGAGTCACAGGATTAAAACCTATAGGAAACATTCCTTTAGGAACTCCTACGTGAAAACTCACGGGAAAGTTAGCATGAGGTCCGACCTCATTTTTGGAAATTCCTGTGTCCAAAGGATTGAACTGGGCAGGCCATCCTATTCCTTTCCATTTCCCATTCCTTTGGCTATCCTACCCTACAAATCAAAGGAGGCCTACATGGTTGTGCTTATTTGGAAGTGAGGTTACCAGCAGGCATCTATTTCTCTACTTTTCTCATTTTGTATCAATCTGTCTGTCGTCCTTTGATATTACGGAAAAAGCCAAAAAAAACTGATCATCTGCATATGTTGATCAGATCACTGGTTTATGCTTGCTTACTGATGCTTCGTTTACTCTGTAGTTTTTGTGCAGGAAGTTCGCCACCGCGGGACGATGGTTGACAAGATACAACAATGCCGATGCAAATCTATCTCTGTATGCAGGCCAATGGAATTGTTCTCACGGAAGTAGATAAACCTTTTATCGAAAGTATCTCCCAAAGAAAGAAGTCCAGGTGTTGTAATGCTAGCGTGGAGTCTAAAGCAACTTCACCTCCTACTATATCCATTTCAAAATTTATAGGAAAACATATTGTATGATTGTAGTTTGTGATTGCACACGATGTGAGTATTTTTTTTAAGTATGCCCATGGGCGTTTATTCATTAGATAGCATCATTACATCGCTTATTGCATCTGATAGAATAAATTCTGGGGCATCCCCATCCCAAACTAAAGTATCCTTAGAATCATAAGCAAACTTTGCTAAATTATGCGCCACTGAATTCGCCTCCCTCGGACAGTGCTGGAAAGATATGCCGTTGATGTATGTTTGAAAGTTTGAGCTGTTTCAGAATGCTTTGTAGTAAGTTTTCTGATTATGCATACGGCACCTTGTCCAAAATCTCCATCCAATATTGTATAAACTTGCATAAACATTCCTTTAGTGTGCACTTTGTGGTTATGTAATTATTTAATTTAGTCAATATATTTATTGTGTTTTATGTTTATCGTGCGTTGCACGTGCATGATTACTAGTGATAGAGCATGTCGTATGGTGAGCAATCTACTCCGTCGTATCCATCGTCGCCTCATTCGTCATCGCCGCCTCCGTCGTCCTAGTAGTCACGGACCGTCACGACCCTGCAATCCGCAGCAGAACATGCCTCGCTGACGGTTCCCAAGGTGTTATTACGCCAGCGACGCGTGTCGGGAAGGTGGATCATGACGTGCATGCGCCTGTTAGGGGAGCTGTGCGCGTTATAACTGAAATTGAATGATCACCGCCCACATTAACCGCTTTGACCTGGCCCACCTATCGGTATCTGACATGGCGAGAGTTAACGCGGCTGCCGACACTCCCACATCGCTCATTATAATTGAGGGTCGATGCGGAGTTGCCGGACGTAGTATTGGACCCATTGACAAAAAAAACTGCTATTGGTACCGTTGCTAGACGTTATTTTTTGCGCCGAGGCCGGCAATAGCAATATCGAGAGGGATCCACCAGCAGGCAGAGGCAGCTAAAGAAAATGGGAGTGATCTCTATCAATCTACTCGGATCTCCATCACGTGGTAGCCAGCCATGCATCTCATCTCCACGTCATCAGATCACAGGCGAGCCATGCGCTGTCATCCCCTGCACGCCAGGGGCCCTGCTCTGCCCACTCGATCCGCACGCGCCTCGGCCCGGGTGTCGTCAGGTTCAGGTTCCCTCTCGTTTGGACCTTGCACTCAACTGCTTCGACATTCTGCACGAGCAGCAAAAGCCCCAGAGTGCCCTGAAAAGAAAAAAGCCCCAGAACGCTGAATCCTGGCACTAGGACGATTGTGTCTTGTTTGGAGACAATAGAAGGCCTGTTGGAGATCCGACAAACAATTTGCACTCCCATGGGCCGTTTTGAAGATGCAATTTCGTATGATGGGCCGTTTTTTTTTTTGAGATCATAGATGCTCTTACAATGTTAGAAAAACAGGAGGATGGGCCACTTGACTGCGCAAGTGTGTAGGCCCAACAGAGTAGGATGACATGGTGTATACGTACTTTTTTTCTTCAAAAGTTAAAAAAAGCGCAAAGTTTGACCAAGATGTTAGATAAAAATATAAAATGTCAACAACTACGATACTACAAAGTTATCATATTACTTCATGATGTATCTGATGATATTGATTTTGTATTATAGATATCAGTGTTTTTTTCCCTAAAACCTTGGTGGAACCTGGGTAGCTGGACTTTTGAAAAAGATTTAGTCAAGCAAAAAGAAAAAAAAAACTCCAGTGTCAAGATCGATCAATTATACGTGCATCATAGGACCATAATGCAGATAGAACGATGCGCGTTTCAGCGGTTCAGATGTCGCATTGACGCAGGTACACGTGCGCACACATGTGTCTTGCTGTTCCTGCTCTGACTGCCATGCATGAACCTGAACCTGTGGATACTGTACCTGTGGGGGGCTCTGAATGCCAACGACCGATGGATCCAGCTGGTGGATCCCTCGTGTCGACCTGACTCGTACGTTACGTTCGAGAGAGCGTTAGCTAGCTAGCTGCACATTTCTTAGGCTGCTGCAGCGGCTCCATCAAGGTTATGTACTACGTACACACACGGAGTCACGGACCCCACTGGGCCACCTTGTGTACGTACCGCGTCTCGTCAGGCCCATCCGGTCAACAACGTACTACGGTGTGGGTGGACCGGGCCCCTCCCCTCCCCTTTGATTGCTCATCAGCTCCATCTCCGGCCCGCCCACGACCTTGCCAGCTCTTGAGTCTTTGACTCTTGAGAGGAATGAGCTGATCCGAGCTTCGAACCCCGGCCGGCGACTTGGAAAAAGAAAAAAAAAGGCGCATGTCACATGGCGTTTCTGCACTGCACATGCGTTGCCGGCTCATCGCTCTGCATCTGACCGACCAAAATCAAGCTTTGCCTAATAATCAAAGTCCAAGTGCATGGCATCGGGTGGCTAATTCGTGGCTTCATTGCTTTCCCATGACACCCTCACAATTAACCAATGATTAAGTAACCTGCACCGCATTAACACAACACACATGATCTTCCATCGCTACTACTGACACAGAGCGATATCATGGGTAAATCCTCGGACGTGCGCCGTTGGAATCCTTGCATGTGCATGCCTACGATCAACCGAGCATGCATCCTCGATGGATCGACAAGGCCTTTCAGCTGTACGTGGATTCCACTACAGGGGTGATTTGGTGGTGTAATTAAGTAATCCTGTATGTTTTGTACCTAAAGATGTTATAGCTTGTCGTTGTCGACAATGTCGGGTCATCGGTTCCTTGAACAACCGAGAGATTAAATAGTGCTAGGCCTAGCTAGCATGCTAGCTAGTTCCTGACTTCATGTATGTTTTGTGCAACCCTGCATTACAACGTACGGTTCCTGATCTATATGTTGTCCAGCTATACATATAAGGAGCTAATTGAGTTTGTCATGTGGGGAGAGAAGCTTGGAGGAAGGAGCTAGAAGTTCATTGGTTATGGGGTCAACCGATGATTGATATTCTCGCGCCCCATTCTTTAGGCCGATCAGGCGATCAACTGAAACAACGTTATTAGGGAGGGAACCTATGGCTGAACCTTGAACTGCTTAATTGTGTACAACAGAATAAAGGAGAGGAAACACTGGCCCGACAATTTTCTCATGTCCCATCGTTAAGGAGAGCATGTTTTAGCACTAACCATAACATTCAATACATCGTCCCACGTGCAAGTTTACATAACCCGACGGTGGGTTATTGTTGTACACATGCACAGATTAATGTAAATTTTTAGAATTTTTACTTTTTGTAAAGTTAAGACCTATGATGATACAAGGGTTTAAACAACTCAATAAATACAAAAAACTCACGTAGTAGGCGAGTAGCACATCAACATACAAAACACTTATTCGGTAGAGATGTATAGAGAAAATATGAAAGTCGGCTAAGTGGACTTGATTATACTCAAAAGCCGTCATAAGAATTATGTGGAGCGGATGGTCCGTGCAGATATAGGCTAATGTTGAACATGTTAACTCATCAAATAAATGGATTAACTAGCAGTCCATGTAGTACATTAGAAGAGAAACTAGTCCTATAGATCAAAAAGATGGAAATAAGGGCACATAGATGCTTCCATCGGTTTAAGAATTTACAAGATCATTTTCGAAAAGGGGATAGCCCAAGCCAGAATTTCTAAGATGAAAACCTGAAGATTTATCAATCTTTGCGATGGTACTCTGCGGGAGCAAGGAAATTTGTATCGTCTTAGATCCCGATGCTTCCTATTCCTAATATGTCTATATGAGTTTAAATAATATTAGGGAAAGACTCATAGCATGAAAAAAAATGTAGGTACGTACCGGTCTACATGTATTGAACACTATCCTTTCCTTACACTAGTCTTATAGATAGACTAGTCATCCTTTTCATTTTGTGAACCTGCTCCATACCTTCTCCTTGCTTAAATAGAAAGACTAATATGTCATTCGATGCGGTGCAAACAACCATGAAAAACTTTGCTTAAATGTTGTTCAATACACTTACGGGACACACATGGATTACTTATCCTACCTGAGGTTTGAGCTGCAAACCCATGGACATTGAAGTACGTTGAAGACATAGTTTTTTATTAAACATTTAATTGTCTACATCTCTACACATAATGATCATGCTCATAATGAGGGTTTTCTACAGTGCCAATAATTCATGTATTTGACAACATAGTCAAATTTCATGTAAAATTATTGTTTGCACAAAACAACATCAGACTATGCCAGCGTTTGCCATTTGATGGTCCCATGGCATCTACGAAATTTCTGCACTTATCAGCCTTGACTCTGTTCCGCAACCCGTCGATGGTGCCCGTGTTGATCACATGTAGATGCAGTTCCCTGATGAGATTCGTGGACTGTCTCCTAAAGCCCGGTATGCAGGACATGTTGGCAACGATCCGGCCCTTGATGCCTATTGATTAACGAGTTTGTTACTGTTTCATATGGCTGCTTCAAGTTCACTGGTAGGGATCTGATTACTATGGATAAGAAGGAATAATGTATAGAGAAGAAGTATCTTCTAATGATCGCTTATAGCTTATTGGCAAAAAAAAAATGATTGCTTATAGCTAAGATCTCTCTACTCTGTTGTTTGAAGGGAACCCAAGCACAGTTACTCGTCTTCGGTGAGTTCAAGTTTCTTCATTGTCCAAGCATTCTTCGAACACTCGATATTTTAGCCATTTGAAATTGGGACTGATCTGTTTTCTCTATAGTATATATGGAGACGGGAATAGGTCATCGGCAGCTAGGCTAGATTGAGGTGGGATGAGACGATGTGCATTGTCGTGTGTCGTGTCACGGATGTGGATTTAGCAGAAAAACTAGAGGAAGAAAATAAAGTTACTTGTGGCTGGGATTGCCTAGGAAAATGTACAAAGAAATACAAAAGTCTCTTTTGTTTTTCCCTCGTTATTTTACATATTTACATGTGATGTTCTTATGAGGTGGAGATGTATAGAGGAAAATATGAAAATCCATTCACTGGACTTGCTTATACTCAGAGGACGAGTTTCAACTATAAACTTCAACCTAGAGCTTTAAACTCATCGCAAAACCATCCGCCCTCAATGTTCAGGAAAGCTGTCCAAAAAACAACACGAATCAGTCTATTCAGATAGAGGCAATGTTGAACATGTTATCCCATTAGATGATTGGAGTAACCAATAGTCCATGCAACAAAGAAGAAGAAAAATCAATCCTATAGATATGAAAGAAAGAATGAAGGCAACACAGATGTTTGATAGCCGAGAGTTTAAGAAGTTCCAAATTGAAAGCCTGAAGATGTAGCAATCTTTGCGACGGTACTACGCATGGACAACAAGAATCATATCGTCTCAGTTCCTGATGCTTTCTAGTCCTAATATATTTGTGTGAGTCTGACTGAC
Organism: Poa pratensis; assembly: GCA_947311845.1. NCBI lineage: Eukaryota > Viridiplantae > Streptophyta > Magnoliopsida > Poales > Poaceae > Poa > Poa pratensis. Next base: position 10,053,196 of record CAMZMU010000101.1, on the reverse strand, counting down.
ATTATAGAGAAGACTCAGCGGTACTGCAGAACCTGCGTAGGTACATGGAGCCATATATGTATGCTGGTATGAGCCTACATGTATTGAGTTTTATCTATCTCTTTTGTGTTCCATATCTTCTCCTTGCTTAAATAGGAAGAGTAGCATGTCAATTGATCCATGTGGTTCAACCTACCGTATGGATGTTGCTTCAATGTTTACTTACGCAGGACATGTGCATTACTCACCGGTAAGTTGCAAACATTGTCTTTTTGAACATGTACTACAAAATCATCTAGTTGTTCCATACAAATTGTCTCACCTCTTCTATTTGGTAAGTTGTCTTACTCCCTCCGTCACAGTTTACAAAAAATATATCATTAAAAACTTATTTTCAATATAAATCCTACATTTTATTTCGTGCGGCATATAATTTGTGATTTGTTGACCAAATTTTACTTTCAAACTTTTGACTAAACTGTGTTCGTACATATTGAATAGGTCTTTCGGAAATTCGAGGAATTAATTTAGTCACCCCAGGTTCCAACGTGATCCTTGGCGCGCACACACATATACCGATATACGCGTGCGCGCGTGAAAGTCCGTTTGCCGTTGATTGATGATCCAGTTATAGGAAATTGTGAGCTATACGGTGACTGCGGTTAACGAGAAAGAAGCATCTATACTTGGCCGCCGAAGTCCGTGCGCGCGCATCCCCACCCGTGCACGAGGAGTACCGGGCTCCGCGCCCATGACGCCGAGCCGTGGCCGCTGCACGCCGTCTCGCTTCCGCCGCACTCACCGCGCGCGCGGCCGCCCGGGAGCCAGCCGCCACCGGTTTTGCGTGCCCGCGACCGCGCTGTTCCGGCGGGCGTCGTTGACCTGGGCGCGTAGTGGTCTAGCGGAGCCTGCGCCTGCACGGCGTCCATTTCCCGGGCCGGATCCCGCGGGCGCACACCCAGATGCCACAGATCTCCTTCGCTCCTGCATCTTTTTTACGAGAGCGGATTCGCTGACTTTGCTCTCGCTGACTTTGCCTGACTTTGAGTCACTTACATGTGGGCCCCACACGTAAGTGACTCAAAGTCAGCGAATCTCAACGGCTTTTTTACCCATGCTGGTAGCAGTATGGCCTGACCATTAACGGAAGCTACAGTTGCCTGGTAGCAGTACTAGGAGTAAGTTACTGTACCAGCCGATCTTTGAGCCGGTCAGAACCGGGTCCAAGAAGACTGGACGAAAGATGACGGTCTCGCCCTCACCCTCCTCCACGTTAAGAGCATCGCGTGCCACGTGGGCTTGTCCCCTTCAATTTAACCTCCCCAACATCTCACTACCAGTACCACCTGCGTGCTATTAAAAAAATTATCAACTCACTTCTATCTCTGGTTTGAGTTTAAATTTGACAGATTTGACCAATTTCTGCAACTTGAAATTTGAGCACAAAATTTACCAAATATGCAAAAAGTTTCACAATCTGACACTTTTTCTAGCCGCGTCAACATACGACCTGTCTGGATACGGCGACATGGTCACCTAACGCCGCAAGTCGTCATAGGTCAAAGACGCCATTTAAAGAGCAAGCACAATGTACTACCTCCGATCTGATTTATTTGTCGCGGTGCTTCATAAAGTTTTGCCTACACATTCCCTATACCTGCAACTATCAAATACAAATACGACCGGAGGGAGTACCAAATTTGGGTGTCAAATCTATGTAGGGTGGCAAATTGGAGCCTCAAAGCCAAAAGAAAAGAAGAACTCGGGATACTACATGATCCTATGCCAAATTTTACGTGGAATCGAAATCAATGCTCTTTCCCATCTAATCCATCTAATGATTTGGTTAGCTCATGAACCCTACGTAACGGACAGTTGTTATTCAAATTTTATGTCAAAATTGTGCATACATGCAATTAAATTTGAAAATGGCTACATTATGCATATCTAACAAAAATTGACAAAGATGTCATCTATACTCGGCTAATTTTTGGTATGCCATGGCTGCCCTAATTTACCATGGAGTCCAACCCGGTGTGTCGCGCAATGTACCATGACGCCACCATGCAGCGCGTCAATGAAAAACGATGTAAGATTGTAATTTGAAAATAAATTTTTTTGTGTTGCAGTTTGAAAAAGGTTTAGTGTCAAATTTCACACGGTTTGAGCTACTGCCCAGAGCATTTTATATGCACATCTTTATAAACCAAACACGGTGTTTTGACTCGTGGATTTAGATGCACCCGTTATAAAAATGATTTTTAAAAATATATAAAATGTCAAAGAATTTCAAACTAAATATGTTCGCACAAAAAAGTTTCACGGGAAAAAAAAAATTGTGGGGTGTGCAAGAAAGCCCAAAAAATTGTCTCGTACAAAGTCATTTTGAAGCACCATGATTAGTCTTTTTTTTGCACTCCCATTGTAAATACTCCATTTTTTTAAAATCTACAAAAAAAATTGACGCTGTAGGGATTTTCCCTACAGTTTATGGTCAAAAAAGTCTTTTTTTACACAACCCACAAAAAAGTCATATTTTCACGAAACTTTGTGTACAGATAGAAACTGTGTGGATGTATACGCAAATTTTTTATTTTAATTTTTTGATATTTTAAAATACAGTTTTTATGTATCAAAACTGATTTCCGATCTTGTACGACATTTTTACTGGTTGAGTTGGCACTATTTGGTCTTCACTTCCTGGTTCCGTCACGACCGTTTCCTGGCCCCATCACCACTGACGGAAACAGACTCGAGTCAAGACACCCACCACAGCACTCATCTCCGGCGTCCGTTCCGTGCACCGCCACGCATCCCGCCCCTCACGCTTCCGTCGTGCGCATCCCATAGCTTGCCGCGCCCGCGCACCCGCCGCCCGTCATCGCCTTCGCGTCACCGACGCGGCGGCGGGCGACCTCCCATAACGCACGGGCAGCGTCGCCCTCGCGCCAGCCCGGAAAACCCGCACACTAGCCGAACCGGCAAACCGACAACAGACGAAACCCCACCCGTCGCCGTCCGCCGCCGTTACCGGCACAGCGCAGCAAACCGCGTCGCCGTCGCCGCCCCGCCCGTGCCTGCCTCCTGCTCCCTCCCCAACTATTTTTTTACCAGCTCTCTCTCACCGCGGCTCGCGGCGCCAGCGCCCGCCCCACCACGCCGCCTCCCATTTTTTAAACCCCCTTGTCTCCCTCCCCCTCATCTCACCACCTTCCCTTCCCCCCTCTCCTCCCCCAACGGTCCCGTCCCGAAGCAAGCGTCGTCCGCAACCCCACCTCCGCGCTTTTGCCGGTGTTCGGACCGCTCCGCCGGCCCGTTGCTCCCGTTGTCGCGGGTGCTCGTGGGGAGCTAAGCTAGCGGCGTCCAGCTGGCTCGGGGCCCGTGTTGGCTTGGCCGAGGCGCCGTCCGTGGGCGGGCTGTTGTCGCGCGCGTCGGCACGGCGACGGCGAGGCGGGCAAAGAGGAGGATTCGCGCCGCCTCGCTCGGCTTCGCGGGCAAGCTCCCCTGATCGCGAGTTTTATTATACTCCCCGCCGCCGCCTCGTGCCGCCCACTTTAGCTGGAAAGGCTGGGGCGCCTTCCGAGCTACTGGCTAGTGGATAAAAAGGCGGAGGAGGGTGAACGGGAGGTGGATATTCGCGCATCCGGAGGTGAGATTCGGATCGGGATCTCGCCGGGATGAAGGACCATGGATCGGCCGGCGTCTCGCCCGGCCCGCCCGAGGGTGAGCTTCCTTCTAAAATTGCCCATGGATTCAGCTTAATCAGCCTAACCATTTTCTCAGTTCATTCATGGCCCATCTCCATTGCTGTAGCGTGCATTCGGAGTAAGTTAGCTGTGGCGGTTGGTTGCCACTAACTGTAGCGGAATCCTGTACTGCTGTTGTACATGGCGTTCCTATCATAGTCTGCATCTATGGCATGATCTGTAGTCTGTAGCATCTGATGGATGCACCGTGATAACTGGGCGTGCATCTGCAATGCAGGGGAGAAGAAAGCGATCAACTCGGAGCTGTGGCATGCTTGTGCCGGGCCTCTGGTGGCGATGCCGCCGGTGGGCAGCCTCGTGGTGTACTTTCCACAGGGCCACAGTGAACAGGTGCATTATCTGTTAACTGTAGGAGATTTGCCGAATCATGAGTGGTTTGTGAATGTTTTCCCTTTTCTGGTGCTTCTTGGGCAGGTTGCCGCTTCGATGCACAAGGAGGTGGACATCATTCCCAATTACCCGTCTCTTCCGTCCAAGCTCATCTGCAAGCTTCTGAGTCTCACCTTACATGTATGTGGATTTTTGGTTTTCCCTTCTGTACTGTAGTTGTAAACTTTTTGTGTTCTTTCTCTTCTCCCTGTTTACTGATTGGTAAAATATTCTTTTTCCGCAGGCAGATTCTGAAACTGATGAAGTTTATGCTCAAATGACGCTTCAACCTGTTAGCAAAGTATGTAAGCGAACATCTGTTATTTCGGTGCTATATATATATCTTTCTTTTGAAAAATAAATAACATCTCTGCATGCAACTTCAGTATGATCGGGACGCAATGCTGGCATCAGAGCTGGGTCTGAAGCAAAACAAGCAGCCAGTGGAATTCTTTTGCAAGACGCTGACGGCGAGCGACACAAGCACTCATGGTGGATTCTCGGTGCCACGTCGTGCAGCGGAAAAGATATTTCCACCGCTAGTAAGTAGAGTTCTTCCATGACCGTGAAATGATTTAGATGAAATTATGAATTTATCAGATTCAGTAAATACCTGCCTTACCAGGGTAACATGTTCGATAGGACTTTACGATGCAACCACCAGCCCAAGAGATCATGGCCAAGGATCTTCATGACATTTCATGGAAATTTCGACATATTTTTCGAGGTATGCCAAATTACTCAGAGATTATCTTTCGATGTACTTAGTGTTATATTGGAATACAAAATGATATGCAGGAATGGTTGACTGCCACAATTTTTCTTTGGATCCATTATTTATGTTTAGCCCTGTAGTGGAATTTTTGTATACCTCCAAACATTTCATGATCAAACTTAATTGCACTTCCTGAATCTGAATAGGACAAATATTCGCTGAAATGGTGTCAAGTATTTGTCTTTTTGTCATGCAAGTGCGATAAAATCTGATCTTATTTTCTAGAGAAACACATGCTCTCTACTTCATATCCTAGTGTAGTTTTTATTTTAAAACTTCGTAGTTGATTTTCATGGTATTTTTCTCATTAATTTACATTTTCGCCAGATACGCCATGTTAGCATTCGTTATTTTTTCTTGGAACTCTTAAGGAAGTCGTACTGGGACATGGTGACTGACCAATCAACAGTATAGTGCACTTATCCTTCTACTTTCCTGCACATGCAGGTCAACCAAAGAGGCATCTTTTGACAACTGGCTGGAGTGTCTTTGTCAGTACAAAAAGGCTTTCAGCTGGTGATTCAGTTCTGTTTATAAGGTAGCATCATCAAATTTAGAAATTAAAGATCCTGGATTTCTGTAAGTAATTACACGAAACATGGTCCTAAATTCTTTTACAGGGACGAGAAATCTCAGCTTCTCTTAGGCATACGTCGTTCTATCAGACCCCAACCAGCTCTATCATCATCAGTTTTATCGAGCGACAGTATGCACATTGGCATTCTTGCTGCAGCAGCCCACGCCGCCGCAAACAGTAGTCCTTTTACTATTTTCTACAATCCAAGGTAGTGTAATTGTTACTTGATATTCCCATGCACTCTCTGTGATTCAGTGCAAAAAACTCACATTCTCTTTTGAATAGGGCGAGCCCATCGGAATTTGTCATTCCTTTAGCAAAGTATAACAAGGCTCTGTATACGCAAGTTTCTCTTGGGATGCGGTTCAGAATGCTGTTTGAGACTGAGGATTCAGGAGTCCGAAGGTATATGGGCACAATCACAGGTATTGGTGACTTGGATCAAGTTCGGTGGAAGAATTCTCATTGGCGAAACCTTCAGGTGCGACATTGGTCTCATTTTGTGATTCTGCAGTGGTGTCACATCCATTTAATTCAGCTGTGTTTAGTAAGAAAAAATCTCCATCAGTTAGTTAGCATGCATTTACATAAGTCAACTCGGACACTAAAAACATATTATAGATAAGATCAATCTGATACCAAATGTAAATGATATTTGTAAGATTGTATTGCAGACATTAGATGGCTTTTTCGCCTGACTTGATCTCCTTCTTCCAAGATAGGTTGGCTGGGATGAATCAACTGCATCGGAGAGGCGCACCCGTGTTTCAATATGGGAGATCGAACCAGTTGCCACACCTTTTTATATTTGTCCACCACCGTTTTTTAGGCCAAAACTTCCTAAGCAGCCAGGAATGCCAGGTACAGATAGATTTGCTTATTGAATTCTATATGTATGGTGTGGCATGGTTTAAGAAATAGTGCAGTCAGTGGGCAGTCTCAAGCTTTGGGCATTTCGGCCTTTAATCCAGTTTGTCATTTTTTCTTGCTTCATTAAACTCGCATTGTGGACATTGCAAATTTAAGTTTCATAAACATATAATATGGCTGCTTCTTGCATGTCTATGAACTTGACTTATGAATTGGCAGCAAGAACCGTGGATTACTTTGGATTGTAATATAAGCTGAATAACTATCTACTTTTAAAATGTGGTTGCCCCTTACTTGTATATAAAGATGTAATCAGTAAAAACTATGAGGTACTGGCTTGTTTAAGCATTTTCTGAAGATTTTTTGTTAATGGAGGCTTTCATTACCCCAGGCCTCTGCATCGATACATGTATATTTTGAAACAAGCCATCGCTAGATGTATATAGCCCATGAAGATTTCTCTAGTCATTGTATAACTTATCAACCTATTAAAACTTGCAGATGACGAAGGCGAGGTTGAAAGTGCTTTCAAAAGAGCCATGCCATGGCTTGCTGATGACTTCGCACTAAAAGATGTCCAAAGTCAATTATTTCCAGGCCTGAGCCTAGTCCAATGGATGGCTATGCAGCAGAATCCTCAGATGCTACCGGCTGGTGCTTCAGCTATGCAATCGCCGTACTTGACCTCCAGTGGAATGGCCATGCAGGATGGGATGGGCACTGGCAATGAAGACCCAACAAGAAGATTTAATATACAAGGCCAAAATATTGGTTTGCCTAACTTGCAGGTTGGTTCAAAAATGGATCACCCTGTAATGGCTCAACATCAACAGCAGTCTCACCAGCTATCACAGCAGCAGGTCCAGCCATCACAGCAAAGTTCTGTGGTTCAGCAACAGCAAGCCCAGTTGATGCAGCAGAACGCTATTCACCTCCAGCAGCAGCAAGAACATCTCCAACGACAGCAATCTCAGCCGCTGCCGCAGCAGCAGCAGCAAGAGCATCTCCAACGACAACTGTCACAGCCACAGCAGCAGTTGAATACTGCTGCACAGTTGAATACTGCTGCAAGTATGCAGTCAATGGAGCAACATAAGCTGAGAGAACAGCAGCTCCAAGGCGGACAGGCTGTTTCGCAAGCACAATTGTTGAGCCAGATTTTCCAACCATCTTCGTCTCAGCTGCAACAGTTGGGGTTACCCAGGTCACCTAACCAGCGCTCAGGATTTCCAGGTTTATCAACTCCGGGTTCTTTGCAGCAGCCAGCTCTTTCCCAGACACCACAGGTCCAGCAAGCAGCAGAATATCAGCAGGCCCTCCTACAGAGTCAGCAACAGCAATTACAGCAACTGTCACAACCAGAAATGCAGCTTCAGCTGCTTCAAAAGATGCAGCAGCAGAATATGTTATCTCAGCTGAATCCACAACAGCAGTCCCAGTTGATTCAACAGTTGTCCCAGAAAAACCAGGAATTTCTCCAGCAACAAATTTTGCAACATCAGTTAAGTGGCTCTGATGCTATGGGTCAGTTCAAACAATCACAACAAACACCTTCAAACCACATCACAGGATCTCTGACGCCGCAGCAGCTTGTAAGGTCTCACTCGGCACTTGCTGAGAGCGAGGATCCATCAAGCTCAACTGCTCCCTCTGCCAGCCGTATTTCTCCATGAATTCGTTGAGCAGAGCACACCAAGGGAGCAGAAATAATTTAACTGACATGACAACATCACCACATATTGAGAACTTACTTCAGGAAATTCAAAGCAAGTCAGACAATCGAAACAAGAATGATATGCAGGGTAGCAAAGAAACAACCCCTGCACCCAATCGATACCCAGTTTCAGATCAACTCGATGCATCATCTGCCACCTCCTTTTGTTTAGATGAGAGCCCACGAGAAGGCTTTTCCTTTCCCCCAGTTTGTTTGGATAGCAATGCTCAAGTTGATCCAAGAGATAACTTTCTTATTGCGGAAAATGAGGACTCGTTGATGCCAGATGCCCTATTGTCAAGAGGGATGGGTTCAGGAAAAGGTATTTGCAGTTTGCCTTCTGGACAAAGGGATCACAGGGAGGTTGAGAATGAGCTATCCTCTGCTGCATTCAGTTCTCAGTCTTTTGGTGTGCCTGACATGTCCTTCAAGCCTGGATGTTCAGGTGACATCGCTGTTAATGATGGTGGAATACCAAGCCAAGGATTGTGGAATAATCAAACACAGAGGATGAGAACTTTCACTAAGGTTGGTACTGTTTACTTTGAGAAATATATTATGTGCACCCTTCACACACCACAATTGATCTTACACGCCTCACTAACTTGAAGAAGTTTTACTTGATTCCACATAGAGGATTATGGTAGAAATATTCGATTTTTTTGTTTTTAGTAATTCGTAATTTGGATATACTATTGTGTTTTGTCAACCCATTTGCAAATGCTTTATAAATTCTGGAATAATTTCTTTCCGCGTTGGTGTATTGGTATAAAAGAAAGGTTCTTTGAATAGTACCAAGAGAGGTATCATATAAGCATATGGGCAAAAGACGCCACTAGTCAACTGTTGACAATGTTTAGTAGACTGATAATGCAAATTTGAAGTGTTCCATCCAAGTAGGGTTTGCTTTCTTTATCGGAAAAGTAGGGTTGCTTAATTTTTTCATATAGATGTCTATTTTGGTCATGTGTTATTCATGTTTTGCTAGGAGTATCAATCTCGGAACCTAACAAATCCAAGTATAATGGATCATTATTTACCCCCAACATATTCTTAGTTCTGTATACAAGCAGCACTAATTTTGTTATGTGCCAAACTATCTTATTTTGAAGGTTCAAAAGCGTGGATCTGTGGGGAGATCGATTGATATCACACGGTATACAAATTATGATGAACTTCGGCACGACCTTGCATGCATGTTTGGTATTCAAGGGCAGCTTGAAGATCCCTATCGAATGGACTGGAAGCTAGTCTATGTTGATCATGAGAATGACATCCTCCTTGTTGGTGATGACCCATGGGAGTAAGTTGTTCCCTTCCATTATCTAATTCAGTATTGGCTGCAACTGTTTCTATTATTAACCTGTCCCATTCCCTCAATCCTCATAATTCGGAAAATTTTGTCTACAGGGAGTTTGTGAGCTGTGTGAAGAGCATCAAAATATTATCATCTGTTGAGGTACAACAAATGAGTTTGGATGGTGACCTTGGTGGCATCCCTTCATCGCAAGCCTGTAGTGCTTCTGATGATGCAAATGCATGGAGAGGCTAATGATGTGAATATAAATGAATGTGCTTCGATCTTACCATTGTTTAAAGGATACAGAGAGATTTATTTAAGGATCTAATACAGCTAGTGTTATTGTAAGGTTAGACTCTAGAGCCAACCCATTGACAAAATTGACCACGATGCCTCTGGCGGAAGATGTCCAGCGAAACGTTCCCACTAAAATTGGATGACTTATCAACAATGATCAGATTAATATTTTTTGGCATACGAAAATTGGCTGACTTATCAACAATGATCAGATTAATATTACAGGCCACCCTGTTTACCAGGGGTTCCCAGCAATTGTAAGGCGACAAGTTGTTGAGCTATCTGACTATATATGTGCCTTTTCTGCACGTCCCAATGTAATAGTTCCAGTACTCAAGTAAAAAGCTGTATTGGCAACAGAAACTTGTTCCAGTGCTAAAGGAAAAAAATACTCCATTGGTGTTTTGATCTTTTAACAGTGTACACGAGCTTGCAGTAACTCACAGTTGACAATGTTTGCTTTGCTAATTTTTCTTGCTTGCTTTTCATGCGGTTTCATATTTTATATCCATGTTTTATGCGATGCACACGTGATGACACATGTAGGGTTCGAAAAGTACTGTTCGTTAGAGGTAAATTTTATCGTTTTTCACCGTACTATCTCCCAAAATAGAACATCTCAAACAAAATTTGCACTTATTGTGGTCTCTAATTTCTTTCTGCTAGACAGGCCGGCCCCTGCAACTTTCCAGAACGATCTTGCCCGGCTCCAGCCGGATATGCCCTACGCCTCAGGGCCACCATTACCAACCAAATCCATCAGGATTGCATCAATAAATCCCCAAACCGTGGGTCTTTTTCGTAAAACTGAGGCAAGATAAGGGCCTGGGCTGTGGGATAAAGAGGTGTGGGCTTTGGCTGTAGCTCTAGCACTTTCGCCGCTGCTCTCCGCTTTCATAGGGTTTATCTCTTCCTCTTCCCCTCTCTCGCACGGCAGCCGGATTCCGTACCTGACCGACCGGAGCTTGAAGAGAAGGTAGTCACTGCTTGGTAGCACTTGATTCTCGCCTGCTAGATGTAGGATTAGGTCGCGCGGGAAGTTTTGAGTAATTTAGGGGTAATCTGGTTAACTTGTTTCTCCGATTTGGTTTATGCTTTGGCTTGTTTAGGGGCTACTAGGTGTCTGGATTTGGGTGGGATTCAGTACTCTTTCCGCTCTTAGTTTAGGGATTGTGGCGGTGCGGAAACACAGTGAAGTCTAACCTTGGTTCTACCGACATTTGGGGGTGGAGTGATTGACCTGCCCCCTTTTACCACTCTGAATGTGCCTACAGTGTCCAGCATCCATGGTTTTTGTTCTTGTGTGTTCTGTTCAGATTTGAATAGACCGGAACAGGATTGATTTAATTCAGTTGGATGTGCCTGCCTGTCAAGAATTTGAATAGATTTATCATTCTGTATCAATTCACAGGTAGTTCATTAGCAAGCAATCGAGAATGTCGGCGGTGCAGCTCTCCGGTGCTGGGGTTGCCGCGGTGGCGTTCAACAACAACAGCCTGCGCCTGTCTCAGACATCGGTGCTCAGAGTGGGCTCGTCGAGGCACTTGTCTCGCAGCCTTGTCGTCAAGGCGGCCACGGTCGTCACCCCAAAGGTATACAACTATGGCAACGCAATGCATTATGTTCAGGAGCGCTTGTTTACGCAGGGCAAAAATTAGTTACAGTTTGTTGCCATTACTGTAGTATACCTCACTCAAGCCTCTGGGAGACAGAGTGCTTGTAAAGCTTGGTGTAGCTGAGGAGAAGACCATGGGTGGGATCTTGCTTCCATCGTCTGCGCAGTCCAAGCCTCAGGGAGGCGAAGTTGTTGCTGTTGGAGGGGGTAGAACCATTGGGGATAAGAAGGTGGAAGTCAGCATACCGGTAAATCTTCTTCTTGCTTTGGAGGGTGCAATTATTTGTAGTCTTGGTAAATTTTATACTCTGTTGTTTGTTGTTATTAGAAGTGGATATGGTGAGATAGAGGTCACGGGCTTGTAACCCACTAAGTTAGAAGCAAGGTATATTGCATGACTAGGAAGACCATGTTATTGATGTGTTTTTAGTTGAAGCTAATACTATCATTCACACAACTCGTGTGAAAGTCAGAGATGTTCCCTTTTCTATGTCTTAACCAGATATTGGGTAGTGGGTTTCGGATTTGGTTGAACTGAAAATATGAATCTGCGCAAGGAGTTTATAGTCACACTAAATGTCCTGAAAGGAAACAGGAGAGCTGACTTCATGGTTCTGCATTTTTAGACCATACTTAAGATGCAGCCACTTCATGGTGACTAGGTGGAGAAATGTGTTAGTTTAGTCAATAGGTGTTGACAAGGTTTAAAAAACTGGCAATAACCGGCCAGATGGAAAACCAAGCAGCTAGAGGTGAACAGTATGCACCCCCTACTTCCAGGTTACATCAGGCCTATGAATGGTCAAAAACTGGGCTGCAAGTCTTTGGCCCAAAAGCTGTGTCAACCAGGTCTTATTATCAAGAGTTCAGGACCTTTGGCTTTGATACCATACGGTACCTGTTCAGTTGAATAACCAGCTCTGGTTTATCCAAAAATTCAAGGGTACTAAAAAACTCGTGAACAATGATTATCAAAAAAAAGTCAAGTTCATATTGCATGGTGAGTAAGCGATTGCAGTTGTAATGCTGGTGCGGTTTAAAGTAATATTGCTGTATATGATGATTATGTCTGGACTGTGGAACCTTGTGCCATGTCTGTACATATATAGTCTTGTAAACTGGGCGAGATCTAGAGAACACTAGTATTTGTTTAGATTGATGGGCGATAAAAGTCTTGTAATGTGCATTCCTGAGTTGTGGCATTTTGTTGTTTCCCATCATCTACTCTGCTTGGAATCTGTGTAATGGAAGGCCAGATTGGTGATATTGAGCATGTTTTTTTTCTATCAGTTGTATCACTGGTTTCGACTCAACTTGAAGTTCTGCATGAGGATATTTGGTTGTTTGCTGATTGATTTTCTAGTCTTGTATATGGTTGCTGAATTGTAGCTTGTGTTCCAAATTCCAATTTGGTTTGAACCTAGAGATAATCTAGCTCACTCAAGTAAGAAAAAAAAACCTGTCATCGGCAGATTCTAAGTTTGATGTAGGATACTAGGATTACAGCTCGTTGTAGTATCTGATATATTGAAAGCTAGTAAGTTAGTTTTTATGAATTCTGCTGCTTGTTATTTTGGGGTTCAGTCTGATGAAGGTGCTGATGATCATTATCAATGCAAGCATGCTGTTTCCTGTCGTTGGGAAGAAAGTAGGTAAATATACTGATATGTATTTTTTGATGTAGACTGGATCTCAAGTTGTATATTCAAAGTATGCTGGAACCGAGGTCGAATACAACAACTGCAAGCATCTCATTATGAAAGAGGATGACATCATCGGTATTCTTGAGTCTGATGACGTCAAAGACATGAAGCCTCTCAGCAACCGTGTTCTCATCAAGGTATTTATATTTGTCATTAAACAATAGTATATTCAAAGAATTTTGAGTCAGACATTGGTCGTATGTGTATATTGTTGGTTAACAATTCTTATTGGTCTTGTATTTGTGCTAGGTTGCCGAGGCTTCAGATAAGACTGAAGGTGGCCTTATCCTCACTGAGACCACCAAGGAGAAGCCATCCATTGGAACAGTAAGTTTATTACCATTAGGTTGAAATGTGTGGGCTGAGCTAGCAAAGTAGGAATTGTTTAAGAAAACTTAACTGTAAATGTAGGTCGTAGCTGTTGGTCCCGGTGCTCTTGATGAGGAGGGCAAGAGGCAGCCACTTTCGGTGTCAGCGGGCAGCACGGTGCTGTACTCCAAGTACGCAGGTGGCGAGTACAAGGGCGTCGACGGCACAAACTACATCGTGTTAAAAGCATCAGATGTGATTGCTGAGCTCTCTTAAGTGTGCGGTTTACTTCAGTTTTGAGCTCACAGTAGACGCCAACATGAGCGGCAAGGTTGTTACGTGGTAATCACCAATCTGTGGTGATGCTATTTCGGCTGATTATTATAGAATTATATATGAGCAAACCACTTGTTCTGGTTTTAAAACATTCATTGAATTTGTTTACAAAGAAAGTTTCAGGGATGAATACCTGTTTTCCCTGCCTTCTAAATTCATGCATGTCAGTTGGTACTGAGCTAATTGTTGTGGCTATATGATGATGATTTTGCATGGGGCCATGTTGTTTTTGTGAAGGGGTCCTTAATAAGGCAGATGGAAAACGTTCCTAGAATACAGCAACAGTAGGATCAGGGAGCCTTGCTTTTCTTCCATCCGACTCACTGATCCAATCAGCACCATCACGAGCTGACATGTGATTCAGCCTATCAGATCCGTTGCCAGTTTCAATTTGCCACCTTGGTGTACTTCCTGAAGCCGTATTGCTAGTCCTGAACCAGTCCACCCGAGTCTAGAGCCACTATGATTGGGCCAGAATTGTCATGCACTTTCTCTATTCCATGTTATCGCTAACACAGAGCAACATCCAGAACCAGTGATGATCAAAGATGGTCATAAGAGTGAGTGATCGCGACCATTGTTCCATGGGTAGGGGTGTAAACGGATAGGATAATTTCCGCACCGAATCCGTCTTAAACAATCCATATCCGGTTTTAAAGAATCCGACGGATAAGGATATCCGATTCCGAACTAAACAACCGGATACGGTATAGGATATGGTATGGAAAATAACATCCGAATATGAATTATCCGAAAATTAATTAGGATTATCCGATGGTTATAATCCGAATAATCCGATTTTCTACCGAAATGTCTAGACTAATAGAGCACAATTTGTAGTTAGTGAGTTGTGGAGTTCATCTGTTAAACAACAACTCACTTACATGGTCATTGTACAAACTATGGAATACAAGTTTGTTAGGTTATTAAGTTGTAGAGCGATTATTTTTTATTTTGTGGGTTGATGATATACATTGGGCATACCGATCCGATTAATTTTATTTCCGCCCCGAATCCGCTCCGTTTCCGTTCCGAATCCGTGATCATATACATCCGCCACCGAATCCGCAACCGCTCATTATCCGATCCGATCCGAATCCGAGAAAAAAATGTGGTAAAGGATATGGTAGAGACAAAATCCGATCCGATCCGATCCGTTTACATCCATATCCATGGGCTAGTGGGAACGATGATCAAAGGAGCGAGATTAGCTGAAGTGGCAGCGTTAGAGGGAGGGCATATGGATGGTTCAACCTACGAAGTGCGTGTTACAATTTCAGCCTTCTCCTTTTAATTCCCGGTGCCTTCTATGCCTATACCTATCAAATCCAAATCCTAGTGTATGTCAACATGAAAATAATGCACAGAACAGATGTGATTAGATAGTTCTAAGACAAAGAAGTGAAATGAGGAACGAGCTATTCATCCTTTGTGTAGGGAAGCCTTGCTCTTTATAAGAAAACTTGGGTGTTACACTATGACATGATGTCATCGGTCCTTTGGTAGATCGAACCATTTGGTGCGCTAGGTGCTGGCACAGGTCAGGGCCCCAAGAGTTCTATTTTCGTTAAACCAGAGATAGATTTTGTTAGCCATTCTTTTTGAAAAAAAATCAACATTACATATCCGATCTTTACACCAGGAATATGCACATACCCAACACACAGTTTAATATTAAGAAGTATATGAAAAGAAGCCCACGTCCAACATTTGTCCTGAAAAAAAGAGAGCCAACTAGTACAAACATCACATGGTAAATTTTCATGCGGCCGTCACATAAACATAGTCATAGTGTACTGAATGCGGATATTACCGAACATATGATTTCGATAATAAAATCCATGAGCAAACTATGTTGGACTTCCACACCAAACTAGAGCAATCATAACAACATGGCCATTATCATATTTCAGAAAAATGGAATGCAACTAGTAAAACCTAGTGGTCTAGTCTTTAAGCTCTACTCGGAGCGGTCTAGTCATCTTTTTTTTTTTGAAAGGGTCTAGTCATCTAGTTGGAGAAGTTACACAAATCCACTACAACTGGTGCTTATACCATTCTCCAAGCTCTACTCGGAGCGGTCTAGTCGTCTAGTTAGAGAAGTTACAAGTCCAATCCAAGATCAAGAAACGATCCAAGGAGGAAGGTGGTTTACATCAAGGTGGGCCATTATTGTGGCAATATGATAATGATTTCCAATACCTGGGTCATGTGGTTTGAACTTTGCTTTTGTGAACGGGTTTCTATAGTTGGATATATGCTTACACGCATCTCTTTCTTGCGAGCCAGACTAAAAAGCAAGCAAATCTGGTCGCCCTCTAGTCTGCACCAACCACGAGCTCAAGATGATTTGTACATACCCGACTGATCGCCAATTGGCCATCCTGTTGTATGTCTTGAAGCGACTAGTGTTTTTTTTTTTTGATACAAAGCGACTAGTGTTGCTTCTCCCGAACAAACATTACCTAACTATATTAAGACTGACCAAATCGGAGCTCTCTCAGCGCTCGACTGTAGCTAGCTACAGCACCCGAGGTACTGTTCCACGCTACAGTACCGCGGTATTGTAGCGGCTTTTTCGTTTTTTTTTTTTTTTTGCAAAAAAAAACTCCGTCTTTTTCAAAATTGTATACACGAAATATATGCGCGTCGACGAGTAGGTTTCATTCCCGTAATCGGTTTTCCGTCTTTTTCAAAAATTGTATATACGAAATATATGCGCGTCGACGAGTAGGTTTCATTCCCGTAATCGGTTTTGAGTTTTATTTACGCTAACTCCTTAATTTGTGATTACCTAATCACTAACTATATTAAGGAGCACCAAAATGGAGCTCCCACATTGATTCACTGTTCCTGTAACAGTACCCGCGATCACTGTGACCCGCTACAGTACCGCATGCCTCCGCACCGTCCGATCCGGATCTGACGGTCCGTCTGGCCATTTTACAAAAAAGTCCCCGGGTTTATGTAAAATCACCATTCAGAACTCGCAGACCACGTCTCCTCGAGAGGAAGGACCCGATTGTAATTGAATGAAAGTCCAGTTTCTTTACTGTAAAAAACCACCACATCCCCCTTCTCTTCTCTTTCACGCGCGGCGCCGGCGACGCCGACGCGTCACGCCACCGCACTGCTCCTCCCCTTACAGATCGACGGACATGGCGAGCTCCGCCGCCTCCTTCTCTCCCACCTCGCCCACGAACGCGTGCCGGGCCGCCCCAGAGGCGCCGCAATCGACGCCGCCGTGCTCGCTCGGGCCGTCGCGTTTTCTCGCCTCCGGCGACGCTCCGGCGACCAAATAGCAGCGGCGCCACTTATTTCGGGTAGAGTGCGTCCACGCGCCTCCAACGCTCCCAGCTGCGTGTCCTACTTCGCACTGGATCGACGCCGGCGAGCTCGCCGTGGCCGCCATCTCCACTGCTTACGTCACCTCGATGTGGCGGTGGGCCCGGTTAGTCAGCGTCTTATTCTTTTTCCACGAATTTTTTTTGCTGAAACCCTGACATGTGGGTCCAGTTCACTTAAACAGTTCGCAGAAAGTGAATAATACTACAAAATCAATAGTTTAAAATCTATCTACCAGAAAAATATATTAAAATTATCAGAAAAATAAATTCTAATTGTTCATAGCATAATACAAACATTTTTGGTCATTTTTAAATTGGGCCCAGTTCACTTAAACAATTTGCAAAAAAAAATTAATAATACTATAAAATCAATATTTAAAAATCTATCAACCAGAAAAATATGCAAAATATATCAAAATAATTAGAAAATTAAATTCTAACTATTTATAGCATAATACAAACATTTTTGGACATTTTTAGATCGGTAAATATTTAGAGAAAATCCAAATGCACTTCCTCTGATTAAATGAAGTTGAATCCAAAAGAAAATATTTATACACTGTATTTCCTCTGAATATGAAGCTTAATTAACTATTTATGGCACAATATAAACATATTATATCATTTCAAAATGGTTCACATTTAGAGATAATATAACTAAACTCTCTCTAAATATGCAGTCAAAATTAATAAATGCTCAAAATGGTTAATATTTTGATATAATCATAATGTATTCCCTCTGAATATGAAGTTAAATAAAATATTTATGGCAAAATAGAAAACATATTTTATCATTTCAATTTAGTTAACATATTGGAGTTAATATGACTAAATTCTCTCTAATTATGTATTAAAATTTAAAAATGCTTGGTTAGATGGATATTTGGAGCAAATACAAATTCATTTCCTCTAATTATGGACTTAATTTAATAAACACTTAAGGCAAAATACAAACATACTATATCATTTTAAAATGGTTCACATCTAAGGATAATATAACTAAAGTCTCTCCAAATATGCAATTAAATTTAATAAATGCTCAAATTGGTGAATATTTTGATATAGTCATAATGTACTTCCTCTGATTATGAAGTTAAATAAAATATTTATAGCAAAATAGAAAACATATTTTGCCATTTCAATTTAGTTAACATATTAGAGGTGATATGACTAAATTCTCTCTAAGTTTCTACTCAAATTTAAAAATACTTGATTAGTTGGATATTTGGAGCAAATACACATTCATTTCCTCTAATTATGGACTTAATTTAATAAATGCTAACACAAAATAAACTGTTGAATATTTTGATATAATCATAATGCACTTCCTCTGAATATGAAGTTAAATAAAATATTTATGGCAAAACGGAAAACATATTTTATCATTTCAATTTAGTTAACATAATGGAGTTAATATGACTAAATTCTCTCTAATTATGTATTAAAATTTAAAAATACTTGATTAGATGGATATTTGGAGCAAATACAAATTCATTTCCTCTAATTATAGACTTAATTAAATAAACACTTAAGGCAAAATACAAACATACTATATCATTTCAAAATGGTTCACATCTAAGGATAATATGACTAAACTCTCTCCAAATATGCAATTAAATTTAATAAATGCTCAAATTGGTGAATATTTTGATATAATCATAATGTACTTCCTCTGATTATGAAGTTAAATAAAATATTTATAGCAAAATAGAAAACATATTTTGCCATTTCAATTTAGTTAACATATTAGAGGTGATATGACTAAATTCTCTCTAAGTTTCTACTTAAATTTAAAAATGCTTGATTAGTTGGATAGTTGGAGCATATACAAATTCATTTCCTCTAATTACAGACTTAATTTAATAAATGCTACCACAAAATATTTCCTCCGACTATGAAGTTCAATTACAAATTTATGAAGAAAAAAAAAAGCATATTTGATCAGTTCTATTATACAAATAATATACCAAAATTTGCACTTCTAACCCTTTCCAACAACAATGACCATACACTCAAATAATTCTTTTTTATCACCACGAGTGCGGCGTGACGCCGCACCACATTTACCTAGTTGCTATTATTCTCATACCTTTTTTCCACATCTTACTAATGTGAATCAATCTCCGCCAATGAGCCTGTTGGTTTTTAAAGATGGCATGAGACACTGGTTCATATGAAATCTCGTGCATGCTGGTCAACTGTGTAGTGGGAGGATGAGGCGGGGCGTGAATACTTGAGTGGGCAGAGTAAGAGGACGAGGCATCTCGGAACCGCTAACCCGAGAGTGCGGAGAAGAGGGAGGCATAGCGGTAGTTCAGCCAAAAAGGAAGAGCTAGATGACGGGCATATCGATAGCTCAACCCTTGAAGTGCCAATCAAGATTTACAGCATTCTCTCCTTGCAATTCCTGATGTCTTCTATGTCTATACTTATCGAATCCAAATCCTAGTGTATGGCAACATGACAAGCAATGCACACAACGTGATTATATACTTCTAAGACAAACAGGTGAAATGAGAAGTGAGCTATTCATCCTTTATATAAAGAAGCCTTGCTCTTTATAAGACAAATTGGGTGGCACATTATGACATGAAGTTATTTCCGAACAAATGATTGTGCTTTGATGAACATGAGCAAACTATATTGGACTTCTGCATTGAACTAGAGCAAGCACAACAACAACATGAACATTAACTTTCATACTAAACTACTCTCTCACGTCAAATAATCGTACGTCGTATCATACACACTAATTTCTCCTTAATTCAAAAAAATCCTACACACTAATTTTAGTAACTAGCATTGCAGCATCGCACTAAAATGGAAGAAGGTTTTTTGATTCGATAAATAGAAATTATTGACTCAAATGTCAGATCAAGGCAATACAACCCCATGGAGTTCATACGCGGCCTCTAGTATTATATAAAACAAATATTTTTTAAACCATGGAATGCATCACGAAATATAAAATCAAGTCTACTTGCATTTGCCCTAGAAAGAACTAAGAAGTCAGAGTTTAGTAATACATGGGTTTCCACATCTCAAACAATATGGACTATGAATAACCTTGATTCCCCTATTACATGAAAATAATATTAACTACCTTACTTTCAGAAATAACTTGTTCTGTGATGACGTAAAATGAGAAAAGAGTTATTCATATTTTGGGAAGCCTTGCTCTTTATATAAAATGTGTGTCGCAGTAGTGTCATGAAGTCATTGGTCCTTCCTTGGGTAAATAGCTAAAGAACCTTTTGGTTATTACTTTGTCCTCTGGTAGGTCATCCGCTATAAGAACTTTGTAGATCTTTTGACAAAACAATGAATTTCCTTAGCCTTTTTTGAAGGAATAATATTTATTAGTCATCCAACCTCTACATCAAGATGATGCAGCTAACACACAATTTACTATTACAAAATTCATGAGAAATAAAGCCTAACTGCTAACATTGCGCCATAATAAATAAAACGCGATCCAAGTAAAACCTACATTGCCAATCAACTTACCAACACTCGGAGCAAATTTTTTTTTGTAATGTGTGCAACTTTAAAGATTCCATTTAAACTTAGGTAGTTCATGACTTCATGCACTTCTGTTTGTAGTTAAGAGCAATACCACTAAACATGAACTAAACCACATGCTACTAAGGGATGGTATTTGCTCAGATGAAACAAAAGTCATCCCTAATAAACTAGAGCAACATTATAACATGAACATCAACTTCCATACTAATCTACTCTCTGAAGTCAAATAACTGGACGTCAAAGCATACACACTAATTTTCAATAAACTAGTAGATAGATGTTGTTCATAGCAAAGAAAAAGCTAATTGCAGTAGCCTTGCACTAAGATGGAATAAGGTAATTGACGAAAGCTTCCGCCTTGGGAGCCAAAGTTTTCATGCCGTCGCGTGTGGCAAATTCATCATCCTCGAACTGGTATGCCGGTGCGCAGGTCACTCCGACGAAAGAATAGTGCAGGTCAGGATCCCTTCCGGGTGTCTTGACAAAAACACTACCGTCTTCGGTGAAGGACTCTATGTCGTGGGTCAGGAAGGCACCGAACCAAACGTTTGGAGGGACCGTGTACTGTGGTCTCTGCCCTCCCTGCAGATCGGGACCGACGACTGTCATCTTGACTTTCCCATCATCATGCACCTCAAATACCTGAAACAAATTATTGGTTAGATGGGCAGTATGCTTAGAAATGATCAGCGATTTTATTCTGGGTTGAGTTTGCATACTGTGAGAGGCTCCCCCATGTAGTAGTGCCATGTCTCAGCGCAAGGGATGCGGTGCAGCCGAACGATCTCCCCAGCAGGTAGCAGGAAATAGATTGCACTACTCACAGCACGGTCCACCTTATCTACAAGAATTAAACACAAGTAATAAATTAGGAACGAACTGTTACTTAACAGAAGTTATTCTTGAGAAACCTCAGTGCAGCCAAGTAGTCAACACACAAATTTCCTTGTTACCACTTCTAGGAACTCACATTATAAGAATGACCAGAAACTGCTCTTATATTAGCCAAATATGAAAGTTTTGAGAACATGGTGCTTGAATAGTATTTATGGATACGCACAAGATAAGCCTAACTACTTAGGCATGAGTTTCTAAGCTATTCAGGCTGTTTGATGATCTGTTTGTTGTAATATCTGAAAGTTAAGGTTGTGAAGGCTCATGTGAGCTAAGAGGGATAACTCAGTGTGTCGTTGTTATGAAAGGAGTGCTCATATGCACAAAGATGCTAAATCATTTGAATGTTTATGTATGTCATAGCCCCCCAAACTCACAAGTCACAACAGAATCACAGCACAACATTGGCTGAGTAAAGTCATATTACAATAGAAAACGATACAAAAAAAAGTAATGTGCTAAGCTGATGTCACAAAGTCACATATTTTGATGGTATACGTTAGTGATGGGATATCGAACATTTTGGCTTGGTTACGACATAAATCAGCGGATCTACCCCAAGGTTCAGAACTAGCACTAACTGATGGATTTTTTCAACAAAAGAACTATTGGATTAAAATATTTCTTAGAGATTTTAGAGAAGGTTTTCATTCCACAAACCTATTGAGGTATTAGGTAATCCCATAAGGGGCAAGTCATAAATAATATATGCCAAGTCTGGGCCATGCTCATGTTATTTATACAATTTTTTTTTGACTGCATTACAGTAGGGGTAGCCCCTACTGTGTTCTACAATTATATTAAAACACTGTATCACCAAATATAAATAATAAGTATGCTTGTATTTGATCTAGCAAGAAGTCCCGGTTTATTAATACGGGGGTTTGTACATCCCAAACAATTTGGATAATCCTGTGTCCCCGAGTGTATGAAATTAATATTAACTATCTCACTTTCTAATACTAGCTATGCTGCAGGTACAAAGCATGCTCAACTAGCATATACCAAACATGAAAAATAGTTATCTTGACATTTACAAATACATACTTTCTTATTTGTACATGTTTCTCACCTTGAATCCATGGAGATAGAAGCACAGGAAATTTACAAGTCTACACTTTGATCAATGTGTGAAAATATATTCAATGTGCATATCTAGAAATGATGACATGCATACTTGTCGGAATAAGAAAAGAGCAAATGAACAACAATTTTTAAAGCTTGTGAAAAAATATATTTCTTCATGCATGCAATCGAGACAGGGGAGTAGCAAGAGGCATTAAGTATATAAGATTAGAAGTGCTTAGTGGAGAGTTAAGTCTTTGTCCGCAACAATTGGATGGAGACTTATGGAATTGAGTTAAATTTCCGACGGCTCCAATTTAAGAACTGGCAGCTGAGACTGCTCGAAAAAAAGAACTGGCAGCGATTTTATCTTTGTTATTTCAGTGGATTATAGACATACACCTCACAAGAAGGATAGCGATGCGCTAGCAACACATCACCAGCTCACCCATAAACCAAATAATCACGCATCGCTTACAAACATTGGCGTTATTTCCTGATCTACATCAAACTAATTACCGGATTTTGATCCGAAACCCAGTTCACAAAATGGATTGCAGCTACTTGCAAGAACTTAGGAACCACTGAGCCTAGTTCTTCTACAGTCCTTAAACTCTACCCAGAGCGTGCTAACCAAATCGAAGAGAACACAATTACACAAGCCCAGCGCGAGATCAAGCGAACGATCCGAGGGGAGAGCTTACATCGCGGCGGGAGGGCGGACTTGGGGAGCGCGAGGGAGGGGTCGCGGAAGGTCTCCAGGTAATAGCCGCCGTGGGGGTGGCGGTGCAGATCCAGCGCCGCGACCACCTCCGCGGCCGTCTTCTTCTCCGCGCTCGGCAGCGCCATGGATTTCGCTTTGCCTCACTCTCCGGTCGGTGCTTTCCCTTCCTGGTGCTTCCGGCTCCTATCTGGCCTCTAGAGACAATCTGGACCGTCGATTGCGGTTGATGGCCCAGCAAGCAACGGCTCGATTTGCTCCGGCCGAGTAAAAGGCGACCTACTCCGTGCCTCGGTCGGGAGCTCGAACCACAAGCCAGACCCAACCACGACGAACCCACCACCACCATCCAGACCGCGGACGCGGCGGCAGCGCCCCGCTCGGCACCGGCGACCATGGGCCTGGCGGCCATATTTGTGTTCCTCCTCGTCGCCGCGCTACATGTGCTCGACAGCATGCTCGATCTCGCCAAGAAGGTCAGCGCCATGGAAGTTCTTCTCTTTACTTTTCCTTCTTTTTCCCCAATGAATTTGGCACCGATTCACCCCGGAGATTTTACTTTTTATGGAAGAAAACAATCGATGCTATGTTAATTGCGGAGGATGTGATTCGTTCTATCTAGAAAATATACTGGTTCCTAGGATTATTGGATCTACATTATGCAATTTCGACTGTAGGTTATGCTCAAGTAATGTTGTTCTGACCGGTTTCTTTTCCAGAGGGGATCAATAAGCGATGCGCAGCTCAAATTGCGGGTGGAAATCACGGAGATTAACAAAGAGGCCAGCCTACTGTCAACGTAGGCGATTTCTTTACTGCATCCCTCTCATCTCCCTCTTATTTGTGCTTCTGAAGTTCTGATAGAGCTGTTCTTTGAACCACTTTATGTTGTCCCATGTCACCGATTATTTCCCCGTTCATTGTTACAGGCCCTCGACGTTTGCCCAGTGCGCGAAGCTGAAGCGGCTGGCTGTCGCTAAAGAGAAGGAACTTTTAAAGTGTAAGAGTTGAACTCTTACTGTTGTCATGTCGGTTTGCCTTGTTGTAGCATCATGAGATGTGTTCTTTACTCCATATTAGCTGATTACCTAATTAATTATCAATATTATATGTGTTTGGTACAAAACAACGTCACCGATTCCAGCCGATGTTGATATCAGAGCAATTCCCATCCATTAGCATGCAGTGGATTAATAAGCTGTGCATTTACAATCTGCAACCGTCAAATTATCTTCCTTTCTTTCATTTACAGTGCAACAGCTGGACATTAAGGGGAAGCAGTCTTTACATGAAAAATATGGAAAAGTTTTGTTGGGTACCAAGGTGCTTCATTTTTGTAGTTTTTGTTCCTTATTACGTCTGACATTTATTATCTCAGAAGTGTCTCATAAATTCATCTGTTGATAGGTCCTAATGTATGGTGTGCTTGTTCTGTGGTTCTGGAGTGCACCTGTAACTACCGTCCCCAAGCATCTTCTACAGCCTTTTGGTATGTTTATGTCACTTATCACTCTGTCTTCTCGTTCCAAAGCCTTATTAGCTCCATAATGTTGGCTCATCGTGCTTTAACTTACCCCGCCCGTCATGTTATATTTGTATATATCGTTTTATAATGCGTAAAATCAACAATTTAGAACAACAAGAGATGATATAAACAGAAGTATTTATAGTGACATATTCAAATACTGCCATCGCAGTGATTGAAGAAGTAGTATTCAGAGGTGTATAAGGAGATAGAGTGTTGATATCTAAATGTGACAATCATTCATTGGCACCGGAGTAATATTGTAGTGAAATCCAAAAACGTATTGGTCAAAAGTAAGTCTTCAACTATTCATCAACCATATGCTCCCTCCAGTTCCAATCGAAAGAATTAGACAAACTGGCAAAGTGTACCATATAATTCCATCCATTTTCAGATCATCAATATAAATCGTTGTATAAGGCTATTGGAGTTGCATTATTTTGGTGTACAACATACTTGACCTCTAGATTATTCAATGTTGACATGCTTTCAGTTTTTTGACGGCAACAATTAGGATGTTATTTCTTGCTTTACCTTCTGGGAGTACAATTGCTTCATTGTACCTTTTTTGTTTCATTGGCACATTACAACAATCATGAAGAAGTCACTGCCGAAAATTTATTATAAATTTAATGTTTTTTGAATTATTTACAGGGAGAATGTTCTCTTGGAGAGGTGTCGATGCTGCTACAGGACGTGTTGTGGTAAGCATAATCAAAGATTAGTTTTAAGGTCTTCCTTTGTATAGAACAGGCTCCGTTTAATCACACTGCTAAACATATTCCCCTTCAAAACATGAACGCAATTTTTTTTGGGGATAATCCCCTATTGTACATAAACTTGCAGGATTTGCAAAATATGGTTTGAGGATGTCGTATCTTATACCCCGTTCATTGTTGCGCCCCAAATATCTTGAATTTTCATATTTGGAAAAGCTTATCTAAGTTTCCTAGCTAAGCACTGGTGATATGTTTCCAGTAGTATGAAAGTTACACTGTTCAGTGTTAACTAATACCCCTCATTCTGCTGGTGCAGGTTGGAATTGTCCCATGGCTATTTTTGACCTCTCGTGTCAGCAAATTACTGTCACAAAAGCTTGCCCCCATATTTCTGCATTAGTATATCCTGTCGGTGAATTATAGCTGCTTTGAGTTTTTTTCTTCTCTGACACATCTTTGTATGACCTTTTGTACTTCTGGAGCACAATTGCTTCTTCTGTAAAATGCTTGTACCTGGCCAACTGATAGCTATGGAGGTGTTTGATGTGTTTTAGATTCAGTGATTGTGGTGGAAGTAGGTCCTTTCTGTTTCTTCCTGAAGACTTTCTCCAACCTTAAATTTCTAGCATTGTAATTCTCTTCCATTGATTTGATTCGACGAATAGACTGGCAATCTAATTCTTCTTAGGAATAACGGAGACAAGATGTTTGCTTTTGTTTGAGCTTTGTTCTGGAATTGTGGGAAATTAGTACATCATTTGTTGTCTTTGTTCATAGTTACCTGTATTCTTGTTTTTTGGCCAAATTGTGGGAACTTAGTAAATCACATGATCCTTGATTTCTGCCTCCTATCTCTCCTCACTCAAGGGATTCAGTTCGCCCCAGACCACCAAAGGTTAGAGTACATATTACAACCTGAAAGATGTCAGCGAAGGAAAAACATGTATCGCCAAAACTTAGAGTACAAATTACAGGGTAGTGGACAAAAAAAAATCTTTAAAGGGACACTATTTGAGACCAATTGATTGATCAATCAAGCTATTTTTTCATGTATTGGTTCTCTGAAGATTGGTTCACCAAAAAAAGGCTCGGTAATCTGCACCAGAGAGAAAACGATGGATCTGCGTGGTTGAGCTAGAGTGTCGGCGCCGACCGACAGTGCCAGCCAGCGGTTGCTCTGGTCCAAATCTCTGGGGCGGCGGATCGAGTGCGACCGCGTTATGCTTCACTAACCTAGACGATATTTTGGGGCATTTGATAGCTGTGAGCGCCTCTCACTGCGTTGTGCTGCACTGCAAATGTTACGGGAGGAGACTAGACGACAGTTGTGATGTCCATCCTATTTAATCCAACTCTAGTCATATGTCTTGAATCACGTAGCATCTGAAGGGGTTGGAGCATTAAATATCTTCTCATTAGAAAGTGTGTATATTCAAATCCACAAACTTATCATTTTTTTGTAGTTGTAAATATAAATAAAATTGAGATTTTACATGTTTGTGGGGTGCATCATAGACACCAAACTTGTAAATACGATTTTATTTATTTTAAATATAGAGAGCACGGGAGGCACACCATCTATATAACACATGTAATGAAGTGACAGTGACACTGATACAACTCATACAAGCGAATCACAATATTACCAAATGACACATACATGACCCTAGTTACTACTACCTCTTTTACCTAATTTTTGCCGTGATTTTAGTTCAAATTTGAACTCAAACGATGACAAGAATTATGCAACGGAGGGAACAGCACACACAGCAGAGCAAGCTATAGCCACATGTCTTCCATTCCACGCTGGCTAGCTACTCCTGATCAGGACTTGGCCATCGGCACCTGCACCGGGGTCCGGGGGCACGGTGGTTTGCAGCACCGGCCGCGGCCGACCCTCCCAGCCTGCACTCCCAAAACCAAGTTAACAAAGGCCTGATGGAACGATCAACTTTTGCCCTCAGCTTGGCGACGTCGAAGCCGCGCTTGGCGAGCTCCCTGTACTCCTGGGCGAGGGCGCACCAGTGGCAGAGCAGGTGGGTGAGCCAGTCCGCCATGGGCGCCTCCGGCAGCCGTACTGCTCCCTCAGCTTGCGCCGGTACCACCCCGCGTACAACCACCACCCCCCGAAGTAGGCGGTCACCAGGTAGAAGGTGCAGTACAGGCACTCGTCTTCTGAACCTTGGTCGACGATGTCAGCGATGGAGGAGAACGCGACGCAGGGAAACCAGGCGCTCCAACAAACTGCATTGAAACATTTGTTTTTTAGAACAGCATTGAAACATCACTATGTGTTTAGGTGTATAAGCGCAGGCATGAAATTTTGTAGTTACGTCTTACATGCTTCACAGTCGTCGTCGTCGAGGTCGAACAGGCCGGTCTGCCAGCCCTGCCGGACAGGTACGGCTGCGGTGCTCAGCTTAATGACCACTCCAGTGTCCACGACGTCGTCGCCTAGTGCGCTCATGCTAGCCTGGACGTTCGTATAGCAGTATGTAAGTGGTGCATATCACAGATCATGGACTGGTTATTTCCCTTCTCCCTTAGAACCGAACATATGAACCTAGATTTTCTGATTTGCCTCATAACAGTCGAACGGGGAAAAAAAATACAATACCTCAATGAGCCCGTCGATGGCGACCGGCGAGCCCTCCGCCTCCATCGCCGGTACGGCGTCTCGCTCGCACCTCTCCGAGCCGGCAAAGCAAAGGCAGTTGAGCAAGTGTTGATCGATCATCAGCGCCGCCCATTTCTCATTCTTAAGTAGAGGCCGGGACCGTGGAGGGCATTGACCGACGGATTGACACAGGTCATGTCGGTGTGCCGGCCACTTCTCATCTCGCCCGCGCGTGATGGTACTGTATGTTAGGAGACGACAACGCACTTTGTGCTTTCCCAGCCGGGACGACTGGACTCTGGAGACTACTCCATTATTGAACCATGCCATGCATGACCTATTGCAGCGGAGTAAATTACACGGATCTATCACACTTTGAGGAAGTGGTTACGGGTCAATACCATTCTTGCTGATTTTTGTAAAAATATACCAACCGTGAGACTAATGACAACGAATTGCAATGCTCCCTTCACATAAAAACAAAAATCAAAATCATGCTTACGAGTTTTCAAAAATCTGGAAAAAAAATCCTGCATGTTGTTAATCTTATATCCCACAAACTGTCAAACATACAAAATTTCAGTTTGAAATGCTTTGTACTCTGAAGTATACAAAAATGACAAGTGTGTGGGGATATGAGTACACACTTTTAGATCTCTCAAATATACAAGATTGTTTCATTTTTGTGTGACCCATAAAAATTCTCATTGGGATTTTATATGCTAGTTGGATGCATCTTTGACCACATCCGGGGATCTTTTTTTAGATTTTTCTAAGACTTGCAAATGTATTTTTAATTTTTTTAATATAGGGATCAGTGGACCTCGGGAGCCAAATTAGCACGATCCCTCCTGTGGCCACATCAATGCCCTTACGATCGACTGGTTCAGAAACATAACTTCTACATATCCATATTAATTTACCAATTTCGTGCAAGGTGCAAAAGTGTATTTGTTCACCACGAAGACATGGCTCTCCACAATTGTTATTTATTTATTGGGTGAGTAATTCCCAACTGACTGAGCTTAATTCTTATTCGAGTGACATCATCTATGCTCCCTCCGTTTCTAAATATAATATGTTATAGATGTTACACATATTGTGTAGATGCCTCATAAAATGAGTGAACATACACATGAATGTGGACAAATCCTAAAACATCTTATATTTGAGAACGGAGAGAGTACTTATAATGAGCAAATTCTTTTATTTTTGAATATTTATTTTACAACTCGAACTATTATTTATCAGTTTCAATTTACTCAACTTAAAAATCTCATTTGAAACCTCACTTTCAACTCGAAATTTTTGGTTTTAACCACACTTACAACTCATAGGTCACATATATTGTGATGTAAATCTGACGATACTAGAATTCAAAGAGTTTTAACTTAATTCCCGTTCTATTAGAGAATTAGCAAGACCGTTATTTTCTTTATTTGTTTGGTTTTGCTAATTTCCCAAGAATTAACTTAGTGTTCAGTCAAGTCTTGCACTATTGGATTTGCTTCGTGATTCGTGCACGTACGGGTTGAAGAAGATTTTTTCATTTAGGAGTGGGGTTGCAAAGATTTGCTTCGTAATTCGTGTTAGACATGAGTTGAAACTGAAAATCGATGATGTCACCGAAAAACTAATTTGATTCTCACTTCGATAGAGGTCACTCCGCAATTGTTGTGTTTAAACCGGAATGGTACGCTGGATATAGAATTTCTTCGATAGATTGTTGATGGCACCTACTTCCTCTGTTTCTTAATATAAGATGTTTTAGGTATTCTATATGACTATATGGTGTCTAGATAGATACTAAAATGAGTGAACATGCACACTAATATGTGTCTAAATACATTTCTATATATGTGTATGTGGATAAATGCTAAAACATCTTATACGAAGTATTAATAAATCGGAGGGAGTAGCAAGCTAGCAGCAGTAATCGAAGCGGGTTTACAAACGTGCAACGGTCTCCTGTATTTGAGCGAGTGAAATCCTTGCCTCACGCGCGCGCATGCGCCTTGGCACCATTCTCGGCCGCCCTGCTATTCCCGGCGTCGAAGCAGAGCCCCAAGAAACCAAAATTACCCCGGGAACCATCCTCCCCAGCCTCAGGCACGCGCGTCCCACACGCCGGCCTCCCCGCTACCATGGGCCCTTCTCCCCACCACCTCCTCCTCCTTCTCGTCGCGGTGGTCCTCCCGTTGGCGGCCGCCGGCGATGGCATGACCGAGGCGGAGGCGCTGATCCACCTCAAGAAGTCCTTCTCCAACTCCTCCTCGGTCTCCTCATGGCTCATCACCGACAACGACGGCGGCAAGTCCCCCTGCGCGCCCGGGTCGCACGAGTGGCACGGCGTGGTGTGCAGCCGCGGCAAGGTCACGGGGCTCCGCCTCAGCGGGCTCCAGCTCGGCGGCACCATCGACGTCGACGCGCTATCCAGCTTCCCCGACCTCCGCTCCGTCTCCTTCGCCAGCAACAACTTCATCGGCCCGCTCCCCAGCTTCCACCGCCTCACCGCGCTCAAGTCTATGTACCTCTCCGACAATAAGTTCTCCGGCCCCATCCACGAGCAGTTCTTCCCCAACCTCAACCACCTCAAGAAGCTCTGGCTCGACGGGAACGAGCTATCCGGCCCCATCCCGGCATCCATCGTCCAGGCCGAGGCGCTCATCGAGCTCCACCTCGAGCGCAACGCCTTCTCCGGCGAGCTCCCTCCCGCGCCGCCGCCCGCGCTCAAGTCGTTTGATGTCTCCGATAACGATCTCGACGGCGTCGTCCCGGAGGCGTTCCGGCGGTTCGACGTCGGCGCGTTCCGCAGGAACCAGTACCTCTGCTACGCACCGACCACCGGCCAGCCGTGCAAGCGCCCAGAGGTCACGCCGCCGCCCGAGACGTCGTCCGTCCACGGAGCGACCATGGGGATCGTCGCGGTGCTCGTCTCATGCGTCGTGTTGGCCGTCGCCCTCTGCGCGTGCTGCGGCGGCGGCGACTATGACCCCGCCAACAAGGGCGACACGGAGGACACGCCGCCAGTGTACATGGTGAAGCAGGGATCGTCGACGACACAGAGGCGGAGTACGTCGTGGCTGGGGAGGAGGTCGGGGTCTTCGGGCGGGCGGCATCGGCGCTCGTCATCGGCGGCGAAGGTGGACGACGGAAGCACCGGCGGCAGCAGCGACCTTGTCATCGTGAACGACTGCAAGGGCGAGTTCGGGCTGACGGACCTGATGAAGGCCGCGGCCCAGGTGATCGGGGGCGGCGGTGGAGGCGGAGGCGGACTCGGGTCGTCCTACAAGGCGGTGATGGCGAGCGGCGTGGCCGTGGTGGTGAAGCGCGCGCGCGACATGAACCGGGGCACCAGGGACGCCTTCGAGGCCGAAATGAGGCGCCTCGGCGCCATGCGCCACGCCAACCTGCTTCCCCGCTGGCGTACCACTACCGCAGAGACGAGAAGCTGCTGGTCTACGAGTACATACCCAAGGGCAGCCTCCTCTACGTGCTCCACGGCGACCGGGGCATGGACTACGCCGCGCTCGACTGGCCGATGCGCCTCAAGGTGGCCGCCGGGATTGCGCGCGGGGCCGCCTTCCTCGACGCAGAGCTCGCCGGACACGAGGCACCGCACGGGAACCTCAAGTCAGCCAACGTCCTCTTGGCGCCGGACTTCGAGCCCCTGCTCATGGACTTCGGATACTCGGGCCTCGTCAACTACACGCAGGAGTCGTCCACGACGACGACGTGCATGTTCGCGCGCCGTGCGCCGGAGTGCGTGGCGGGGCACCCCGTGACGGCCAAGGCCGACGTGTACTGCCTCGGCATCGTCCTCCTCGAGCTCCTCACCGGCAAGTTCCCGTCGCAGTATCTCCACAACGCCAAGGGCGGCACGGACCTCGTCATGTGGGCGACCACGGCGCTCGCGGACGGCTACGAGCAAGACCTGTTCGACCCGGCCATCGTCACCGCGTCCAAGTTCGCGCTGCCCGACATGAAGCGGCTGATGGAGGTCGCGGTGGAGTGCATCCAGGCGGACCTCGAGAGGCGGCCAAACATGAAGCAGGCCGCGGCCAGGGTGGAGCAGGCGGTGGCCACGGCGCAGGCCACCGTGAGGCAGAGACAGGAAGCCGGCGCCGGCGAGGACGACGCGGCCAGCAGAAGCTCGCAGGCCGCGTTCGTGAGAGACGAGTCCATGCAACGGGTCACGAGCGTCGACGAGCGGTAGTCGCGGCCAGGAAGCTTACGGTATCTTGTGAGCCTGTGACAGGGCAGCGAGCTGGCCGGAGTCGAAGTCGATGGCACTGGTCCATCTTACCCACACACTTTTCTGTATTTCACTAGTCATCTAACTGTACATGTAAATGTAGCTCCAGAAATGTACAATCAAACTATAGAAGTGCACATTTTATTCTGTAAATGTAGCTCATGTACATTGAACAAATGTTTCAGTTAGTTGATCAATTCCTGCCAAAACATCTATTCTCATTGTTGACCACTCAAACTTATCTTGCTAACTTTGTTCACAAAATAATGGCAGAAAAGATGCATTGACAAAAACTTAATGCTACAGTCACGTTGTAACCACTAAAAATGTACATCTTGCTAATTTTGCCTTGCCTAACTTGACACGGAAAGTGTTTTTGGCTCTCGGGGTGCAGTGCTCCCTCCTATTTAACAAAATCGAAAATCATATTTGTGAGTTTTAAAAAATTCTGAAAACAATATGCATGTAGACAATGATATATCCAATGAAGTGCAAATTTTCAATTTAAACTACTTTATATTTTGGGCGACACAAAAAAAAATCTCATAAAACTTATAGATTTGAAAATATGCATACTTTAGATCCACACTTGTCATTTTTGCATAGCTCAAAATACAACGTATTTGAAGTTGATATTTTGCACGTTCATGGGATATATTATCGGCTACCTACGGATTTTTTTCCAGAATTTTTGAAAAATTATAAATATGATTTTCGATTTTTTTTTTAAATAGGAGGGAGCACCGGAGCTCGGGAGCCAAAAATCTCCATTCGACTTGACATGCCTTCTTTCTGCCTTGTAGAGGGGCGGTGGTTCTGTGGCTAAAATAGAACATACAGATAATATATCAATGCAGAAAGCACAAAGAAAGGTAGGAAGGGGATGCATTGTGCATAATGAGGAGAAAAATGAGGCATTCCAGACAAAGGGAAAATTCCCTAGGACCCAGCAGTTCTAACCGTTCCCTTAATCTTAATTGTACATGTCTGTAATTGTACATGTATGGATGGTTGTAATCTAACTCCATGTGTAGGATGGTAATGTAAGGTCCTTAATTTGTTTACATAAACGTTGCTTGGCCTTGATAGATGACATCTTCATGATGCGTCTATCACATCGTTTACGGAAGACCAGGATAGGATTGGTACCTGACTTGTGTCAATTGACCAACTCAACTTTTCCTCTATTGAATTCAGAGTAATATACAAAGGTTACATGGGCCAACTTGGGCTAGACTAGACTAATGGGCTAGATACATGTACATATATTCTATCATATAGTCTAACACCCCCCTTCAAACTCAAGGTGGATCCGAGACATTGAGTTTGAGAACATGGAGTTTATGTTGTTCTCTTGTTTGAGTTTTGTGAAGAAATCTGCAAGTTGAAGCTCCGATGGAATGTATTCGAGATGAATGGTTGATTGTTGGCAATGAGAGCGTGTGAAGAAAGCATCCACACCAATATGCTTGGTTAACTCATGCTTGACTGGATCATTTGCAATCTGGATAGCAGTTGTGCTGTCACAAAGAATGGTAGTGGGTGCATCACATGAGACACCAAGATCAGCCAATAACCAACGAAGTCAGACAATCTCAGAAGTAGTAGTAGCCAGTGCTCTTAGTTCGGCTTCAGCACTAGAACGAGACACTGCAGTCTGTTTCTTGGACTTCCATGCGATAAGAGAGGTGCCGAGAAAAAGACAATAGCCAGTGACAGAGCAACGATCAGCAGGATCACTCGCCCAAGTAGAATCAGAGTAAGCATGAAGCTGAAGCTGATTTGTGTGGGCATAGAATAACCGGCGAGATGATGTCCCCCTCAAATATCGAAGAACACGAAGCAAGTGGCTATAATGAACTGAGGTAGGAGCACTAACAAACTGACTTAGGATGTGAACTGCATGAGCAATGTCAGGTCTTGTCACGGTGAGGTATACAAGGCTGCCGACAAGGTGACGATAGCGAGATGGATCCTCAAGAGGAATGCCATCAGTAGAACGCAACTGCAACTGGGTTTCCATTGGTGTAGCAGCAATACGAGTATCAGTAAGACCTGACCGCGCTACCAAATCCTGAGTATAGCAAGACTGAGAAATATAGTAGCCATCATCCATGCAATCAACCTCAATTCCCAGAAAGTAGCTGAGAGACCCAAGATCTGACATCTTAAATTGTTCACTTAGCTTTCTTTTAACAAAAGCAATGTACTTCTGATCATCTCCAGTTATTACCATATCATCCACATAGAGCAGAAGTAAAGTACGACCACTGCCAGATGTATGAACAAAGAGTGTAGGGTCATGTTCACTGGAGAGAAACCAGCAGCTCGGACTACAGAACTAAATCTCTCAAACCATGCACGCGGGACTTGTTTAAGCCCATAAAGTGCCTTGCGAAGGCGACAAACATGACCAGCTGGGGCCTCAACACCCGGAGGTGGCTACATAAAAACTTCCTCATGTAGATCACCATGAAGGAAAGCATTCTTCACATCCATTTGTGAGATTTTCCATGACCGAGCTGCAGCTACAACAATCAGAGTACGAACAGAGGTCATGTGAGCAACTGGAGCAAATGTCTCATCATAATCTCTCCCATGAGTATGCTGAAAACCTCTTGCAACAAGTCGAGCCTTATAACGCTCCACAGAACCATCTGACCTGGTTTTGATTTTATACACCCACTTACAAGTGATAGGAATTGATCGAGGAGGTAATGGTACCATGTCCCATGTATGAGTACCCTCTAGGGCCGCAAGCTCCTCAGACATAGCCAACTGCCACTCGGGTAGCATGACTGCCTCCTGATAAGTACTAGACTCACAAGCTGCCCCTGCACAGAAACCATTTCTATATCTGCCTGGAAGCTCAAGAGTGGAGCGATCACGAAGGGCATACCTGTTTGCTTGAGAGGATTCATCAGCGCAAGGTTCAGTGGTACTGGCCGGAGGAGAAGAAGGCAAGGGAATAGATGACTGAGCCTCAGATGGAACTACAGGACGACGACTATAATAAAAAGGAAAAGAATCCAAGCGTGGTGGAGCTGGTGGAACTAGCAATGAAGGAGTGGAGTGTGGAGCTGGCGAGGAAGGTGTGTCTAGTGGTGATTGATCAGAGACTGACTCATCTGAGGAGAAGATTGGCGGAAGTGAGAGAAAAGAGGTGGACTCTAGGGAGGTTGAGGATGATGATCGAGTAGAGGAGGAATACAAAAATGGTTGATCCTCATTAAAAATGACATCCCGAGAGAAACGAATGCGACGAGCTGAAGGATCATAGCATCGATACCCCTTGTGCTCAAGACTGTACCCAAGGAAAACACACTGGACAGACTGAGCAGTCAACTTGGTCCGCTCGCGAGGTGCTAATAGGACATAGCAAGTACAACCAAAAACACGAAGATGGCCATACGTGGGCGGAGAACCAAATAAAACCTCACCAGGAGACTTGCCTTGGAGACGAGAGGAAGGCTGGATGTTTATGAGATATACTGCCGTGGAAATAGCTTCACCCCAAAAATGTGTAGGGACAAAAGAAGAAATCAAGAGAGTTCGAGCTGTCTCAATTAAATGGCGATGTTTACGCTCGGCAACACCGTTCTGAGCGTGAGCACCAGGACAGGAGAGCTGAGGAAGAGTACCCTTGGAAGAAAGAAACTCACGAAAAGATGTCGAGAGGTACTCCCCCCGAGTCAGATCGAAAAACACGAATAGCACTGGAAAACTGAGTATGAACCATGCGAGCAAAAGCTTGATATATAGAATTCAACTGGGAACGATGTTTCATAAAATAAACCCAAGTATATCGAGAGTGATCATCAATAAATATGACATAGTGTTTGTGACCACCCTTTGAGACCAAAGGGGAGGGACCCCATACATCAGAGTGCACTAAATCAAAGGGACGACTAGAACAAGTGGTGCTGGACGAATAGGGAAGTTGTATTTGTTTCCCTAGCTTACAACCCTTACAATGGAAACCAGCATCCACAGGAACACGACCCAGAACCCCTTGTCCAACAAGAGTTGATAAACGAGAACCACATAGATGACCTAAGCGATGGTGCCACTGGGCAAAAGAAAACGACAAAGTTGATCTTGATGTTGAGGTGGTGGATGAAGCAGACGATGCGGAAGCTGAAGGAAGGTGAAGGGTGTCAAGTTCGTAGAGGGATGTGGATCCTCTACGGCGATGGCCAGTTCCAATGATCCTTTTGCTCTGAAGATCCTGCACATAACAAGATGTTCTGTCAAAACCAACAAAGTAGTCCATATCAGCAATTTGACCTACTGACATGAGATTCATTGACAATGCTGGGACAAAAGAAATATTTGGAACTGAAAACTTTGATGTGCAAAGAGAACCCTGATGAGTAACAGAACAAGGTGTACCATCAGCGGTGTGAACAGAGGCAACATCCTTCACTGGCTGACATGACATGAGCTGGGAACGATCTGAGGTGACATGAAATGAGGCTCCGGAATCAAGCACCCAAGGCTGAGTGGTACGAGAAGCGGACTGAGAAGCAGCAGACACAGAGGCACTCATTGTTGGCTGTTGTGGTTCGCTGATCACAATAGCAGAAGACTTTCTATTAGATGGATAACACTGCTGAGCAGGGAACTTCCTTTGATACTCAGCCAACAACTCTGGGTGTAGGGAAAAACAGCTATCAATTGTGTGCCCAGACCTTTTGCAGTGAGAACAGAATTTTCCTGAAGAAGAGCCTTTGAAAGGACCCCGAGGAGCAGCAAGAACATTTGTGTGAGTCATTGGAGCTGAGGCAAGGGAGGAGAGACGTGTCTCCTCTGCAATCAAACTAGCAAGTGCTTCATCTAAAGAAGGAGGGGCAGGACGACCAAGAAGTTGGGTGTGGTTATTCTCAAAATCCTGCCTGAGCCTCATCACAAACTGGTACATGAAAGACTGAGCTTCATAATTTTCCTTGGCCACACAACACTCACACCCAGAACGGCTCTTTGGAGTCATCGACATAAGCTGACTGCTGATGCGAGTGAAGGCTGCGTAATATTCCTCTATGGACAAATCATGTTGCTGAAGATTTTGCAAATTTTGCAACAAAGAATATCGAAGTGCCCCACTTGGCTGAAGATATCGCAGCTCCAAATACTTCCATATTTCTTTTGCAGTGGAATGATGCTCAAGACTCATCCGTAGTGAAGGCACAACATTAAGAATTAAGGCACCCATGACCTTAGCATCTGAACTTTTCGATTTCTTCCTCGTGGCCTCATCCACCTTTTCACCCGGAGCATCATCGGTCAAATGATCATCAAATCCAGCAGCTCTCACCATAGTTCTAACCGAAAATGCCCACTCTCTATAATTTGAGCCATCAAACTTGATGTCACTAGAAAAGATAGAGCCATCCTTGGCCATTGCAGCTGAAACAGAGAGAAAATCCAGCAAGCACTTCCTTGCTAACCAGCAAACTAGAACAGAGAACGAAACAGTTGTTCCCCTCACGCAGCTCCTCAGTAAAACAGAGTTGATGCAGCTGACCAGGGGAGGAACAAACAGATGCAAGAGGATACTCACAGCCAAGAGCAGCAGCAGCTTGATTCGGGAGAGTAGGACTTGAATCGTAGAACTTGAATCTGAGCTGGAGCCTTTCGTCCGGCCGGAACGACGGGCAGCAGGCAGTGGCTATGCGTGAAATCTACAGGAGAGGCACAAGTCCGACCTGGACTGTGCGGAGACGATGGGAGTGGCTGCCGGCGGCGACGTGAGGCGGCGGCGTGGAGCTAGGTCACGACCAGACCATGCTCTGATACCATGTCAATTGACCAACTCAACTTTTCCTCTATTGAATTCAGAGTAATATACAAAGGTTACATGGGCCAACTTGGGCCAGACTAGACTAATGGGCTAGATACATGTACATATATTCTATCATATAGTCTAACAACTTGTAGCCCTTGTCGCTCGGTAAGCATGTATATGCCCTTCAAAAATTTGCGAATTCGTAAGCTCAGTCGCATGATCCATTGATTCCTTATGCTTTTAGCTGTGGGTGCATTCAGTAAATTCAGTTCATCATCCCCTCTGCATTCCATCCACACCTTCAGCAAATTGCTTTCTCAGAAACCACAGCAGAATGGCAGAATCACATGAAGTGCTCAGCTCGCTTCTGAAACTGAGAGCCAGCTGTGATCAGCACCCTTCCTGACATTGCAATAGAATTATAGAAGCTTGTGCAGATTCGTAGAGCTATTGAGAGTACCTTCACTGCAATATGGATGGCAAGCCATTCCTCACTGATGTCCAAATCAACGGACGGTCTTGGTGAACTCGGTAGGCTTTCAGGACACATAGTAGCTTGCTCTGGAGTTTCCAACGAAAACAATGGAGTTTGTACCATCTGAACCATAAAACGAGCAGCTTGGACTGCATACACAAACAAATGTCAAGGTGCTGTGAGAAAGAACTAAAATAGTTAGGGTGCAAAATGAGTAATTGACCTTCCGAGTGTTTAGTTCCCTCCAAGAAATATAATCTTACAAGTTGGGCTAGGATAACAGGATGCAAGTCCGCAGATATACTTGCATAGTTCTCACTTGCAAGAATTTTGCAAAACCTTCACCAAGAATGGTTGGGACATTATCATGATTATCTACCTCTAGACTTAATTCCCAGTCATCTTTATGAAATCCAGAAACTAGAATATTAAGAACTCCAAAGTTTAGATCATCATCATTCAAATCAGAGATGTCCACAGGAGCAAACTGAGTCTTCTCGCAGTTAGCATCTTGTTCAGTTCAATGCCAATGACTTGATCTAATACTTGTGGACCATGCCAAGTCACAAAGGTCAAATCAAGGCCTTGGATGACATGGCACCAACCAGGTCAGGTGCATTGATGAATGACAAACGCAATTGCTTCACCAGCTCTGTACCTGGTTTATTCTGTCACATGTCAAAAAGACAGAGGCATCTTTTTTTTTTTGAGGGATCATAAAGCAGCCCTCTGTACATCAATTTTGGAAGAAAATAAGAAGAAAAACAACTGAACAAGAGGAGCTGGAAACCAACTACCCGTATAAAGATCTAAAAAAGAAGCCTCACCATAGGCTTAATATTGGAGAGGCTCCCCATCGGGTGCATGAGGTAACGGGAAGCCAGCAGCCGGGGCGTGCGACGACGAACGCGGGATGAAGAGCTGGTAGCTGACGCACGTACCGGCGAATACGGGATGGGAGCCTCTGGCAGCCGCGTGCTGCGGTGGACGCCGGTGACTGCGACCTATGCGTGGGTTGTGGATGCACAAAGCATGTGTCCAGTGGATATCGAACTATCCAATCTTTAGGTCCAAAGTTCATCCAACATTATTGGAAATTATATCCATTTCCAGTGAGGCCCAGGCCAATTGTATCCAAAAAAAATAAGTCCAAATCCCAATGGACTATATTGATCCAATTCCAGATTTACTTGTAGCCCTTGTCGCTCAGTAAGTGTGTATGCCCTTAAATTTAGGAAGTCGTAAGCTCAGTTGCATGATCCATTGATTCCTGATGCTTTAAGGTTTGAGTGCATTCAGTAAATTCATGGAGCTCATCATCCCCTCTGCACTGCATCCACGACTTTTCAGCAAATTGTTTTCCGAGAAACCACACCAAAATCACATGAAGTGTTCAGCTCCCTTCTGAAACTGTAAACCAGCTGTGACCGGCACCCTTCCTGACATTGCTTCCGTCAAGTCTCTCTCTCAACACCTCCTTTTCACGCCATTGGCATTGTTCAGCATGCATGTTGGACAGCAAAACATGAGGCCCATACTTCCATGGCTGTAACTCCATGACCTTCCCAGCTGACTTCTTCCCCAGCTCGACTTCTCCATGTAAACCGCAAGCACCTAGGAGTGACTCCCAGGCCAAGGAATCCATTTCCAATCCCATTGCTCTAATCAATGTCTCTGCTTCTTTCAGTCTTCCGATGTGTCCTAGTAGAGCAACCAAGCATGCACAATGCTCTCTTTGTGGCTTAACATGGTGATCCTCGACCATGGAGCGGAAAATCCCAAGCCCTTCGTCCACGAGATTCCCTTGGCTACACGCAGAAAGCACTGCGAGGAATGTGATGCTGTCCGGCCTAAACCCATTATGCACCATTTCTCTGAAGCACATAACAGCCTTTCTGGACTGGCCATGACGCCCATAGCCGACGATCATAGCAGTCCACGACACCACATCACGCACCTGCATGATGTGAAACACAAACCAAGCATCCAATGCACTGCCACACTTGAAGTACATGTCAAGGAGCGCGTTCCGAACAACTGTATCCGAGCAGAAACCCGACTTCATGACATGAGAATGCACCATCTTTCCATGCTCAAGGCTTGCAAGGGCGCCAAATGCAGAGAGCACACTAGTGAAGCAGTAGTCGTTCTCCCTTTCCCCAGCCCTCACCATTTCTTTGTAGAATCTCACTGCTTTCAAAGCTAGGTCATTCTGAACCAACCCAGCAATCACTGCCGTCCAAGTGATTATGTTCGGCTCTGACATCACATCGAAGACCTTGACAGCTGATCTCATCCCTCCGCGGCATTTCAAGTACATGGTGATAAGAGCATTGCAGATGACAGTCTCTGTGTCAAAGCCAGCCTTGTACGCATAGGCATGGAGCTGCACACCAAGGCCCAGATCGTAATCACGCGAGCATGCCTTCAAGATACTCGCCAGCGTGAACTCGTCAACAATGCCCCCATCCCTGCACATCCTTGCTAGCGTGTCCACGGCACGCCGCAGGCTCCCACGACGTGTGCACGTGTCGATCATGACATACCAGCACACGACGTCCGGCTCGGCAATCTCCTCAAACACGCGAGCAATGGTGTCCGTGTCCCCACACAGCTCGTACGCGCGCACCAGAGCAGTCCCGACGAACGCGTTCGAGCAGAGCCCAAGCCGCACCGCGTGTGAGTGCACTTGCTGGAAGAAGCCAGGACTCGCCCCAGCGCACGGCAGCGCGAGGAGCGCCGAGAGGGTGGTCCCATCGGGCCTCACGCCGCCACCGGCGCCCTCGCGTAGCATCCGCGAGTAGGCGCGTGCGCGGTCGGCGTCCGACCGGGACAAGCGTGCGATGAGGGTGTTGTAGGAGACGGCATCCCGCTCGGGCATTGCGTCGAACAGCCTGTGGGCGACCGCGTGCGCCCCACCGCGGGAGAAGAGGCCAGGCAGCCTGTTCCATAGGAAGGAAGCGGAGGAGGAGGGCTCGAGCCTTAGGACGCGCGCGGCGGCCATGAGGAGGTGGTGGTCGCATGCACCCGGGGAGGCGCGCGGCGGCGGGCGGGAGCGGGCGCCTCTCGCCAGCGTTTGGCCTCCCATACAAAGCACAGCGCGGGTCGGACAGCATTCAGCTGTTAACGCGGAGAAAGATTTGGGAATTCTCGGATTCAAAA
Organism: Poa pratensis; assembly: GCA_947311845.1. Classification (NCBI taxonomy): domain Eukaryota; kingdom Viridiplantae; phylum Streptophyta; class Magnoliopsida; order Poales; family Poaceae; genus Poa; species Poa pratensis. The sequence goes on along the minus strand of CAMZMU010000101.1, from coordinate 10,011,495 downwards.
TATAGAAAACCGTATCATCTCGGATTCAAATTATGGAAACCCAACATCAAACAAAGATGGAAACGGGTCCGGCAAGTTTTGGAAACTCGAAATTTCTCCGTACCAAGCTGAGATGGAAACGGGACCGGCAAGAGGAGTGCCATCTCGGACTCGAAATATGGAAACCCGCCATCGTTCATAAATAACTGAACCCCCCTCCACTCTCGGCTCCACACCATCTCCATCCTCCCGCAATCTCATCTCGCCGCCAATCTTCTCGTCGACCTAGAAGCAGAGCGGAGCAGAGCAGCAGCGGATCCATGGAGATGGAAGGGCTCGACGAGGTCTACAAGCTCCAGCGCTTCCTGCCTACCCCCGAGGAGGCCGTGGGCTACTTCCTGCCGTGCCTCCTCCGCGGCGAGACGATGCACGGCGCCGAGAAACTCATACGCCACGACACCCAGGTCTACGCCTCCGAGGAGCCCAAGGACCTCGCCAAGCGGTTCGCCCCCGTGCCCACGGCCGTGACCTCCGGCGACCGCTTCTTCTTCACCACCTGCAAGCGCAACGCCAAGAACGGGCGGTGCGCGCGCGGCGCCGGCGCCGGCACCTGGGAGGTGCAGAAGACCGAGGACGTCTACGACGACGAGGGCGTCAAGATCGGCGAGTCCAGGACCCTGTCGTTCAAGAAGGGAAAGGGCAAGGACAAGGTATCCACCGGCTGGGTCATGGAGGAGTACCGGTGCCTGCTGCCGCAGGCCGTCGTCGCCCAAGGGGAGATAGTGCTCTGCAGGATCCATCTGGCTCAGAACGCGCCCGCCGCCGCCCGCCAAGAATCGGACGCGTACAAGCTTCGTCGCCAAGAACCGGCAGAGCAGACACCCGCACCGCAACCAGCTGAGCCCGTGGCCGCGAGCGCGCACGCACAGAAGAGGCCAGCGCCGGTCGCCGCCGCAGACCTTTCAACCTGCAAGAAGATGCGGATCGCCGCCCCCGTCCCTCTCCCGGAACCTGAGGTGGAGTACGAGGATTGTCCGGTGTGGCCTGCCGCTGCGTCCGTTTCCACCACATTGCCGGCTGCGTCCACGGAGGTGCCTGAAGCCGACGACGACACGGGAAGCTGCACATGGGAAGAACTTTTCGGGGAGGAACAGCAAACTCTCCCGGTGGAAGCTGATCAATACCTCGACCAGTTACTGAAAGGCCTTATGGCTCTTGACGAGGAAGAAGCAGAGCTCCAGACGAAGAACTGCAATCACAATGCCGATCTTCAGGGACACCACAACCAGTTCTCGTTTGCAGCTGTCAACTAAATCCAATCTCCATGGAATTCTTATCAAACTGTACTGATTAATTCTTCCTTGTACGATCGTCAATGATGTAATTCTCCTGCTCAATTGCTTCTGTCCAAATAGAATGGTTGTAGTTCTTGCTCCTGTGATCGATCTTCTGAACCTTGTTTTCACTTGCGCTATATTTGCTATGTTTTGGGCTAGAATCTTCTATTCTATTCAACATGCATGACGCACTTGTCCATCTGTCAAAATATTATGTTCAGTGAAAATATTATTTCAGATTGATCTCTGTAAGCAATTTCATTGATCCATGAACATAATTCACTTACGCTGATCACAGTATACACTTTCCAACTTCGTGAGCCGAACGGCAACTGGTTCAAACGAAACAATACATATCATGTACAAGTGTAGGACGGAAATCTAATCAGTCATCAGCATATATTAAGTAGCAATTACTAGGTTCTTCCGTTCATGAACGCCAGCAGGTCACTCTGCTCACCTTGTTCGCTGTCGAAGAAGCAGCAGCAGCAAACTTGCTGAGTGCCGCGTTCTTGCTTACTCTCTGAGAACACGCCGCGGTCATGCTGGGAGTGGCAGGAACCTGGAACCGTACTCACCCATGTTACACACTTACACCCAAGCACTCCCCTTCAGCTTTGGCTTCTGCTTCGCTGACGTCGCTAGATGATAGCGCACGTCTAACTCTTCTCCTGGCGATAGCAGCCCGGACTGACCGCGGTGCTGGTGTTGGTGGCACCACTGGATTAGCATCTAATTTGATGCCACCATTCAGTCCTAGCTTCTCTGAGACAACAAGGGCAAGGAGTGAGAAATATGAAGTTACGGGAACCTGACCATCTCCTTGCGTCTATGATGCGAAATATTGGACATACCGAATACGACGGTGATCCTGTGGCATGTCTTCTTCTGGGCGCTCATCGAGTGACTTAAGCTTGGATGCCATTTGAGCAAGCTCCTTCACAAAGTCCTTATCAGAAGCAACTGAAGCAACCAATATACTCACCAATCCTCTCATGCACTTGATGGCCTCCTGTTCTGATTGCCTGAACCTTAGAAGCACAGTAACTGCATATGCTTTCCCAGGCGCGCTCTTCTTATCTTGGCTATTTGCTACCTACAACATTCCAAGCATTTTATGTCAGTTCTCACACACAACTCTGGATAGATTTTATTCCCCGAGAAGTTAGTGTAATACGCATGAGACAACAGGTGAAATGGACGATTAGTTCGGTGCCTCACATAGTTGCAGCAAAATTATAGAAGCATGTGCAGGTTCGGAGAGCTATTGAGAGTACCTCCACTGGTGTCAAAATCGACAGACGGACTTGGTGAACTTGATAGGATTTCACGACTCATGGTAGCTTGCTCTGTAGTTTCCATCGAAAATAATCGCAGTAATATCACGATTCCTTTTCCTTTTTCTTCCATTAAGAAATATTAATGTAAATTCCACAACATCGCTTGAGAAAATGCAGTGATGAGGCAAAATAAACACTACTTCAGAACCATCTGTGTTCTTTGTTCTCTAACAAATTTTGCTCTCCGTTTTCCTTTTTTAGGTTTTCTTGACACGACAAGACCCTTTTTTTCATTCTCTCCAGTTTTTCTTTCCTTCCTTGTATATCAGCCTTAATAACTTCGGCCCTGTTTTCTTCTGACAACAGAGCTAATCTGGAGAATTTCTTTGGCCATACTTCCCCTCCAAGTTGCTCGTGTATATCTTTAAATGTAGATACAAGACCAGATCTCATGAAGTGCCCGTCAGTGAGCTTCATCGAGTTCATTTTAGGAAGAGTTGGGGCGTCTTTCAACTCAAGATCCATGCAGAAAGGAGAATCTTTCAGCCACATCTTAAGAGAGTAAGACTTCGCCACAAAGCGACCAGATCGACTTTTACATGGCAAGAAAGGAGATCCCATTTCCAAAAGGTAAACATGGATGGTTTTACGCAAGGATACCATGTTATATTCCCCCTCCCCTGTGACCAGTACAATAGATTTGGGGGATTCTGGCGAACCCTGCAGTGAAGCATCCTGCATTACAAACCGAATCAGCGTAAATTATATTGGGGCATTGCAACTGTAGGAGAATACTCTGAATTTCTTTTGGTAGCTTTCAATTAAATGTGTGCCCTCAATCAGTAATAAAAAAATGTGCAGAGGGCAGCTGCAAAAAAGAAAGGAAAATGTGCTTCATAATGTTGCTGTAATGACACGCAACATGAAAATTTGTATAGAATGTGAATGAACTTATAAATAGAAATCATCAGTAATAGCAGCTAGTGCATATTTCTTATTTATGTTCACTACGTTATAATTAATTTATAATCGTATGACCACCTCTAAGGGGGATATGAAGAACACCAGAATTAGGGCATAAAGTAGACACGTGCTAATTTAGTGAATCTGTCAGCCAGTCCATATACATTACTGTCCATAGTTATGGTAAGGGTAACACAAAACAACCAAAGCCGATGAGAAAAGTTTACTATTATCTGCAAGCACGTTTCTGTACATTGCTGTCTTTTTCTATTTATTAACTTAGTGCAAGAAAGACTGCAAATAATACTATTAGAGCACAAAAAACAAAAAATACTATTAAGAGCACCTACTTGCATGTGATCAAGCCATAATGTTAGAGCGATAAGTGCAGCCCCAGCAGACAACATTCGGACGTCAGCTCCCCAGTCTTTTTCAACCACCCTGAATCATCCAGGCGAAAAAATTAAATTAATTAGCAGAAAAAAATATAATAATACTAATTTGTAGTTTTCCCATTGTTGTAAGCATACAATAAGATCCTGCCAGCCAAAAATTTCTACTTCATTTCTACACATAAACAAAACACTGGGAGTAGTAAAAAACATCGACATGATAAGACCTACTGTCATAAAAGAAATTCGGAAACAGATGAAACGGAAAAAAAAACTTAGACCAAACCTTATTGTTCAAATGTCTCAACTTTTTAGCATTGAGCGCACAAATATAGGGTATCTTAGCAGACTGGCTCTTTGAGATAAAGATAAAGCCTAGTTAGTCTCTGGGGGCAGCATGCCCAAGCACAACAACAACATTAATTGTCTGTTCACACATATCTTAAACCACATCTTCAATGTTCAGAACTTCAGATGAAAGATCTAAAACATTACGAGACTGGATTGTGCCTTTTCTGCAACAGCTTTTGTTTTGCTGTCAAAAAAGTTGCTATATGTAATTTCCTTCTATCATTTCTTTCTTTTTCTTTGTTGTGTATGTCTGGACGAGAGCTATCAGTGTGTGACCCACTTATTTGGTTAAAAAAGAATGCACATGAAATGCAGATGTGAGGACATAAAGGTAAGTACAGCTTCTGACGAAAATAATCAGAGTTAAAGATTGCAGCAAATACCGAAAGACATTATGACGGTAAATTCTTCTGTTTACTGCCAACTGGAAAATGTATGAAGCAGTTGCTCGACGTTCAAATGCCCACAAGAGATCTTCTAGTGCATTTACAAAATTCAGAGCAGCGGAATCTTCTAGTCCTCGAGTTCTTCCAGAAAACTGTCAATCTCAGTTAACAGAGATGAAGTCCTCTCAGTCAGGAGCCTGCAAAACAAGTCAGAAGTTATAGCCAAATTTTGCATGTGAAGTATGGCCCGTCATTGTGAACATAGTCAAGTATGGTTTCAACCTAATGGGAAAGTCAAATCCACAATCCTGTAAAGATTTCAGGAGAAGAATGGCATCATCAGTTCGCTCGCACAAACTAGCGGCCCTGATGAAACATGTCCAAACTTGATGGTCTGGTTTTATACCATCTGTTTTCATTTCCAGCAATTTTGTGATGGCAAGATTGTAGTCACCATTTTTTAAGTAAGCATCAAAAACAGTACTGTATGGTAAAGCGGTGACTTCCAAACTGGACGACTTCAGGCTGTTGAGTACTTCCTCAGCTTCAGCTGGGTGCCCCGCAGTCCCGTAACAAGTCATGAGGATATGCATAGTGGAAACTGTTGGTTCGATGCCGTCCTCTTTCATTGCTGCTAGTAGTTGTTCGGCTTTGGTATGGTTGCAGGCATCCCTGTACATTTTCATCATCATGTGATATAAAGATCGATTTAATCGGTAACCCTTAGATCTTATTTCCTCAAAAAGTTGTTCGCCTTGCTCCCAGAGTTTTGCTTTTCCAGATGCCACAAGCAAGCTTTTATAGGATTCTAACCTGGGTGTCAAGCCTCGTTTACCCATCTCATTCAAGAGAGTAAATCCTTCTTCGGGCCTCAAGTTTCTACTGTACATGACTATCAATGTATTATATGTATCGTCATCAGGCTCTAAGCCAGCTTCCAGAATACTATGGTATACTTCTACTGTCTTGTCAAAGTTTCCATTCCCAGTATACATCGAAAGAAGGGTATTAAGTACGACTAGGTCTGGCTTCAATCCTGCTCCCTCCATCTCCGCAACCATCAATTCAACATCCCTAAATCGTTTATTACGGCAGAGCAAGGAAATCATACTTCTGTAGATGTGCATATTTGGCAGGTATCCTGCTTCCTTCATTCCATTATATATTTTCATTACCTCGAATACATGCCCAGCTTTTGCAAAAGCTTCAAGCATAAGGATTACTGTGCTTTTGCTGATCTTGAAACCCATATCTTGAAGCTCCTGAACAATCACATACAACTCATCCAGCCTGCCGTCAATAATCAATGATCTCATCATTCCATTAACTGAATCAACAGTTGGTAGAGGGCCTTTTTTAATCATGATGTCAAAGACTGCCCTTGCGTGCTCATAAAGGCCACTCTCGGCATAGGCATGTATCAACGCATTCCAAATCCGTCTGTCAATACCTGACTCTTGTTTCAGTCCTTTCACGAAATTTTCTGCATGCTGCCAGAGTTTTGTCTTCCCATACGCGTCAATTATAGTTACTCTAGATGAAACAGTGTTTAGCCAAATACCAGACTGTACAGCTTCATCCATCAATTGGTGAGCTGTTTCTGGGAAGCCCAATTTACAGTATGTAGAGATCATACTCTCGTATATCTTCTGGGTAGGCTCTATGCCAATAAACTGCATATCGCAGAACACCTGAGAAGCTTCAGGAAAGAATTCAGCCTCCTCAAGGCATGTAATCAAGTACTCATACAAGCTACAGTCTCGGCCAAATGATCCACATTTTAATGCCTGCATACTGCTGTACTCTTGAATGGCAGCAGCAATCTTCTGGTTTTTGCACAGAAGCATGATGGAACATTCAGATATCAAGTTATGGGAGCTGGGGACATGCTCCCTGATGCATTGAAGCAAAGAGAGGCCTCTTCATGCTTTCCCATTGTTTCATATGCATCCAAAATGGACAATAAACTCTTACTGTCAGGTTCATGTCCTTGCAGGCATGCCTTCTTTAACAGCTTAGCACCCTGAGAAATGCACTCTGCCTTGATGAGTATGCTATATACCAGCTGCGGATTCATTTGACAAACTATCTCCATGTCTTGCACAACTCCTTCAATCTCCTCACATTCATTTCCTTTTGCAAGTGCAGCAAGCATGACCTGATACAAGGTGGCATCTGGTCTATAACCATCCTTCATCATTGTCCGATACAGAACCATCAGCTTTTTCGTCTCACCGGACCTTGCGATAATGTCCAGCATAACCAAATAGGCTAAGCGATCAGGTTTGACACCTGATGCAACCATACGATCAAATGTGCGCTCGGCCTCGTCCCGCCTCCCACCTTTTGCATACGCACATATCAAAGCACTAAAAGTTACCAGAGTTGGCTTCAATCCTGCATCTGCCATCTCCTCCAGCACCTTCCCTGCATCAGAAATCCTATCCATCTTCCCCAGGGAATCGATCAATACAGTATAAGTCACAGCATCTGGAGTGCAGCCTATAGCCCTCATCTCATCATACAGACCAAGCGCCAAGTCCAGTCTGCCCATCTTTCCATACATATGAATCATCGTGTTGTAAGTTATTCCATCCTTCCTGAACCCAGCCTTAACCAATTCCTCACACACACGCTCCACTGCGTCGGCATCCCCTTCCTTTGCAAAAGCAAAAAGGAGAGAATTATAAGTGACTGCATCCGGCTTAAAACCCTTCGCCACCAGCTCCATAAAGATCTGCTCAGCCTCCTGTGCCCTCCCACATCGGCCATGAACCGTCACCATGGCATTGTACGTCCACAAATCCGGCCGACACTCTGAATCAATCATCTGTTCAAACACCGCCACCGCATCGTCCAGAATGGAACCTTGCGAGTAAGCACTGATGAGGGTGTTGTACGTGATAACGTCCGGCCTGAGCCCAGCCTGCCGTACCTGGAGCAGGAGATCAAAGGCGGCGCCAGGGGCTAAGCTCCCAGACTTGGCCCTGGCATTAATCAGAGTGTTGAAGCTGACGAGGTCCGGCTCGATCCCCTGGCCACGCATTGCGTCAAGCAGCTGTCGGACGTCGTCGAAGTGTCCAGAGCGGGCGTAGACGCCCATCATGGCGTTGAACACCTGCACGGTGGCGCCCTCGCCTAGGAAGCGGAGGAAGACCCCTCCGCGAGCTCGTCCTGGCGGGCGCGGCCGAGTACCCCGAGCACGACGGCGACGACGCGGGGCCCCGGGCCGGCGGCGCCGCTCGCCACGAGCCACTCGAAGGCGTCGAGCGCGCGGCGCCAGGAGGCCGCGCCCACGGCGCGCACGACGTAGGCGAGCTCGTCGGGGGAGACCCACGCCTCGTCGAGCACCCCCGCGACGGGCGTGCCGGGGGGCAGCGCCAGGAGGCGGTCGGACAGCTCGGAGACGCGCTCCCGCCAGTCCTTCGCGCGGCGTAGCGCCAGCTTGCTCAGCTTCTTCACCCTCGCGCGGTGCGCGCGTGCGTCCAGCGGCTCGATGGCGACGACGGCGGGACCGGAAGCGGAGGGCGCGAAAGAGTCATCCGCGGGCTCCCGCTCCCGCGATGGCCGCGACGGGGCGGGAGGAGGAGCGGTGTCGGTGGCGGGGAAGCGGGGGCGGGGAGGTGCGGGAAGCGGAGGTGTGGCCAGCGGACGGAGGGGTCGGCGAGGGGGTAGTCGAAGTCGTCGCTGGCAGAGGACGCTGCGACGGTGGTGGTTGCGCGGCGGAGACTGCGCGTGGAGGAAGTGGAGGTGGAGGGGAAAGAGAAGGGTGGGGAAGAGACGGCCATGAGCGGCATCGGGTGCGATATGGAGATCAAGCGCGCCAATGGCGGACGGGAGTGGAACGCCCACTACACAAGGCTGTAGAACCGGACGCGATAACGCTGGGAGTTTGAGCGGGCAATGGAGAAGAAGATATTTCGCACCGCACTCGAAAAAGGACAGGACTAGGCGTCCACCCATCGGATCGGATGATTTGAGAGTCGTCGGATCCCGCGTCGCCCTCTCCAATCCCGTTTTTTTTCTATGAAGCAAAAAAAACGATTCACGCGTAATAAGAATTTTGTCCTATTGTAGCAAAAAGTCTAATTTCCATCAAAATCTCGCAAATGGTTCTATGAAGAAAAAACGGTTTGTTTGTAATAAGAATTTTTTACTATTGTAGCAAAAAAGTTTCTTTCGTAGCAATTTTTTGTTCTGCTCGTAACAAATGATTCTATGGAGAAAAAAGTTCTATTTGCAGCAAAAAAAATTGCTATCGTAGCAAATCCAATGAGACCTTATGGAGAAAAAAATTCTATTTGTAGCAATTTTTTGCTATTGTAGCAAATTCGACGAGACCTCGCTGGCAACATTGGAGAACACCCCGACGCGGCGTCGCCAAGGTCTGGGTAACATCGTTGCGTGATATCGGTAGCACGTCGCGCACCCCGGTAGCATCGCCGGCTCGTCGGTAGAAATGCCATGCGCCGTCGGTAGTATCGTCGGCTCGTCAGTAGCAACGCCGCGAGACGTCTGTAGCATCCGATCGTAGCTTTGCCGGATACCGTCGGTACCATCATCAGCTCGTTGGTAGCAACGGTGCGAGACGTCGTTAGCGTCTTCTCATAGCTTTGCCGGATACCGTTGGTAGCATCGTCGGCTCGTCAGTAGCAACGACACGCGTCATCGATAGCATCGCCACGTGCCGTCGGTAGCAACACCGCACGCCGGTAGCATCGTCGGCTCATCGGTAGCAATGTCATGTGCCATCGATAGCAATGCCGCGAGCTGTGGACACGTTGTTAGCAAAACTACCAAACCGTTGTAGCAAAAGTAAATTTTGATGTTGTAACAAAAACGACTTCGCCAGAGATATCGCCGGAGACCGTTCAGCAAAACAATTATACTATTGTAGCAGAACTAGCCACGCGTCGGCGAGCCGCCGCACATCTTCCCCAGCGATGCGTCGGCCAGCCGCCGCGCATCTTCCCCAGCGACGCGTCGGATCTTCCCCGAGCAGCGATGACACCGCCGGTAAGCTCATCCATGCACTGGACAAGTCGGATAACGCTATGTGTAGTTGCTACAGTTTGTTGCTGGAATGCCTAGCCATAGATAATTATGCATGCGCTCGATCTGTTTGTTCTAATTGGGCACTGTAAGTAGATCGATCTGTTCTCTCAAATATGTATGACGAGGCTATACTCTGCGGGTACCCCAGCTTAAGTGTACCTGGTGTCCGTAATGATCAAATAAGCCCAAAGATTAATCGAAGCCCACGAAGGAAGGCCTGAGACGAAGAGTGTTTTCCAAGTTAGATCAAGTTATAGTCGGTTAAGACTTTCCATACATGTAACCTTGGTCGGTTATGTTTCCCGAGACCTAGCCTCCTATAAAAGGCTGAGGGTGATCGATCAAGGCAAGGAATCCATAGCCACCAAACCTCGACGAGATCAGCAGCTCGCCGAACCCTTGTAACCCTCATATTCATACCATAAACACAGACAAGCAGGAAGTAGGGGTTTTACCTCACTCGAGGGCCCTGAACCTGGGTAAATCCAGCTTGTCAGCCGTCGATTCCACCGATACTACGCGTTCTCTACCACACAATCAACCCTAGGTATAGCAACCATGGGATTGCCGAGGGCACACCTCGACAATTGGCGCCGTCTGTGGGAACAGGTAGTATTGGGCTCACGGTTTCGCCGGTTTCATCATCAAGCGGCCACCCGCCGATCGCATCTGCACAAGGTAACTCGCCTACATCATCAAAAAGCAAATCACCGACCACCGTTGCAAACGGCAACTCGCCGGCAAGATCACCAGCATCAATTCAAAAAGCGATCACTCGCCAAAATCTCCAAGGAGGCTCACGCCGCACTCGATGGAAGCTCAACAAGCCTTTGCCGGACTCGAATCAGGTTTGGATATTACAGTTGGAAAATTTAACTTCTTTGTCGATAAAGATGGTGTGCAGGACCTGTTAGATCCACTCGACATGGAGACACTCGACACGGAGACAATCGACAACGCTTCGACTGCAACACCATCCATCTTGGGCGCGACATCGTCACAGATCGTCCCGATCCAATCGCCAAGCGACTCTGCAACATCCATGACCTCGCAAGAGTTCCGTGACGAGGTGGCAAAAAGATTTGGAAGAAGCGAGATCGAATCTGCGTACCGCCCAAACAACTCAATCGAGTCACTCGACAACATCGTCGACTGCAACGACGTCGCGGGGAACAAGGAGAACATAGATGACAACATATACCTCGCCGATCTCAACGGCCCAGAAATCCGTGCCAGCCACGAGATATTCACCTGCGACGCAGATAGCCTGGACAAAGCACTCGAAGATCAACTCGATTGCGGCAGAAACCCCAAAAGCAAAGCAACTCCAACATGAGCCTGGATGACGACGCCGAATCCATAATGCGCATTAGCAGCACATGGGAGAAGATCGGGTGGTACCGTATCAGGTATACACCGCGAGTACAGCAGAAACATCAGCAGCCGCAACATGCCGTCGACCTACAGAATACCCTTGCACAGTCACCATGCCAGACGGAACAACCACGCTGACCATCACCGCAGAGATGGCGGAAAAAGTGAGCAAAGTAATCGAAAGCTGCACAATGCTACCAGCAAACGCAACTCCGGAAGAGGTATTGACCTTACAATACTTCCAGTGGCAAGAATCGATACGGTTGAAGAACTACCGAGCAGTACTCGAAGAACGCAAAAAGCAAGCCAGCATATCGAGTGCTCGGCGAAGAGCATTGTCTACGAGTTCAACGGCAGAAACGACCCCGCGAATAGGTCACGATTCATAAACCTCGGAGACGCAGATCGTGCAGCGGTCACTCGGAACCTAAACCCAGCCTTTATGGCAGTCGACGCGGAAGGAGTCCCATACCTACTGAGCCAGCCGGGGCGCTGATGACGCTAGGCACCTACCTCAGAACAATCGAACCTCCTGCAGGAGACCCAAAGAGGGATCAGCACCTCCAACTGTACAAACAACTGGCAATAGCAGCACAAGCCATACAGCATCCACAAGCAACTCCAAGGAGAGATACAGATCGGGACCGTCGCAGTCGAAGCCCTCGGGGAAGGAGCAGTCGAAAAAGCTCACGCCGTCATCGTTCCAGCAGGAGCCACTCGAGGAGGTCATACAGCAACAGCTCAGACTCGGAAGCAGAAATCGGGCCATGTGGAGCGCTATGCTTCACTCGACGGATCCGGGAGGCTCGTATGCCCAAGAAATTTTCGCTAGCTACCACGCCTAAGTTCAACTGCAAACAAGAGCCATCAGGCTGGCTAGAAGATTACAGGCTGGCAGTCGGATGTCAGCGCGGCACCACAACTACAGCTATGCAGTACATACAACTTATGATGGAAGGAACAGCTCGCGATTGGCTCAAATCGCTACCCGAATCATACTACGATTCGTGGGACACTTCAAGGTGATTTCATCAAATACTTCGAGCCTCTATGTGAGCGCCCCAAAACCTTCGAGGAGCTCCGGACCTGCAAGCAAAAGTCAGATGAATCTCTGAGATCGTACATACGGCGGTGGACCACCATCCGTAACTCAGTAGGCAACGTATCAGAAGATAGGGCAATCGACGCCTTCAAAAACGGACTCTGGAGGAAGACTTCAAAGAAACACTTGGTCGAGAAGATCCAAAGACAATGGCGCACTCATGGTACTCGCAACAAAGTGGGCAGACGGAGAAGACTCCGTACGAGGCACTCGACCCGTAGCATCACATGAAAATCACGAGGGTGGCAGTCGAGACCGCAGAGATAGCTACAGAGATGATCGAAGGCGCAAACGCAAGAATCGTTATCACGACGATGACCATCCAAACTTCATCGCAGCAGGCTTTGTCCAGTCAAGGGACAGCCGCGACCAAACTGACAGACGACCCGACGATCATCGTGATAATCGAGATCATCATACGGACGACCGCCGAGGTAATCGAGACCACCGTACAGACGATCGACGTGACAGTCGAGACACAGACGCGACGACCGCGATAGCTACAGAGGCCGAATGGCGCAGGCGAGCAGACAAAGAGCCTGAGCGCTCATCGAAGAAAGGATGACGATTATTGCAGATTCCATCTTTACAGAGGGGATGATGGTAAGCTTCGCTCTAGCCACTCGCTGAGAAATTGCAGGGAATTCGATCAACTCGCGATTGAACATATATACGACTGCAAAGAGATGGACGTGCACCTCCTCAACTGACGCACACTCCATCGACTACATCACAAGCACAGCCTGTTCAGGCATATCCAGCACCGCAACAAGTACAACAAGCACAGTATATTCCATACCACCGCAAACACAGCCTACTCAGGTGTATACTGCACCAACACCAGCGCAACCGACGCCAGTGTACATGGTGCCAGCACAACCCGTTACGGGAACACAAATGGCAGCAGCCGTGCACCAGATGCAGCAAGGAGATGAACAAAAATATCCCGTAACTCGCGGGCAGATGAACATGATCCAGCGAGGACGTCCCTCCAATAGAGAGCAAAAATTACACACTCGACACGTCAATATGGCGGTCATGGCACCCCCAGCTATCACAATTTTTTGAAAGGATCAGAAACTCCGATTGTCTTCAATCGAGAGGACCACCCACCCGCAGTATATCGACCAGGGCATGCAGCCTTGGTACTCGACGCCCAAATCGGAGGCTACGCCATGACCAAGGTCTTCATGGACGGAGGTAGCGGCCTCAACATAATCTTTGCAGATACGCTACGCAGAATGAACAAATCAGTCGAAAATCTGCCAAAGTCCGCAAGTACCTTCCACGGTATCGTTCCAGGCAAAGCAGTGCTCCCAGAAGGCACCATACAACTCGATGTTACGTTTGGAGATCCTACTCACTTCAGAACCGAGTCGATTGAGTTCGAAGTGGTCGATTGGAAGTCACAATACCATGCAATACTTGGGCGCCCCACTTTCGCTCGATTCATGGCCGTCCCACACTACGCCTACCTCAAGCTCAAAATGCCAGGACCAAAAGGAGTCATCACGATCAACGGGAACTTTCAAAGGTCAGATTCATGTGACCGTGACTTCAGCAAAATCTCAGAGATGTATGGGATGGAGCAATCATTCGCCAAACTCGAGGTTTCTAACGACCGCACACTTCTGCCGGAACACAAGAGGTTAGCATCCGACAGACAATTCAATGCAACCAACGACACAAAAAGCATCAAGTGCACCCAACTGATCCCTCAAAAACAGTCAACATATCATCGAGTCTTACCAGCGAACAGGAAAATGCGCTCGTCGAATTTCTCCGTAAAAACTGGGAAATATTCGCATGGTGCCCAGCTGATATGCCAGGTGTCCCCAGAGAGTTCGCCGAGCATTCTCTACAACTCAAGCCAGGGTCTAGACCAGTCAAGCAAACTATGCGCCGTGTTTCCGATCCCAAAAGAGGTGCAATCGAGGCAGAAGTTGATAGGTTACTTGCTGCAAAGTTCATTCGAGAAATCAAAAAGGCAGACTGGGTTGCTAACCCTGTACTGGTCGAAAAGAAGCACTCAGACACCCTGCGGATGTGTGTAGATTTTACAGCCCTAAACAAATGCTGTCCAAAAGATCACTTTCCATTACCACGAATCGATCAGATCATCGACTCAACAGCAGGATGCGCTCGGTTATCATTTTTGGATGCATATTCAGGATACCATCAAATTCGGATGAAAGAAGAAGACGAAGACAAAACAGCATTCATAACCCCACTCGGGGTCTACTGCTACACAACCATGCCTTTCGGGCTCAAAAACGCAGGCGCAACCTACCAGCGCATGATGCAAAACTGTCTACAAGAACAGATAGGACGCAATGTTCAGGTCTACGTCGACGACATCGTCATCAAGACTGAAAAGGAGGACACATTAATCAGTGATCTACAGGAGACATTCAAGAATCTCAATCGATACAACATCAAGCTTAACCCAAAGAAATGCACCTTCGGTGTCCCAGCTGGACAACTCTTGGGTTATTTGATATCTGCACGTGGAATCGAAGCAGACCCAGAAAAGATACAAGCTATACTCACAATGAATAGACCTACCAAACTCCATGAGGTACAGCAGCTAGCTGGTCGAGTAGCAGCACTCAGTCGATTCATCAGCAAACTAGGCGAAAAAGCACTTCCATTTTACAAATTGATGAAGAAAGCAGACAAGTTCGAGTGGACGGATGAAGCTGAAGCGCTTTTCTCGAACTCAAAAAGATGCTCACAAGCCCGCCAATCCTCGTAGCACCTAAGGAAAATGAGCCACTCTACCTATACATCTCAGCCACCAATCGAGTGGTCAGCACCGTGCTGGTGGTTGACCGCATGGAAGAAGGACATAGTCAAAGCATACAGAGGCCAGTATATTACGTAAGTGAAGTTCTTTCCCCGTCCAAACAGCGGTACCCACAATATCAGAAATTGGCGTACGCCGTATTTATGACTCAAGAAAGCTGGCGCACTACTTCACAGAACACCCGATAACGGTGGTCAATAAATCAGCGATTGGAGACGTCCTCACAAACCCCAACGCAACGGGGCGCGTAGCAAAATGGCTCATCGAGCTGGGGCCACTAGGAATCAAGTACGAACACCCGAAAGCCATCAAATCACAAGTCCTACCCGATTTTCACACCGAGTGGGTAGAAGCTCAATTGCCAGGGGTACCTGACGTATCAAATTCCTGGACCATGTATTTCGATGGGTCCAAAAAGAATGAAGGAGCAGGAGCGGGCGTCATACTCATATCACCAAAAGGCGACAAACTGCGCTATATCTTGCAAATGGGTTTCGAGTTCCCATCAAATAACGAGGCCGAATACGAAGGTCTAATCCATGGCATGCGCATGGCAAAAGCCATGGGATGCACTCGACTAATGATTTATGGCGACTCTAACTTAGTTGTGCAGCAAACAATGAAGGCTGTGATGCAATCGCAGACAACATGATCGCTTATCGGGATTTGTACAACATAATGGAGGGCAGCTTCGATGGCTGCGAACTACGACACATAGGGAGAGAAAGCAATGAAGAGGCTGACAAATTAGCCAACATTGCTTCCACAAAAGCACCAGTCCCGCCGGGTGTTTTCTTTGAACGAATAGACGTAGGTCAATCGACAAACGACCATCGACACGACAGCAGCTACAGACAAGAGCAAAGCGCCAAGCACAGAGGATCCTCCGATTGAGGTACTTCTCATTGAGCCAATATGGACTCAACCTTTTCTCGCATACATACTTCGCAATGAACTACCAGAAGATACAAACGAGGCCAGACGCGTCACTCGACGAGCAAAAGCATACACCATCATAAACGGTGAGTTGTACAAACGCAGCACCTCAGGTATGTTCCAAAGATGCATTGCACTCGAAGATGGCAAGGATCTCCTTCGGGACATTCATGCCGGTACTTGCGGGCACCACGCGGGCAGTCGATCACTCGTAGCCAAAGCCTTCCGAGCAGGGTTTTACTGGCCTACAGCGCTAAGGGACGCAGAGGACATAGTCAAAAGATGTATTGGTTGCCAGAAGTTCGCTTCCAAGCCACATGCACCCGCATCAGCGCTAAAAACCATACCATTAGCATGGCCTTTTGCCCAATGGGGACTTGACATGGTGGGACCACTGAAGAAATCATCAAAAGGAGGTCATACTCACTTACTAGTGGCAGTCGACAAATTCACCAAATGGATCGAAGCTATCCCATCACAAGCTCAACAGCTTCTACGGCAGTTCGTTTCATACAATCGATCATGTATCGATTTGGAGTAATGGATAGCATCATAACTGATAATGGTACAAACTTCACGGCGGAAGAGTTCAAATCCTTTTGCAAGGAACAAAACATCAAACTAAACTACGCTCTGTGGCACATCCACAATCCAATGGGCAGGTCGAAAAGGCCAATGGACTCGTATGCAGTGGCATCAAAAAGAGACTCTTAGTACCACTCAAAAGGGCCGCGGGTGCATGGGTAGATGAACTTCCATCAGTACTATGGAGCTTACGGACCACCCCAAACGCCTCCACACAGTATACACCGTTCTTCATGGTCTATGGTGCGGAAGCAGTGTTACCATCCGACGTCAAGTTTAATGCACCACGAGTGGAAGCATATGAAGAAAACGACGCGAACAAGGCACTCGAAGATGCAGCCGATTTGCTGGAAGAAGCACGCAATACGGCTTTGGCACGAACAGCCGTTTATCAACAAGACCTCCGCAACTACCATAGTCGTCGATTACGCACACGGTCCTTCATGGTGGGAGACTTGGTGCTGCGGGAGAAACAGAAGAAAGTCCATAAACTTGCATCACCTTGGGAAGGACCTTACATTGTCACAGAAGTCATCGAAGGAGGAGCCTATCGATTGAAGAACGCAAAGACGGGCGAAGTAGCATCAAACCCATGGAACGTGGCGCACCTGCGTCGGTTCTATGCATAGATCTCTTAACCTCATATGTAATAGCACATAAGGCCAAAGAATCAGCAAGTTTCAGACGCACTCTTTTCCCTTACCAGGGTACCTAAGGGGACTGGAAGGTTTTAATGAGGCGGCTTGCTGATCGAACACATATTTCGAATAAAGATACATGTTCCTCCATATTTCTCATATATGCTTTTACCTACTCAAACAATCGGGGACTCGATCATAAAAACATAAGCATCAAAATTCTAGCTCAAAAATCAGTGAACAAACCCAAACCCACTCGACATGCTCGGGGGCTGGGTCAAACAGAAAACCCAAACCCACTCGACATGCTCGGGGGCTGGGTCAAACAGAAAACCCAAAAACATGCTCGGGGGCTGAGTCAAACAGGAAACACAAACCCACTCGAAAAACTGGGACCTGGCACAAATCAAAAACACAGATGTGTTACCCGAGGACTGCCCCGATTATACCATGATAAGTCGGGTCCAAAATAAAAACGGCGTCTTCTGCGGTCAAAAATCTGAACATTGGGCCCACACAGACATGTCTTGTCAAAGCAGCGAGTGCACGCCTAAGACGTCACGATTGACGTCAGGTGTAAAGATAGTATTCACATTCGATTGGGGGATTCGAAATTACAATCGACAAAGGATTCGACTAGCAAAGGTACTCCCATGGGAGCATATCAAAAATTTCTTGCGATTGATCAAAAAGGAGCAAAATTATTGAGATTATCCTCTACTTCAAACGAATAAAGCATAATCTCGGGGGCTACTCCCATGGGAGCGCTGACGCGCTCCTGTAGATTTCAAAGACAAAATATTTCGATTGACAAAAAGCAGTATAGAAGGATGATTTGAGATTGTCCTCTATTGCAAGACAATAAACCACAATCTCGGGGGCTACTCCCATGGGAGCGCTGTCGCGCTCCCATAGATTTCAAAACAAGGTAAGAAAATTCACTCAACTACAGACTCGATTAAAATGCATTAAGTACTTCACAAATCAAAGAATCAAACTTCATAAATTCCCGAACTATGCCAATCGCAGATGTTTCGGATGCTGCATACGCAAATGCAAAGGTAAGACCCGCCGAGCAATCGAGATGGGCCGAGGGACGCTCCAACAGTGTTTTCCCTTGAAATTTTCCGTGTCAACAGACATGATGAAAATCCTGACGGACGCGTTAGGTATCAAAAGTTAAACTGCAGAACGAATCAGTAAGACCTACAACGGCCTGAGTCGAGTCTGTCCAGTATGTTCCAGCTTCGAGTCCGGGGACTCGAACCTGATTGAAGGCTAGTATGGTTTCGCCCAAATGTGCGGTTAACTGAGCTCGATTTTCGAGTGAGTCAGGCCTACTATGTCAATATCCCTAGGCAAAAATTGCAAAAGTGTTCCAGCTTCGCGTCCGGGGACTGAACCTGATTGAAGGCTAGTATGGTTTCGCCCAAATGTGCGGTTAACTGAGCTCGATTTTCGAGTGAGTCAGGCCTACTATGTCAATATCCCTAGGCAAAAATTGCAAAAGTGTTCCAGCTTCGAGTCCGGGGACTGAACCTGATTGAAGACTAGTATGGTTTCGCCCAAATGTGCGGTTAACTGAGCTCGATTTTCGAGTGAGTCAGACCTACTATGTCAATATCCCTAGGCAAAATCTTTCGACTGCGTTCCAGGCTCGAATCCAGGAACTCGAGTCTGACTGAAGACTAGTAAGGTTTTTACTCAAGTAAGCAGTTAGCTGAGCTCGGTACTCGAGTGAGTCAGGCCTACTATGTTAATATCCTTTGGTTCACATGCGCATATAATCGAAACAAATTAAGAGTAGAAGGACTACGTCGGATCAGGAGTATAAAAGCAAACACTGTGACGTGCACGATGAAGGGAGCACATGCTCGATTCTTCGAGTCAAGCAAGTACTCGGGGGCTAATGACGAGGCTATACTCTGCGAGTACCCCAGCTTAAGTGTACCTGGTGCACGTAATGATCAAAGAAGCCCAAAGATTAATCGAAGCCCACGAAGGAAGGCCTGAGATGAAGAGTGTTTTCCAAGTTAGATCAAGTTATAGTCGGTTAAGACTTTCCATACATGTAACCTTGGTCGGTTATGTTTCCCGAGACCCAGCCTCCTGTATAAAAAGGCTGGGAGGGTGATCGATCAAGGCAAGGAATCCATAGCCACCAGAACCTCGACGAGATCAGCAGCTCGCCGAACCCTTGTAACCCTCATATTCATACCATAAACACAGACAAGTAGGAAGTACGGGTTTTACCTCACTCGAGGGCCCTGAACCTGGGTAAATCCAGCTTGTCAGCCGTCGATTCCACCGATACTACGTGTTCTCTACCACACAATCAACCCTAGGTATAGCAACCATGGGGATTGCCGAGGGCACACCTCGACAATGTAACCATTAATTGGTTTGCACTCAATATTATACACCTACATGTCTCCAATATGTAGATCTAGCCATAGATAATTATGCATGCGCTCGACCTGTTTGTTCTAATTGGGCACTGTAAGTAGATCGATATGTTCTCTCAAATATGTAACCATTAATTGGTTTGCACTCAATATTATACACCTACATGTCTACAATATGTAGATCTATACTGACCATGCATCTATATCCTCATCAGATAGACAGAAGATGTGTCCTTACTAATGATGTGCTTGCCAAGACTGATACTCTTCTGTGGAGTATCAATGATTATCCAGCTTTGAAAACTCTGGCGGAAAGAAGAGTGGCAGGAGGTTATAAAAGCATATTGTCACTGTTATCAAAAACATTTGTCAATAGCTAGCAGGTTATAAAGATGTATCACTGTAATGTAGAGCTACCTTATGAATCTGAGCTACTACCGTATGAATCTGATCTATCATTCTTGTGCTTGTGTTGTGAGATTTTAAATGCCCAGTGACATCTGTATTCGTGCTATATGCTTATGAAGAATCCTCAATGTAAACGAGTAAATTTACACACTCCGTTATTGATGAGCTCGACGCTGAGGAAACGTACATATGTGTAGAACTATTGCCAAAACGTAGCCTCATCGGATACGATTTGGACTCCGTTCCCGATGAGGTCTTTCACATCAGCCACGGAGACGGGAACATGGACCACTTCTCCGTTTCTGATGAGGGTTTTGTCCTGTTAGCGATGTGTCGTTCTGTACTAGTGTCACCACCAGCAACACGACCGATGTTGGTCGAGCACCAGTGCCACGGCGCCCATACGGCACGCAGGAGCCAAAGCCCCACGCCGCCATCGCGCTACGGAGCTACGACCCGCTCAGGCACATCTAGGCAGTCCAGACGTCGAGCGCGACCGCAGGCCACCATCGCCCTCCATCATGCGCTACAGCCGACTACGACGTCGCGCCGGCCGTAGAATTTCACTCGTTCCCTACTCATAAAGCATTGTTGACGCATAAGGGTGTGTTCGGTTCGTGTCATGGAGTGGAATGAAACGGGTTGGACCTGCACCTGAACCTCATCCTCGCGTTCGGTAGCCAAGCAGAACGAGAACCAACCCATGCCTCCGAACGGAATATTCGCTTGATATGCGGAATTGGGCAGTTCCACCAAATCGGCGGAATCACTTCGTTCCGAGCCAATTAAGGTGAGAAAAAAAAGAAGGAAACTCCCACGATCTCTCCTCTCACCCCGTCGTCCCTATCCTCACCCCGCCCCGCACGACCCTCTCCCTCGTGGCCTCGTCTCTTGACCGGCGCGGCGGCGGGTGCGAGTGTCTGGATTGGGGCGGCGGGGAGCAGCAGGCCGGCGGCGAGAAAGCAGGTCGGCGGCGGGGCAGCGGGGAGCAGCAGGCCGGCGGCGGGGCAGCGGGGAGAAGCCATGAATCGAACCAGATTGAGAATTGAGATGGAGCCGCCGCCACTCACGCCACCTTGGCTGTGCCTCCCCCCCCCCCCCCCCCCCCCGCCGCCCGCCCGCCCTTGGCTGACTTCTCCGTTGCCGGCCGCATCACCTAATCCGGGAGCCGTCGCCGGTGAAAGATCGAGGATGTCGCCTAGAGGGGGGGTGAATAGGCGTTTTAAAATAATTACGGTTTAGGCTTGAATAAATGCGGAATAAAACTAGCGTTTAATTTATCAAGCACAAAACCTAAACAAGCTAGGTTCACCTATGTGCACCAACAACTTAGCTAAGCAAGATAAACAACTAAGTGATAGCAATAGATAACTTCAAGCTCGATGGCTATCACAAAGGTAAATGCATAAGTAAAGGTTTGGGTATAGAAGTAACCGCAAAGTGGACACGAGGAGATGTTTCCCGTAGTTCCTTCCCAATGGAAGTACGTCTACGTTGGAGGGGTGTGGAGCCACCTAGGCGCTCCAATAGCACGGATGTGCTCACCCTATTCTCCGTGAGCTTCACCCGTGAGGGATTGGCTCGTTCCACTATGAGGTCGACTTGAAGGCGTTGACCAAACCGATACACAAAGGTCGGGGAACTCCACAATGAGTTGGAGCCTCCCAACAATGCCTCGGACTTCCTCCGAGACTCACAAAGGCACCTAGGGTTACAAGCAACCCAAGATGCAAGGAGAACCACAAAGAGTAATGAGCTTCTCAAACTTCAACTCCACGAATCACCGTGGAGAACTCAAACCGATGCACCTAATGCAATGGCAAGAACACACAAAGTGCTCAAAGCAATTCACTCTCAAATCCCACCAAAGCAACTAATGCTATGGAGGAAGATGAGAGGAAGAGCAAGGAAGCAACAAATGAATCCCAAGATCTAGATCCAATATGCTCCCCTCACTTAGAGGAGAGATTGATTGGTGGAGATGTAGATCTAGATCTCCTCTCTTGTTTCCCTCAAGAATGAGCAAGAATCATTGGAGGGATTGAGAGAAAGCAAGCTTTTGGAGGTCAACAATGGAGGGCAAAACTTGCTAGAAAGGTTGGGGAACCATTGGGGAAGAAGGCCCCTTAAATAGGTCACCCAAATATCTAACCGTTGGGTGCAGAATCGCGCCGGGGCGGTACTACCGCTGGTTTAGGCGGTACTACCGCCCCCTGGGAGGTCTGGAAGACACAACAGGATGAAAAAAACTTCCAGGCAGCGGTACTACCTCTTAACCCAGCGGTACTACCGGATAAGGGCTTCAGGACCCGTTTCTGGCGGTACCGAGGGCGGTACTACCGCCACAGGAAAAACAGCAAAATAGCGAACACCAAAACGGCAATAACTTTTGCATCCGGACTCCGTTTTCGATGATCTTTGGCTCGTTGGAATCACAACAACGAGCCCTTCAAGATTATACAGAGAAACATCATTGTCCAACAATGAATCATAAAACCAAATGAGTAAAGGTTAGACCTCTCGAAAATAGAACAACCGGTAAAACCTCCAACACCAAAAACGCGATAAGTTTTCCATACGAAATCCGTTTTTGATGAACTTGAGCTTGCCGTGAAGATCATGACAAGCTCTAAAATCAAACATGGAGGAAAGCCAAATAAGAACCAAGAAAGATGATGCCAAGTATGCAAAGGTTTGAGCTCTCTCCGAATGATACGATCAAGTTACTCATTCGAGAGCCCCTCTTGAAAGTGTGGCATCTATCCTATAATCCGGTCTCTTACTAACACCATGAGACCGGTAAAATAGAAACCCTATCAAGGTCATACCTTTGCCTTGCGCAATCCACTTGAGCTAGATGATGACGATCTTGATCACCTCAAGTTGGATCACCTTTCTTGATTGCGCTCCGCTTGGTGAAGTTGTGAAATGCTCCCCCATACACAATATGGGAGAGCCACTTTTAGGAACACCTTCACTTGGCCATTATCTTGATGACGACCACGGCTTGACGTCATCCGCCATGGGCTATATGGAACTTCCTTTTGATGCACGCCCATGGGAAGATACCTTTTCTTCTTTCTTGATCAATGATGATGTCTTGAAGATGAGCATGAATATCCACAGTATTCTATTCTTCAAGACATACTTGCAATATGCTCAACTCTATATAAGACCATTCTTCATATAAACCCTTAAAAGGATCTTGGTCATCTTATAAGCTTCTAGGGTCCAACGCATGAACTCCAATCTTTCCTTTTCTTCTTTCTTGATCAATGATGATGTCTTGAAGATGAGCATGAATATCCACGGTATTCTATTCTTCAAGACATACTTGCAATATGCTCAACTCTATATAAGACCATTCTTCATATAAACCCTTAAAAGGATCTTGGTCATCTTATAAGCTTCTAGGGTCCAACACATGAACTCCAATCTTTCCTATGGACAAGATTTATAAGAATATCTCAATGCAAGCATTAGTCCATAAGGATTGTCATTAATTACCAAAACCACGCATGGGGCAACACATGCACTTTCAGCCGGCTCGCCGCTGCCGGTGGGCACCGTGGCTGACCCCGCCGCCGCCGCTGCCGGGCGCAGCTCACCTTGTCGCGGGAGGGCCCGACGGCAGTGCCCAGAAGCTCTCCGCTCACCCCACAACTGCTCACCCCGCCGCCACTCACCCAGCGCCGACGGCCGAGTTGCTACTGCTGAATCCCGACCGAGTAATCTCACCCAAAGGTGAGCCGAGCCAAACCGATTCCATTTCATCTCTCTAACCGAACACTAGGAGGGAACCGTTCCATTCTACCTAATTCCTCAATCAAACACGGGAATGGAACCAACCTGTTCTCTGAGAATGTAACCATGACGTTCCATTCCATTTGGTTCTTGAACCGAACACACCCAAGATGATGAGTTCACACCTGAATAATTTTATTACCGATCATGACACTTTATTAACTTAAAGGTAAATTTTAAACAACACAGTTCATGTCTATGGGAGGATGGCAGGATGAGAGCCGCAGCCACAACCAATGTGGCATTGTGCCCTAGTCTGAAAGCAAGGCTCTCCCTCCGTATGTGAACAACAATAGCACCCATTTTTGTTGCAGGGTGCATCTAACTGCGGGCATATGCAGAGCTCGAGCTTGTTACTACCCATCTCGGGAGTCATTTGAGCTGCATGTAAACATGATGTTAAAGTCATGTACGGGGAGCATCATACAGTAATTGTTTTTGACGAATACGTATGGTACTCCCTCCGATCCGTATTATGTGTCGTGGGAATATAACTGATCGAATTGGTACAAATCGCTAGCACATATCACGACATTTTTTTAGGATGAGAGGGAGTATTAGTTTTTCCGGATGTGATTGTACGAAACGAAGTAACTTAATCGATCACAGAGGTTGATTAGTTGTTTACTTACACTGTGAAAGATGTGCGATGCATGCCAGAATAAGCATCGCAAGGAAGAGCGCCCTTCTTTCCACCGCGACAAGCTTGGCCATTTACCTGGACGTCTTTACACTAGTAGAAAAGAGGCCTTTCGTCCACACCATATTTGTCTTTGGTCCCGGTTGCGTCTCAAACCGGGACTAAAGGGTCCATTTGTCCCGGTTCGAGGCGGTCAGGGCGTCCGCGGGCTTTGGTCCCGGTTCGGTTGGGACTTTTAGTCCCGGTTCGTGGCTGGAACCGGGACTAAAGAAGCGAGCCCCTTTAGTCTCGGTTGGTGTCTCAAACCGGGACTAAAGGTATCTTTAGTCCCGGTTTGAGACACCAACCGGACTAAAAAAAAAATCGAATTTTTTTCCCAACAGTTCTGCCGCGGTTTCAGATGGCCGCTATTTCTTCATACGATGTCGGAAAAAAGGTATAATATATCAAAATGATCGGCAAAAAATTAGCATTCCGAATTCAACAGCTTAAGGCCGTTTGGAATTTTTTTAGATTTTTGAAATTCGAAAAGAGTCAAAATTCAGATTTTTAAAATTTAAAATAAAAATTCAAAAAATAAAAATGATGTCATATTTGTATTCCTCACATTTTTCTGATAATAATGGATATATTATTTGTCGATTTTGATTTACAGATTTAAAGATATGAATTATGCCATATTAAATGAATAAATGCCAAAAAAGTAATAAAATATTATTATTGCTTATTCATTATTGTTTACTTAAATAATTATTTGTGGTTCCAAAAAATAAAGACGTGTGACACAATGGTATAAGAGTCAATAGAATTGATATGGTAGTATTGACAACAAGGAACAACAAGATTCGCGGGACCACCGCAGGAAGGAACTGAGAAGTTAAGTCCTTCTTTGATTCAAAAGATCACAAAGTGCAGGGATAGGAATAGGGATAGGAACGGTAAAGGAATGCAACTGCAAAACTAAGGATTGGAGATTATAGGAATGCTTCCTTTTGTGGTAGTTTGATATACAGGAAAGGAAATATAGAGGAATTCTAACATGCTTTGTTAAGCAACTTGATTAGCCTACGTAATAAGTAGGGGTAGCAGCTTTAAGTGGCTTTTGTTGCCTCGTTCCTCTCAAAGGAATGAAAAAATGAGGTCAGACTTCATTGTTTCGTTCCCTTGCATTTCCTGTGAATCTCGTTGCAAGGGAAAATTTCCCTCAGATTTCCTTTAGTGCATTCCTTTGATTCAAACGGTGCTACAGTACATATTCCTATAGGAATATGAGTCCTACACTTTTCCTACCAAAATCCTGTGAATCAAAGGGGGCCAGCGTGTTGAGGGTGGAGTAGTGTGAGGATGGGTGACCGACCGGGAAGTTTGACCAAGACTGAAATTTGACCAAAGATTAAGTGTAATTGGTGCTAAAAAATGTCCAAGTGAGAGATTAATAAGTCAAACATTCGAAGAAAAAAATTCAAAAAAAATCAGATTTTTTTCGTGCCCGAGCCGGGCGCCCAGGTGCAGACCCTTTTAGTCCCGCTTCTTTAGTCTCGGTTGGTCAAACCGGGACTAAAGGGCCTCTCCAGCCGGGACAACAGGCCCATTTTCTAGTAGTGTTACTTTCTGTCGAGACGACCTCCTCCTTTTCAGAATTCTTCCGTGTATTTTCCACAACTGACTGCACCTTCCTATATAGAGTATATTCGTTCACAAGAGATAATTTCAGGATATTATCATTAACTAGCCATTAATGAAAAATACGCTATGTTTAGCAGGAAATAATTGAGTCCAGGCAGACAACTTAACTTTTCCCGATTATTCACGAGTAACTTCAGTATATTATCATAAATTAGTAGTTCATGAAAATACGCTATGTTAAGTAAGAAATAACTGCAGCCACCGTTGACAGCATATCATCCCAAATTCCATAATGTGTATCATGCAATACATTCAACACAGCAAGTGTGCTAGGTTTAGAACCAAAAAAATCCTCACTTGTTATGAAAATCTGTTAAATGGCATGAACAAAACGTTTCGACGTATTTAGAATCATCAGTACAGTTTCACTGTGTCCCCACAAGACGTTGAGTCGCCAGATTCCCCCACGAGCCAGCCTAACGCCACGCCCACAAGCGCCAGGTCAACATAGCGTCACTGACCTTTGGCCTCCAAGGCTGTCCGGGACCTCGGGTAGCTCTGACGCTGGTGAGAGGATGCAAGGCATTTGTGGGAGGTTAGCTTCCCACAGCAGGTGGTACCGTAGGGTGGAGCTGTGCTCTCCCAAAAATGGTTTTTGTATGTGAATACTCGCGGATAACCGACTATCAAAAACCTCGTCGTGGGTCTCGGTCGCGCACATAACCGGCTATCATTGAACCTCGTCATACAAATAGTACAGATCACACAATCGCACACGATTAAAATTGCTTTTCTTTTTGTGGGAGGCTAGCTAAGCTTCCCACACCAGGTGGTACCGTAGGGTGGAGCTGTGCTCTCCCAAAAATGGTTGTTGTGTGTGAATACTCGCGGAGAACCGACTATCAAAAAACCTCGTCGTGGGTTTCGGTCGCGCACATAACTAGCTATCATTGAACCTCGTCATACAAATAGTACAGATCACACAATCGCACACGATTAAAATTGCTTTTCGCATACGGTTAACTGAACCGTCCCCATGTGTTGGTTGTTGATGGGGGTGTCATCGCTATAGCTGGCCAAACAGGCCGCACGACACGGCCCGTCGCGGGCCTGACAAGGCACGGCCCAGTTACGGCACGGCCCGTTAGGCACGATTACTAATGGTGCCGTGTCGTGCCGGCCCACGGGCTGCGAACTCAACCTCGGCACGGCCCACCAGCACTAATACGGCCCGACAGGTCAGGTTAGGCCTGATTACGACCCGAAAAATAGGTTAAAATAGCTATAAAATTCAAAAAAATAGGTAAAAATAGCTATAAAATCTAGAAAAAAATAAAAAACTAATCGTGCCGTGCCGATCCATGAGCTCCAAATCGAGGAGCGGCCCGAGCACTAACGGGCCCGTGCCATGCCACGGCCCATTTAGGTCGGGCCGTGCCGTGTCCATGCCAAAAAAAACCCATGTTTCGGGCCGGTCCGTTTGGCTAGCTATAGTCATCGCACAAGAAATATGTGAAAGAAAATAGGTTAAAATAGCTATAAAATTCAAAAAAAAGGTAAAAATAGCTATAAAATCTAAAAAAATAAAAAAACTAATCGTGTCGTGCCGATCCACGGGCTCCAAATCGAGGAGCGGCCCGAGCACTAACGGGCCCGTGCCGTGCCGTGGCCCATTTAGGTCGGGCCGTGCCGTGTCCATGCCAAAAAACCCGTGCTTCGGGCCGGCCCGTTTGGCCGGTCCGTTTGGCCAGCTATAGTCATCGCACAAGAAATATGTGAAAGTGTGCAAGGTCTGGGCTTCGCCCATGGTTTCCATTGCACTTGTGTCGCCTCAGAGAGTACTTGTGAACTTTAGCAAGCGCTGAGTTGCAAGAGAGAAAAATGTGATAATTAACTTAGCGCTCAGTTAATTATCACTTGGCTGAAATTTAGAAGAGACCCAAGGGCACTAGCACCCAGGGCATATTTTTATACAAGAAATGCTTCTTTGCGAGAAATCCAGGAAAATTCGTCCCGACGGGGTTCGAACTCAGGATGTTGGGCTGCCACACGGCAGCCCCAACCACTGGGCCTCTGCCCGTTCTCATTGGCTGAAATTTAGCATTCCGTCACTTTCAATAAGGATGGAGTTCATGAATTCAGTCAAAATTTGCCATCAACGAACTGGTTGAAGTACCAGAATACCGATTGAATAGGCACCACCTGTGACCTATGTATGTAATCCGTCATGTATGCCGCCAATCTCACACGCACTCCAGCGAATATCGTGAATAGGCACGGCAGAATGAAATGGGATGTGAATTGAATGGATCTATGTATAATTTTACACTGTATTATGTGTCAGGCTATTCTCCTGCTGGCTCCTTTAATATACAACTACCAAGAACTTACAGTGCTCCAACAGCGCTTTTTTAGTATTCTATCTTCTCTTGCATCTCTTTCTCCTTTTTTTTTGGACTGCTTTTCTCTGTGGTGCTTACCTAAGAGATGTTAGTACACAGCAACACGAAGCAGACCAGGCTGTGGTTGCGTGTAATGGAGGCCTTCATCCAGAAGGAACTGCTCCACAGCGATAGGCAACCTCGCGGTGCGAGAACCCTTGGTGTGGTGGCCTGTTCCGACGCATATCATGACTTGCATCCTCTCGCCTGCAGCCCTCGCCGCGCTCCTCAGGGAACCGAGCTCAACCTTCAGAATGTGGATTGCTTCGCTTACATGGAGGCCATGTAAATCGATCAGACGGTCACTCCCTCGTTGCAAAGCACCAGGGTTCCTGAACAATGAAACAAAACGCCGCATGAAGTACATGTGCTTGTAAATACATATATGTCCGGAGCAGATATTAGATATGAAGGGGAGAAAGTAGATCAAGAACCTCTGTCGATAAATAGCTTCTCTGGCTTTCTCATGAGCTGCTTTCATCTGTGAGTTGTAGGACTGTCCTTTGATGCTTAGTTCCTTGGCCAGAGCTTTGTTGCCCACTAGGTAAGCTTGTCTAGCCTGTCAAGTACATCTTTCATGAATATTTCAACCTCTACCAAAACTAACGAGTAAATATGCAGCAACGGAGCAACTGGTGACATTCTGGATGAAATTTATGTGATAGTAGATATCGGGCCAGATTTTTCCTTTCTGAAAATAGGTGGCACAAAACCACCATTTTGTATGGATTGTGAACTTACAAAAAAGAGCAGTGGCAAGATACAGAAAAACATGAATAGTTTCTGCCCTTTTATTAAAGAAAGAAAAAATAGTATTATGCCATTGATTGTTCAAAGGAAGATCAATTTTCAGTCAGAACGAGGTTGAACGAAAGACAGGATGATGTACAGTTAAAGCTAATAACATGACAATGGTACACATCAACAATAAATACACTAAAACGAACTAAAAACATGTCAAATTCAACATAAACCAATTAATGAATGTCAAATTCAATACGTAGGTGAAGTCCTCAACAAGTTCCTACCATGGTTCTCTAAGTGGTTTACAATATTCCTTTTGAACAGATATCTACATCAGGCATGCAAATGTGAACACACAGTATGTATGTTGGTATAATTATAAAAGCGTAGGTACATATATATATAGAACCTAGCATCTGAGACCACGATTAAGATGCTTACCTGCTCAAAACATGCATTTCGGACACGAGCAAAATCACGAGCTTCCTCCCTTGATTCTGAATACATGTTTGCTGTTCGGCCACGTAAAAAGGTAAATTCATCAGTATGTACTTGCACCTATCTAGAAGAATAATATGAAAATGCACGAATATTTCCTTTTGAATTTTCGTAATTTACCAGTCACAGTTCAAAAAAAAATATTAATACACTTCCAGGTATGCACATCCAACTATGACTGTCTCCTGAGGTCTAACCAGGATCCACATAGTTCTAGTTCAAAAACATTAATGCATACATTGTAAAGCAGTAGGTACAAATGCTAACTTGCCTATATTATAAGATAATGACAATTCAATATGCAAAAAGCATCAAATACACAGGAAGAAATTGTGCAATCTGCACCAGAAATGACTTATAATATTTAGATGAGTATTACCGACTGCATCACCAGTATCAAGCCATGGAGCTGCACGCGCACTGCTAAAACTTTGATACTTGTTCCCAGAAGATGCTTTAGTGCCGTAACTGTACTGCTTGGGTACAGAAACGTTTGAAACACCATTGCCATAATCAGGACCTTTCTTGAACTTCCCATGGCCAGAGTTCTGCGATGCAAGTTTCCGAACAGCTGAAACAAAATCACCAGTACCACTAGATATGGTGGATGAATTGCGTCCATTGAAGATGCCAAGGATGTCCAAATTTCCCTTGGAGAAACCGTTTTGATCTTCTACTGTTGGCAGAGCAGGGAAGTCCCCCGTGCTAAAGTTTGGTGAAGTGGGGGTAAAATTCATAGTCTGGTTGGGGGTAGGCTCCACTTGCATCTGAAAAATCAAAAGAAAAAACTTGAGATGTTGCTGAATATTGCAATTGTAACACAGCTACATTGTCAACCAAACAGGAAACATATTATAATATTATTATCCAAAGGAGACATGATACATTTAGTGGTGCCTTAACCATTAAAGGAAATGCACAGCAAAACCTGCTGCCATATATATGTTTGCTGAAGGAGATGGTATTTTACGCAATGCTCTAGGTGGATGTCTGGAAGAGTTATTAGTAGGAATATTACAGGCAGACAGAGATTACCTCTAGCTGGGTGAGGATTTCAATAGTATGATTGAAGTCACATCCATTTGCATAGTACAGCTCTGCAAGACTCTCAGCTGAAAATCCAGGAAACTGGGACGCCAAATACTCAAGGGGGTCAAAAAGGTCATCTGATGCGGCAACGTACTCACTAGCAAAACTTTCAGGATCATAATGAAGGTCCTGATTTTCATTAGCAAAGTGGAGGTCACCCACATAATTTTGATCCCAGTTGCTTGAACCAACATTTGAAAAGTTTGGCTGTGAATTATCCTCATAAAGTAAATCGGTATGCCCCAGGTCCAGGATGTTGCTAGCTGAAGAAGACAACTGTTGGTGTTCTCTTGACAAGCGGCTAGCTTTTGTCCCATAGAACGGAGGTGCATTCAACGATAATCCAGCAAGGGGCAGCTCTTCAGGTTCATGTTCGATTTTCTCAAAGGAAGTAAAGTCTGGAATAATATCATCTGGAAGCTGCTTACGCCAGAAACTGATGTGCCTCATCATCCGAGTTATTAGACTTGGATGACTCAGACCTATCTAGGATTGTTTTACCAGATGACCCCTTAAATTCCGACTTGGTTACATCTGAATCTGCGCTACCACCAAAGGATGGTCTAATAACACATGAAGGGACAAATTCTGCTGCATTGGGATTCAATGCAGTGACTTTATTTGGTAACATTGACCTTGCATCTCCATTATTTGGAGCAACTTTACTCAGTGAAGTCATCTTTTAACAGAAATTACATGTACAAGAAAAAAATCTTCTACTAACATTTACCGAAGCCCTGAAAGGTAACAAAAACAAGGGTTAGTATTAGCAAGGTTAAGCACATTTACAAGAAGTATTAGCATGGTTCAACACATATACAAGAAATATATCATCTATGAATAACTGAAATAGAAAAGGCATCACTACCTTAACATTAAGAAACTATTTGCTAATCTGCAAATAACTTAGCTACTTCCATGATTTTCTGTGAGGTAACTAGAGATAATAAATTATGCCAGTTTCTAAAAAATGACATTGTCTTCAAGTCAAATATTCATGCTTTCCTAGCATGGCACAAAAAAAAATTTATTGGAGTACTACTATTTAGGACAAGCCAAGTGAACTCTAAACAAGGTAAGCCATTTACTGATTTACATGAAATATGGACGAATAAATGAGCATCTATTCAGTGAGGAAAGTTCTTACTTCTAGAAGCCCCAAACAAGTCAGTTCCTTCAGATTTGTTACTACCAGGCAGAGATGGCAACATTACTACCACCGTTACTTGAAATAGAGGTTTCCAGATTTACACAAGACCCAAAAGCCGGTAGGCATCTTTCCAAAAAAAGGCGCGTGTCACACGTATGCACACGAAATGGCGTGCCCTTTCTTAGCTCATATAATTGCCTACCTCACTACGTACCCGATGTCACAAAAGCGGCATCTAGTTTTACCGGTTTGTATTCGTTAAATTCATCAGCTACGAAGTTAAAATTAGCATCTTTTTGTTCGTGTGCATTGGCTCTTTTACATTAAATTCACATGAGCGGCAAACGTAGCAGTAAGAGAGACAACAAAACAGAAGAACAAAACAAGCTCAGGAGAGTTAGGTCAATTGTGAGCAGCTGCAGCTCGCCAGCTGAAACTTGGAAAAACCATCCGCGGGAACAAGGCAAAAGAGCAACAGAAGGAGATTGAGCAAACAGTGCACCTGCCTAGCTGCCTCTCTTGCTCTCCAGGGCACCCGCACGCGCTACGAAGAGAGATACGCTGGGAGAGAAGACAGAAGAGGATAAACCAAAGCAGGACGGCGCGCGAGATCCGAGACCAGATCTACCGGTGAGCCTGCGCGCCAGATCCGGAGAGCTCCCGCCAACGCGAGCCGATGCCTTTCCGCCGGTCGACGAGCTGGTAGTGGTATATAGCTGGCGACCGGCCCATAGGGGGGCGCGGAGGGAAAAGGACTCGGCCGCCCTCCACCGCGGCGGGGCAGCCTTCGGTTTACCGCCCACGAGACGGAGTCGGTAAGGGCGCGCGGGAGATGGGGGAGGAAGCGGAGGCCGGGACGAAGACGGAGTGGCCGGGATTTGTAGCTTGGCCGGGACGGAGGAGGAGAGGCGGCCGAGGGAAGGGGAGGTGCCGTAAGCTGGGACGGATGGGTAGGGAGGATAGGCGAGGGATGGTGGAGTTTGACCCGACGCGGCGGGTGGTGGGGCCAGGATGGGGTGCGCCGTGAGCGGAGCGGTGGCGTGGAGGAGAAGGACGGGTGGGTGGGTGCTGGCCTTGGGATCGGTGACGGATCAGGGCCGTGGGTGCGACGCGAATATGCGGCCCGGTGATTCGACCGTGCCTCAGAGCATCTCCAACAGACGCGGCAAATGGAGCGCGCGTCATATAACGGTCTTTTCCCCGCGCGGAGCCATTTCGCGCGCTCCAGCAGTCGCGGGAAAAAAGTGCGCGCTCAGAAAACGGCAGCGCGCGCTGCCCAAATCGCTACATTCCGCGTTAAATACACCGCCCCGCGGCGCGCGCTCACTCCACGCGTCTCCTCACTTTTCCCCAACCGCTTTTCCTCTCTCCCCCACCGCTCGCGCCACCGCACGGAATCCGCACCGCCAGCCGCCGCCACTGCGCCGCGCGCCGTCGCCACCATGCCTCCGCGCCGCAGAAACCAGTCCGGCTACCGCGCCGTGCGCGCGCGGCCGAACGGCTCGTTCTACGCGGCGACGAGCGGATCTCCCTCGGGACGTTCGAGACGGCGCACGAGGCCGTCCGCGCCTACGACGCGGCAGCATGGCGCCTCGGCCGGAGCCGGCGCCTGATGAACTTCACGGACGTCCACACCGTCCAGCAGACGATGGATCTGGCGCCTCCGCCGCGCCTCGTCACCGCCGAAGAGCGGACCGCCCACCGCCAGCTCCAGGCCCGCCTTCTTATCGTGGACAGGGACGCACAGCTGGTGGCGGACTATCGCCGGAGGCACCCGCAAGAAGCCGCCGCCGAGGCGCAGCTCTTGGCTACGTACGCGTCTGAGCGGGCGGAGCGGAAGTACGAGCGGGCAGAGCTCCGGGCCCAGCGGCGCCGGCGCAAGGCCGAGGCGGAGGCGCAGCTCAACCACACCACCTGGCACGACGAAGACCCCAGGTGGGAGCATCTGTTTTCCGACATCTCCGATACGT
Source organism: Poa pratensis (assembly GCA_947311845.1). Lineage (NCBI taxonomy): Eukaryota > Viridiplantae > Streptophyta > Magnoliopsida > Poales > Poaceae > Poa > Poa pratensis. The sequence goes on along the minus strand of CAMZMU010000101.1, from coordinate 9,977,536 downwards.
CGGAGAGCTCGTACTCCGATTTTGATGTCTAGTAGCTTGTTTATTTAGTTTATGGAGTCTGTTAGCTTAATGTAGTCTGTTAGTTTAATCGAGTCTGTTAGTTCTATGTTTTAGTCAACGAACGTTCGTCTGTTCGTTCTAATAATAAAATTTTATTTTCAGTCCATCTTTTGATTCGGTTGTATATATGTTTGATGCAAAATGTTGTTTGTGCTGCGCGCGCACTAGAATTTTAGCGCCGCTGCTGGAGCAAAAAATTTAAGCGCCACGCCACGCTAAATATAGCGCTTCTGCTAAAGCAAAACAGGCTCCGCGCGCTAAAACATACTTTTGGCGCTGTGATGACCCACAAGTATAGGGGATCGCAACAGTCTTCGAGGGAAGTAAAACCCAAATTTATTGATTCGACACAAGGGGAGCCAAAGAATAAATATAAGCCTTAACAGATGAATTGTCAGTTCAGCTGCACCTGAAAGTAGACTTCCTCGACACAGATTATCAGTAGCAACGGTGATATAACAGCAGTAGTAACAAAGTAATAGCAGCAACAGTGTAACAAAGACAGCAGCAGTAATTTCAGTAAACACAGGATTAAAAGTACTGTAGGCATAGGGACGGATGTACGGGCGTTGCATGGATAAGAGCGCTCATGTAATAATCATAACTCAGGGCATTTGCAGGTAAACAATTATAAAAGCATCCTAGTACTAGTCAAACATAGGCATGTGTTCCGTATATAGTCGTACGTGCTCGCAATGAGAAACTTGCACAACATCTACTGTCCTGCCAGCCCGTTTGCAGCGGGGCCTCAAGGGAAACTACTGGCAATTAAGGTACTCCTTTTAATAAAGTACCGGAGCAATGCATTAACACTCCGTGAACACACGTAATCCTCAAGTCAAAGCCATCCCCTCCAGTTATCCCGGTTGCTGTCACTCCGGGGCCTCGGGTTCCGGACAATAACAGGTGAAAACAACTTGCAGATATGATCTAAAACATAATTATTCTCATGCATCAACAACATGTTCAGATCTGAGATCATGGCACTCGGGCCCTAGTGGCAAGCATTAAGCACAACAAGTTGCAACAATGATAAATAGCACTAACAATGGATACTAGGCACCATGCCCTAACAATCTGGCAACTTATTACATGAACAATCTCATCCAATCCCTACCATCCCCTCAGCCTACAGCAGGGAACTACTCACACATGGATGGGGGAATCATTGATGGTTGATGGAGAGGCGGTGGTGATGACGATGGTGATGATCTCCTCCGAATCCCCGTCCCGGCAGGGTGCCAGAACGGAACTTCTGATCCCCGGAATAGAGATCGCGGCGGCGGCGGAGCGTGGATGTGTTTCGCGAAATATGGTCGAACCCCCCTCGATATTTAGGTCAAGGGCAATATATAGTCCAAAGGGGAGCGTCGGGGGCGACCGAGGTGGCCACGCCACACTTGGGCGCGGCCCCACCCCCAGCCGCGCCCAGCTATGGCGTGGCTGCCTGGTGTGGCCTCTCCGACTCCCCTTCTGGCTCCGTGGGTCTTCCGGTGAAATATGACGATCGCAATTGTTTTCGGAGTTTTTCTCGAAAGTTGACTTTTCTGCACAAAAAGAAGACACCAGGGCAATTCTGCTGAAAACAGCGTTAGTCCATGTTAGTTGCATCCAAATCATACAAGTTAGAGGTAAAACAACAGCAAAAGTGTTCGGAAAAGTAGATACGTTTTGGACGTATCAACTCCCCCCAAGCTTAGCTTATTGCTTGTCCTCAAGCAATTCAGTTGACAAACTGAACGCGATAAAGAAACTTTTACGAACACAATTGCTTCATATGATGTATACATACTTGAATTATGATTATACTTACTAGCTCATGATAGGAGATATGCATAAGATAAAAGCTTGATAAATATGCAGCCATGAAAAGATTCTAACATACTAAAGGTAAACAACATGGCATATAACTAAGTGCAGGATTGCAATGTTCGTAATTGGGTATGGCAAAGTGGTATCTCGCTTGCCCGAATGTGTGCAGCAAAACATAAATGCCCAGGCACCTCTGAAGTTTACAGGCAGACTAGAAATAAAGCTTATCAAAGATAAAAGCATCAAGCTATGTCACTACTAACCTATTCTGGGACAAGCACATTTCACTAAGAATGACAGTCATGCTCTCAAAGAAGTGCTTTAAAGAAGGATGGTGACTCAACATTAAAATAAAAGATAGGCCCTTCGCAGAGGGAAGCAGGGATTAAATCGTGTGCTAGAGCTTGTTAGTTCCCGAAGGCATATAAAGAGTGTAAAAATAATATTTTGAGAAGTGGTTGCAAGTGTCAACAAATCCGCGATAGAGTTCTTGTCATCTTCCATAACTAACCAACTTTTAGAGCGGTTCCGAAAATTCATATAGTTTGCATTATATCATGCTTACAGATTTTTGACACTCCTCCCAACCTTTTCTTCCACAAACCATGGCTAACCGAATCCTCGGGTGCCGACCAACAATCACCGTGGAGGAGTGTCTATTTTAATATTAAATGATAGGTGGACTAACCAGCTCTTTTGCAAAAATAAAAGTGGACAAGCAGATGAAGCTACTTGTCCTTGGAAATCATTTAGCATGGAAGATGACAAGTTCTACTACCACATCCTTATGAGCTACACGCAGTGACACAAAAAGGGATTGTACAATTTTGAATAGTTAAAGATAGCACACGAAGAAATTTACTTGGAATGGTTTAAAACCATGCATAGGAATTTATAGTGGACTCTTTGGAATAACTTGGTTTTCAGGATTTTGGATGCACAAGCAGCATTCCCGCTTAGTACAGGTGAAGGCTAGCAATAGACGGGGAAGCGACAACAAGAGAGCACAACTGTCATAATCATACTTGCGACAGAATAAAATTAGCAGTGGCATAAAAGTGATACAGAAACTCTGAGTCACAATAGATCGTCGAGGCTTGACTTTTGTTTTGAGTCATAAACATGTGTAAGCATGTGCCAAGTCGAATCAAGTAAAACATTCAGAGGAGGATACCACACTACAATACCACTCTACGAATAAAACAATGCATGCAAATAACTATATGACATATGGTGCACCTTCAGGAGATTAGGATTAATCATGAGAAAACATGGCTATCAAGCATTCATCAAGTAACATAGCCCATACCATAACTACTAAGCGCAATCATATGGACAGGTATGTGTACAAAAATGAAAACAAATACGGTTCATACCAGCCTCTCACCACATCAAGTTGTCGAATATCGTCATTATTGCCCTTCGCTCGCATGACTTGAATGATATAAAATGAAAACCAAGCTCCAGGTGGAGTCACAGACGGCTGTTGAATCTGAAAAGAACTATACAAAACCAAGAAGAACAACAAATATTTTTGGTGTTTTCGAATTTTAAAACAAAGCAAGGAAGAAGCAAATAAAAAGGAAAATATTTTTGGGTTTTTTGAATATCAACTCGAAAATCAAAAAGACAAAATAAAACTACAACTCGAATTACTAAAATAAAAGCATAGAGAAACAACGAAAATATTTTTGGTATTTTTGGGTTTTGAGAAAATAAACACCACAAGCAAGAACAAATAAAAGAAAGCGAAATATGGATATACAAAGAACTGACATGGAGCGAATATAGAAATGAGCGAACTGTCAGTATACGCGTACCTCCCCCCAAGCTTAGGCTTTTGGCCTAATTGGGAGACAATCATGGGTGCTGATAATAGCTCCAGGACGGTGCATCGTCCCTGGCGTGTTCGTAAGAACCACTCTGTAAAGCGGGGAAGGTTCCGCTTGCATAGTCAAACTGGTATGAGGAGCTCGCCCCCTCATCATGCGGCTCAGGCCGCTCCTCCTCCGGCTCGGCCCGGGGTCCATGCTCCCTCATGTATGCATCCAAGTCTTCTTCCGAGAATGCCCAATTTTCCCTGCCATCCAGGTTAAACAAAACAGGTGCAGGCAAACAAACCAATCGCTCGGAAGTCTTAGATGCAATCCTAGATTTAGTAACAAATACTAAATTATAAGTCAAATTATCGAGAGTAGCCCAGCTAGGAACAGAATGATGCCTGATCATGGAATTAATATCAAGTCTAAAAACAGGCAACTCTATGTCAAAGGGATGCGGAACCAACTGATGGTAAGCTAACAGCCTAGAAGCAATGAGGCCACCACAAACACCACCCTTTTCGCGATTAGTAGATAAGCGATGAGCAATCAAAGCACCCAAGTTATAAGTCCTGTCACTTCTCAAAGCAGCAGAAATGAATGCCAAGTCATAAACAGAAAGCTTGTTAGCATTTTTCCTAGCTAGAACACACTTGGCAATGAAATGGGTGAAATACCGAATAGCTGGGAATAAAATGAGCCGAATTTTACCACCTTCTTTCAACAAACCTCTACTTTTGGTGATCTCCGAATAAAGTTCTACAAGATGCCTAGGCTGACCATTAATCTTCGCATATGATCCCCAATATGGCACTTTGATAGCTGTGCAAAAATCATACAGAGAGATATCCATAGGAATATTATAAATTTTGTAATGGACCATGGGGTTATCAGATGAGTAGGTAAATCTAAAATCCTGTACTACAGACATAGTGAGTTTAACAAATTGGGCAGGTTCCCCAATGGTAAAATTCTCCAATCCTGCATTAGAAATTAGTGTGTTGAAATCTTGTAGGATTCCTGCAGCAGCCATGAAGGTTTGGCAAGGATAATATGCAGAATGCACGGAATCTTCACGATTAACCTCCATCACTTCTCCCACAACTAAATCATTAGGGTCAATAGCTGGTCCAACCACATCTCCATCCATCTTCCTTCTCTGAAATTTTTCAACAAGTCTCATAAAAAATGATTTTGCAACTATAAAATCAAGGCAACTACTATAGAAACTTGCAAGAGGGCTACACATGCATCAAGGATAATTAATCTAAGCATAGAACAAGCATGCAAGCTCACTTAACCAGCAACATACAGCAGCAAAATACTCTAGAAATACAACACTAAACAAAATTCTACTTGGATAATCGAAGGAGTCACATACCGGTGAGTAAACAAGCAAAGTTTCAGCAACTGAAATGGGCTGAGCAAGGAGATCGAAAAATTCGAGCTCAAGAGCAGCAGGAACACGAGTTTGAACAATGGATATGAGTTTGGTCGGGAGAGAGAAAGAAAGGGGAGGAATCTCACCTTGTGGAGGCTCAGGTGGGACCCACGCCACAGGGGGGCGCGGCCTCCACCCCTGCCGCGCCGAGCTATGGCGTGGCAGCGTGGTGGGTCCCCCTGGTCAGCCCCAGGTACTACCACGTTGCATTTTTCAAAATAGGAATTTACGTAAAATTTTCAGATTTTTCTGACAACTTTCAATTTCGAGCAAAAACTGGGCACTTAAAATTCTAAACAGCAGCTAAGCAAAATTTTAACCACACTAAACAACATTCTAAAAATTTATAAAGACAGCAATATAACAGAAGGTATAACAGATGAGAAAGAGAGAATGTGGTTTAACAATTTTATGCAACTAAAATGTATTTGTCAACAAGGTTGATCAAGTCTTGCCACCAAATATATTTTATTTGACATAAAAGAATTAAACTACATGATACCATTATGTTACCTTATATTGAATAGATATTGTCCCAACCATAATACTTTCATATCCTTCATGGTGGTCATAAATAGGACAATCAATACTTCCAACTTTGATAGTTTTATAACTTGCAATTGAGCTAACTCCACATAATACATTTTGCTTCTTGGGAAAATAAACAGTATGCTCTTTGTCATTGACATTAAAAGTAACTTTCCCTTTATTGCAATCAATAACAGCTCCTGCAGTATTAAGAAAAGGTCTACCAAGAATAATGGACATATTATCATCTTCAGGCATATCCAACACAACAAAGTCAGTCAAAATCAAACAGTTGGTAGTAACTTGAACAGGAACATTTTCACATATACCAACAGGAACAGCAGTAGATTTATCAGCCATTTGCAAAGATATATCAGTTGGTATCAATTTATCTAAATAAAGTCTCTTATAAAGAGAGAAAGGCATCACACTTACTCCAGCTCCAAGATCACAAAGTGCAGTTCTAACATAATTATTTTTAATAGAGCAAGGAATAGTTGGTATACCTGGATCTCCAAGTTTCTTTGGAACCTTACCATTGAAAGAGTAATTAGCAAGCATGGTGGAAATCTCCTCATTAGGAATTTTCCTCTTGTTAGAAACAATATCCTTCATGTATTTCGAATAAGGAGGCAGCTTAATAGCATCAGTCAAAGGAATTTGCAAAAACAAAGGTTTCATCCACTCACAAAACTTGTTGTAGTGTTCTTCTTCCTTGGATTTATGTTTCTTATTAGGAAAAGGCATTGATTTTTGCACCCAAGGTTCTCTTTCTTTACCATGTTTCTTAGCTACAAAATCCTCTTTAGTGCAATTTTTATTTTCAGTGTCACTATCAGAATCGCTCTCAACCTCTTCATTATTATTAGCATTGTTTCTATCATTATCATTAACAGGTTCATTACCATTTTCAGTTTCAGCATCAGACACAGATATACTATTAGGATCACTAGCAGGTTCTTTTTCCTTAATAGTTTCAGAAGACTCTACAGCAGGTTTATGTTTCTTCTTCTTTTTCTTAGAAGGAGAGCTGGGCCTTTCAGCTAATTGAGAATCTTGTTCAATTCTTTTAGGATGTCCCTCAGGATACAAAGGATCTTGAGTGGAAGCTCCACTCCTAGTTGCTATTCCAAAAGCATGTTTTCCATTACTATTAGAATTTTTAGCTAGCAAGTCTTTTTGTACTTTAGTAATTTGCTCCATTTGAGTTTGAACCATACTAAGATGTTTAACTAGACCTTTAATGTCATTTACAGTTCTTACCAAAACATCTTGCAAATTACTAATAATACGAGAATTTTCTAACAGATGATTTTCTACTCTCATATTAAAATGCTCCTGCTTAACAATAAAATTATCAAGTTCATCTAAGCATTGATCAGGAGGCTTACCATAAGGAATATCACCAGCATCGAAATATTGTAGAGAGTGTACCTCAATTGAAGGTGGAGGAGTCGGCTTACATAAGTCTTCTATTGGAGGTAAATTTTTAACATCTTCAGATTTAATACCCCTCTCCTTGAGAGTCCTCTTGGCTTCTCTCATTCCTTCATTATCAAGTTCAATAACACCTCTCTTTCTTGGTGTAGGCACTGGCGCAGGCTCTGGTGTGGGAGTGGGTTCAGCTATAACCCAATCTTCATAATTTTGGCTAATCTTAGCCATTAATTCCTCAGCTTCATCTGGAGTTCGTTTCCTGAAAACACAACCAGCACAACTATCCAGGAATGTCCTAGATTCATCGGTTAGTCCATTATAAAATATATCAAGAAGTTCATTTTTAGGTATATCATGTCCAGGTCGAACTCTAAGCAAATAACAAAACCTTGACCAAGTTTCAGAAATATTTTCTTCCTGCAATTGCTTGAAGTTAAAAATTCTCTGCAAAGCAACATGTTGAACACTAGCAGGATAATATTTATGGAAGAAAACATCAACCAATCCTAAAGGATTTTTAATACAACCGGGAGACAAATTACCAAACCAAGCTTTAGCATCGCCTTTCAGAGAGAAAGGAAAAATTTTGGTAACAAAATAGGTGCGCAATTTAATATCATCAGAGAACAAACTACTTAAAGTAGATAACTTGTTCATATGTTCCATAGCACTTTCATCTTCAGCACCACAAAAAGGATCTTTCTCTACCACAGATATAAAGGACAAATCCACAGAAAAGTCATAATCCTTATCAGTTATACGAATAGGAGATGTTGCAAACTCAGGATCAGCAGACAATTTGTAGCTAACAGTGTGTTTTTTCAGAAAATCCATTATAGTGGCAGAATCAGCAGAAGAGTCAAGATTCCTGCATTTTTCAGCAAAAGCTTCATCTACTTCTATATAATCTTCCTCGGGGTCATCATCATCGATGAATTCCCTCGACTCAGGAGAAGCAACAGGTGTGACAACATTTTCATTAGGCATTTCAGAATTTTCAATAAGTCTAGACCTAGCAATCGTAGCATCTAGAAAAGGACCTAACGAACCAGTTTCACTAAGCACAGTAGAAGCATCATCAAATTCATCAGAAACAGTTTCAGATTCAGTAGTGCCAACACGCGAAGCAGGTGCGTGTGGCGGTGTAACCAGTTGATTAATAACAGATGGTGAATCAAGAGCAGCAGCGGAGTTCAGAGCCGTACCTTTCCTTGTAGTGGATGGCAGAATAGCCACCTTCTTGTCATGAGTTTTCCCCATGATAAATGGATTGCAGCAAAGGATATCACTTCCAGATGAACTTATAAATAAAGCTATGCTCCCCGGCAACGGCGCCAGAAAATAGTCTTGATGACCCACAAGTATAGGGGATCGCAACAGTCTTCGAGGGAAGTAAAACCCAAATTTATTGATTCGACACAAGGGGAGCCAAAGAATAAATATAAGCCTTAACAGATGAATTGTCAGTTCAGCTGCACCTGAAAGTAGACTTCCTCGACACAGATTATCAGTAGCAACGGTGATATAACAGCAGTAGTAACAAAGTAATAGCAGCAACAGTGTAACAAAGACAGCAGCAGTAATTTCAGTAAACAGCAGGATTAAAAGTACTGTAGGCATAGGGACGGATGTACGGGCGTTGCATGGATAAGAGCGCTCATGTAATAATCATAACTCAGGGCATTTGCAGGTAAACAATTATAAAAGCATCCTAGTACTAGTCAAACATAGGCATGTGTTCCGTATATAGTCGTACGTGCTCGCAATGAGAAACTTGCACAACATCTACTGTCCTGCCAGCCCGTTTGCAGCGGGGCCTCAAGGGAAACTACTGGCAATTAAGGTACTCCTTTTAATAAAGTACCGGAGCAATGCATTAACACTCCGTGAACACACGTAATCCTCAAGTCAAAGCCATCCCCTCCAGTTATCCCGGTTGCTGTCACTCCGGGGCCTCGGGTTCCGGACAATAACAGGTGAAAACAACTTGCAGATATGATCTAAAACATAATTATTCTCATGCATCAACAACATGTTCAGATCTGAGATCATGGCACTCGGGCCCTAGTGGCAAGCATTAAGCACAACAAGTTGCAACAATGATAAATAGCACTAACAATGGATACTAGGCACCATGCCCTAACAATCTGGCAACTTATTACATGAACAATCTCATCCAATCCCTACCATCCCCTCAGCCTACAGCAGGGAACTACTCACACATGGATGGGGGAATCATTGATGGTTGATGGAGAGGCGGTGGTGATGACGATGGTGATGATCTCCTCCGAATCCCCGTCCCGGCAGGGTGCCAGAACGGAACTTCTGATCCCCGGAATAGAGATCGCGGCGGCGGCGGAGCGTGGATGTGTTTCGCGAAATATGGTCGAACCCCCTCGATATTTAGGTCAAGGGCAATATATAGTCCAAAGGGGAGCGTCGGGGGGCGACCGAGGTGGCCACGCCACACTTGGGCGCGGCCCCACCCCCAGCCGCGCCCAGCTATGGCGTGGCTGCCTGGTGTGGCCTCTCCGACTCCCCTTCTGGCTCCGTGGGTCTTCCGGTGAAATATGACGATCGCAATTGTTTTCGGAGTTTTTCTCGAAAGTTGACTTTTCTGCACAAAAAGAAGACACCAGGGCAATTCTGCTGAAAACAGCGTTAGTCCATGTTAGTTGCATCCAAATCATACAAGTTAGAGGTAAAACAACAGCAAAAGTGTTCGGAAAAGTAGATACGTTTTGGACGTATCACGCTGCAAAAAAAAATTAGCGCGCCGGCGCGTTGGGCGTCTGTTGGAGATGCTCTCACTGGTTGTCTCTTTGCCTTGTCGATCTTGTCCTCCTCCGGTCGCCGGAGAGAAGCCAGTCCGGTGAGTCGGTGACTGCAAATTTATATGCCACTTCTCGTTTATTTACTACTATCGTTAGAATCATAAAGGGTGTCAAATTATGAAATTAAAAGTGGGATATAATTTTATTTCCGTTCTAGTAATGGAAAGGGGTTGAAGCCCGGTTGGAAAAAAGTGGGATAGATGTGTGATCTCACTTGCGTCCCTCATTAGAATCAGGGCATTGCGCGCTTCGCCATCACAACAACAAATAATTCGAAAATTAAAAAAAAACAAATAATTCGAATCTGTTGGTTCGGCTGAAGTAGAGTTAGATTTTGGGCCAAAGTGTCATGCATTTCTTGTTCATAGGTTTCGATGACTAGAAGCGGCCGAGTCACCGTAAACAATTTTTTGGATGCTCCTCATGTAGTTTAGCTACTAGTATGATGGACATCTCCGAGTAGTTAGCTGCCTGGATGCAATGTAACAATCTTTTGTACATTTTTGCACCTCGTGTTTTGCATTTTTGTTTGTTGTACATGCATAAACTCATTTATGCCACTTTTGAAATGCAGAAGTGCTTCCCCAACTAAGTGATCCTTTTTATGCCGATGATATGTTCACTTAAGATAGCATTGTGTCAATTTTGTAGCTTCTCTAGTCACAACTTAGATAGTTTAATCATGTCACACTCTATGTGCAAATGGTTAATTTGTGTGTGTGTGTGTGTGTTTTTTTGCTTTTTCCCTGTCATTTAGTTTAGTAACACTGCTATGCATTCTTTAAATTAATTTTTGTTATGGTTAACTTTTTTTACCAACAGAGTCATACACTCTATTCAGACTTTGCAATATAGTACGTATAGTATCATCTGTAGGTAGGGGTGGGCATTTAAACCGAGGACCGAAATACCGAACCGAAAGTACCGGCACCGACACCGAACTGACCTGAACCGAAATATTTGGTTCCTAATTCGGTCACCACTTCTCAAAACCCGAATTTAATTCAGGGATTTCGGTTGTATGCCTTCCATACCCGAACGTACCGAACAAACTGAATGAATAGCTAAATAGGCTGAAACCACTCAATTGCCCAGCCCAATACGCACCTAGCAGCCCACTAAAACTCCCAGCCATCGTTCCCATATGGCCACACAGCCACGTACCTTCAAGATCCCCATCTCACGGCTGCCCCCAAATCCTGCATCTCGTATAGGACTCGCCCTAGCTGCAATCCTAGCGCCGCCACACCATGAGAAATCCTCCGGCCTCTCCTTCTCTCCACTTCAGCAGGAGGCCGGTGGGGCATCTCCTCCAAGTCGCCCTGGTCTCCCAGCCTTGCCTTGCCTTCCCTGCTCACGCCCTCAAGTTGGAGCTCGGCTGCTCACACCCGATGCGATGACCCACGACGGCACACCGAGCAGCGGCTGGGCAAGTTGGAGCTGCCGCAGGCCGACTTCTTGACACCTACAAGTCCGCAGCCTTTCCTCTTGTGCACGTACGGCAGCAGGTTAATTCGGTACAACCCGAGGACCGAACCGAAATTTGGGGGCACCGAATGCTCGGTTAGCAGTTTCTCACGTAACCGATCGGTCCTCGTTTTACCAAAACCGATTTTTTAAACAAACCGAGAAACCGAACCGATCGGTTCGGTTTAACCGAACGCCCAGGCCTATCTGTAGGCAGTAGTTGACAGTAATATTAGTGTAACTGTTGAATAGTTGTATGACATTGTAGATGTTTCTTAGAAAGCTCATTGGACCCTTGAAATCTTGTTGTGAATCCATGATGTACTGAATGTTCTCGGTTCGACAAACACCATAGGTAATATAATTTAATTCGGCTCCACGGTGCATGCTAGCAATGCTACCTCTTTAATCTCCAGACTGTTAATATATATAAAAAAGCAGAACTTAGGTCTTCTGATATGTGGGTGAGTACATTTCTGTGATACTGCGTCGACTATTGTGCCCCTCCACCTCCGCCTTCGGCCAAGGTCGCGATTGCAGTTCTTGTCTCCTCCTCCTCATCTTCATCCTCGCCGAACAAGGGAAACAATAGGTGGGTGGAGATCGTCCTCATTTCGCTCTTTAGCGACGAGACAACAATTGTCGCCCGTATTAAGAATGACATCCACCGCGCCTCCGCGTGGCGAAAGCACAAGAATAAACTACCGTTCGCTGGGTCTATTGGGATTATGTTTTTTATAACATGACGTATGTGTGGTGATTGATCAGTGAAATAAGGGGGTTGATGGGCGTTTGGTCTTGGTCGATCCCCCTTTTAGATATATGTTTGTGTTCAGAGGTGGAACTTCGTGTAGTTTGGGGGGGCACCCCCCCTCCCTAGGTTTGTAGAAAAACTTGAAGATTTTTTGGAGGGTTTAAATAAAAATGTATTTCGCCCCATCCCACCTCCTCGACAGTCATTGATATTTCACCTTTCGCCCCCCACAATCTCTATCAAGCTCGCCACTGTTTGTGTCATGGTTGATTGCATCTGAAAATGTTTTCTATAAAAAATTAACGCTCCTCTGAAAGGACAACGATGTCGCCTAGAGGGGGGGGGGGGGTGAATAGGCTGAAAGGACAAGGATGTCGCCTAGAGGGAGGGTGAATAGGCGATTTAAACTTTTCCGGTCTAGGCTTGATAATTGCGGAATAAAACTATGTGTTTAAATTAACAAGCCAACAACCTAAATAAACTAGGCTCACCTATGTGCACCAACAACTTATGCTAAGCAAGACAAGCAACAAGGTGATAGCAATATAGAACACTTCAAGCACGAATGCTATCACAATGTAAAGTGCATAAGTAAAGAGCTCGGGTATAGAAATAACCGAGACACGCGGAGACGAGGATGTATTCCCGAGTTCCTCCTTTTTAGGGGAGTACGTCTCGCTGGAGAGGTGTGAACCAACACAATGGTTCAACAACCACAAAGGTTTCACCTTCTTCTCCGATGAACCGCACCACAAAGGTTTGGTTCACCTTCCACTATCGGAATCCTTCGAGGCGGAAATCTGGAGTCTTTCAACAATGATCCGGGGCGCAACCCACAACGGGATTGGGGCTCCCGAACAGCTACAAGTGACCACACAAGGGTCTCAACCACCACACGGGCGTCTAGGGTCCAAAAAGCCAAGAGTAACAAATTCACAAGCTTTCAACTTCCACGAATCCTCGTGGAGAGCACAAACCGATGCAACGAAGCAATGGCAAGAGCACAAGTGCTCAAATCCTTCACTCTCAAATCCCACCACAAGCAACTAATGCTTATGGGGGAGAAGAGAGGAAGAACAACGAAGAACACAACAAATGGAACTTCAAGAAACTAGATCGAAAGGGTTCCCCTCACTTAGAGGAGAGATGGATTGGTGGAAATATAGATCTAGATCTCCTCTCTCTTTTCCCTCAAAGATATGCAAGAATCATGGGAGGAAATGAGAGAGAGGCAAGCTTTGCAAGGTCAACAATGGTGGGGAAGAGAGAAAAACGTGTTGGGCAAAGCTGGCTGGCTGGAGGTAGGTGGAGGGGTATTTATACCCCTCCCAGAAAAAGAGCCGTTGCAGACAGGGGATTCGGATATTCCGATACAAGTCAGAGTCGGATAATCCGACTGAGTCGGATAATCCGGGTCGACTTGAATCGGATATTCCGAAAAACTTCAGTACGTAAACCCGGATAACCGGATATTCCGACACAGGTCAGAACCGGATAATCCGACACAGTCGGATAATCCGATACGACCTATATCGGATATTCCGCAAAACTTCAGTACGCCACAAAACTGGTTGCATAAAAGTCCTTAGCCGAAATCAAGCAAATCTTGGGAATCGGATAATCCGAATCAACCAGGAACGGATAATCCGATTCCCCTGCTTGAGCAAAACAGACAGAAACAACAAAACCTGAAATGCAATAACTTTTGCAAGGAAGCTCCAAACGAGATGAAACCAACGAGGTTGGAAATATTAAGGGTCACAAATATAGAGGAGATATAACACATGGGAGGTGTGGACCTTATCTCGAGGAGGACCGGTAATATTTCCAACACCGAGAACGCAACAAGATTTCCATCCGGACTCCGTGTTCAATGATCTTGGGCTTGCTCCGAAGATAATCACAAGCACTACAAGATCATGCATATACACATCATAGTCCATCATGTGAGGAGGATAACACAAGAGGAGAGTTTGACCTCTCTACAAGAGACGAACCGATAAAACCTCCAACATAAAAAACACCACAAGATATCCAAATGAAATCCGTTTTTGATGAACTAGAGCTTGGTATGGAGATGAACACAAGCTCTAAATTCTCACATGAATAAAAGCCAAATAAGAACCAAGAAAGATGATATGCCAAATATGCAAATGTTTGAGCTCTCCACAAAGGTGCGATCAAGTTACTCACTTGAGAGCCCCTCTTGATAGTACGCCTTCTATCCTATAACCCGGTCTCCCACTAACACCACGAGACCGGTAAAATAGAAAACCTATCAAGATCATACCTTTGCCTTGCGCATTCCACTTGAGCTCGATGATGACGATCTTGACTCTCTCAAGTTGTAACACCTTTCTTGATTGTGCTTGCTAGCACATGCTTGATGAAGACTTCTCCAAAAACTCCATCATACACCATTATGGGAGAGCCTTGCTAAACTCCATCTTCATGAATCCACTTGCACTTCATCTTCTTATCTTGATATAGATGATGGCTTGGAGATAAACATGAAGTTCACTCAATCTTCTTTTCCAAACCATGCTTGCAATAAGCTCAACTCTTCACATGACCATTCTTCATATAAACCCTTGGAAGGAACCTTGGTCATCATGAAATCTTCTAGAGTCCAACACATGAACTCCAATCTTTTCCTATGGACAAGATCTACAAGTATATCTCAATGCAAACATTAGTCCATAAGGATTGTCATTAATTACCAAAACCACGCATGGGGCAACACATGCCCTTTCATAGGCGATTAAAACTTTTCCGATTTAGGCTTGATAAATGCGGAATAAAACTAGGTGTTTAAATTAATAAGCACACAACCTAAATATTCTAGGCTCAACTATGTGCACCAACAAATTATGCTAAGCAAGACAAGTAACAAGGTGATAGCAAGATATAAGACTTCAAGCACGAAGGCTATCACAATGTAAAGTGCATAAGTAAAGAGCTCGGGTATAGAAATAATCGAGGGACGCGGAGACGATGATGTATTCCCGAGTTCCTCCTTTTGAGGGGAGTACGTCTCGTTGGAGGGGTGTGAGTTTCAAACTCAAGCGCCACAAATGGCCTCACCCTATTCTCCGATGAACCTCACACAAAAGCTCGGTTCACCTTCCACTATCGGAATCCTTTAAGGCGGAATCTGGAGCCTTTACAACAAACTTGAGGCACAACCCACAAAAGGATTGGGAGCTCCCAAGCACCACGAACCGTCTAGGGTCCAACAACCAAGAGTAACAAGCTCACAAACTTTCACGAATCCTCGTGAAGAGAGCAAACCGATGCAACAAAATGCAATGGCAAGAACACAAGAAGTGCTCAAGTCCTTCACTCTCAAATTCCAACAAAGCAACAAATGCTTATGGGAGAATAAGAGAGGAAGAACAAAGGAGGAGAAACACCAAGAACTCCAAGATCAAGATCTATTAGGTTCCCCTCACTTAGAGGAGAGATGGATTGGTGGAAATGTAGATCTAGATCTCCTCTCACTTTTCCCTCAAAGATATGCAAGAATCATGGGAGGAATTGAGAGAGGTGCAAGCTTTCCAAGGTCAACAATGGAGGTGAGAGAGGGGGAAATTTCGTGCTTTGAAGAGCTGGTCACTTTGGGGAAGAAGGGGGCCTTTTATAGGTCCCCACGAAAAATAGCCGTTGTAGGAAACTGGGGCCGGAATATCCGGCCCAGAAACAAAAGGTCCGCCCCCCCGGAATATCCGGCCTGGAAACAAAAAGTCCGGCCCAAAGGTCCGGTTTTTCCAGAGACTCACAAAACTGGCTGGAAGCTGGTCCTTAGCCGAAAATCCAAGGGACCGGAATATCCGGCCCAGACCCAAAAGGTCCGGCCCAATATTCCGGTTTTTCCAGAGGCTCGCACACAAGTTCCTTAGCAGAAAATCCACCACCCCGGAATATCCGGCCCTGACTCAAATAGTCCGGCCCAATATTACGGTTTTGCAAACTAACAGAAACAGCAGAATAAGCATAACTATTGCAAGGAAAATCAAAATGGGATAAAACCAATTTTGTTGGAAATATTAAGAACCATAGATAGAGTAAAGTCACCACACATGGGAAGGTGTGGAACTTTCCTCAAGGATAAACCGATAATATTTCCAAACCCGAAACACAACAAGTTTTTCATCCGGACTCCGTTTTCTATGATCTTGGGCATGTTTCGAAGATAATCACAAGCTCTACATGATCATGCATATACAAATCATAGTCCATCATTTGACGAGGAGACCACAAGAGGAGAGTTTGACCTCTCTAGAAAAGACAAACCGGTAAAACCTCCAACATCAAACACACAACAAGATATTCATATGACATCCGTTTTTGATGAACTAGAGCTTGATATGAAGATGAACATATGCTCTAAATTCCCACATTGATAAAAGCCAAATAAGAACCAAGAAAGATGATATGCCAAGAATGCAAAGATTTGAGCTCTCCACAAAGATGCGATCAAGTTACTCACTCGAAAGCCCCTCTTGATAGTACGGTATCTATCCTATAACCTAGTCTCCGAACTAACAACATGAGACCGGTAAAATAGAAACCCTATCAAGATCATACCTTTGCCTTGCACATTCCACTTGAGTTAGATGATGTCGATCTTGACTCTCTCAACTTGGAACACCTTTCTTGATCATGCTTGCTAGCACATGCTTGATGAAGACTTCTCCAAATACTCCCACATACTCCATTATGGGAGAGCTCCATTGCAAGCTTCAATCAAATGATATCTTCCGAGATGGACTCATATTGAACTTGCACTTCGTCATCTTCTTAATGTGTTGATCAATCTTGACTTCATTATTTGCACATTGACTTGAACCTTGCACTTCATCTCCTTCTCTTAATATATATGATGGCTTGGAGATAAACATGAATGTTCCGTCAATCTTCTTTTCCAAGCCACACTTTACCATGTAAGCTTGTAGAGTCCAACACATGAAATCCAATATTTTCCTATGGACAAGATCTATAAGAATATCCCAATGCAAACATTAGTCCATAAGGATTGTCATTAACTACCAAAATCACGCATGGGGCAACATGCACTTTCATCCTCTCTGTCAGTAATCCTTTGAAAATGTTTAGTTTAGATACATGTGTTTGAAATGATTAGGGGTACAACTCCATTGGTCGGTTTGAAGCGGTAAGAGTTAGACATTGGTCTACGGTGTCGTGCATAGTTGTTTGTAATCTCAATTTTGGTGGATCGGGTTGGTTGAGGTGTTGTAAGCATATTTGTGATGCTCATCATGTAGTTTAGCTGCAACTATGATTCAAATCTCAGAGTTACATAATATCGCCGCTAAATGTAATCTAGCATTTTTTGTGAACATATTTTTGCACCTCTCGTTTTCGTATCATTGATTTCCAATAGAATTACGATATATTTAGTCCTGAAATCAGTTTTTATCATTCAGTAAATGTGAGTGTAAGCACGACATTTGGCCCGCAGATTGAGGCAGCGGATCAGGTGTGCGACACCAAAGCCCTAGCATACGATGGAGATCAGCGCCTCATCGTCCGTGGGAAGAGAGCGCCTAGAGAGCATGCCACTCCGTGGTTTTATTTGACCAAAGCTATTGTGTGGATTAATTTAAAACATACTGGAGTAGCTAGCATAAGAATACATATAACCGGGTGAAAAGATAAGCATTTGCAATGTGGTAATCAATACGAGGAAAAAAAAGGGCAATGCATCCATTTCTCACAGCAATTTCTCACAACAATTTAGTCTACTCGCTACTACGGAGTAGTTTGGAAGATGAGATTTCACAAAAATAGTTACACTTTACCGTGAGCAAACATGCATCCCTCTTGACAATGGAGGACACATGAAGAACGGAGAGTCGTGTTCAACAACAACAACAACAAAATCTTGCTACTCGAAATGAAATGATGGTACAAGTACAACTACAACTACGACGACATAGGAGCATATAGGCTTGCAGCGTGGTCGTCGGAAACACATGAGGGTTACCTACTTTCCTATTAAGTTCACGTGTTGCCCTTTTTTCCAACTATGTTCCAAAACAAGCGTAAATCTACATGCATTCCGTGGAGTAAATCAACACAGAAAGGGAACCGCAAGCATAAATAGGCAAAGATAATACATACATACATACATACTACCCTGACACAGTAGATAATTAAGGCAACACTTTACATATCCATCCGTCTAAAATCTTACAATAAATCATAGTAATACAATGCTTTTTGCACAGAGGGACTAGAACAAATCTGCAAGCTAAGCCGAAGCCTGAACTGATGAAACAGTACTCTCATCACAATCGGATACTGCGTACTACATTACATGATGCTGCGAGCTAGTAACAACTTCATGCTCGATCATACGGAGCTTAACTACTCTCTCTCGAGCAATCATCAGTTTGAACACAAACTAATCCTCAGGAAGCCAATGTGCAGCGGACACGTGCCCCCGAAGTTTATTATTCTTAGCGCCTTGCCCAATCATTAGCGATAGCAGGACGCAAACCACCAAACTAGCTAGCCTTCTAGCACCTTCGCCTGCTCCAGCCGGCCGGCCAATCAAGCATCCTCGCCGTCCGAGCACCGGGGCCCGGCGGCCACCTTCCGCGCCCCCTGCGGCGACGGCGGGGGCGAGTCGAGGCAGCGCCGGAGCAGGCGCGACACGGCGGCCACGAGTTCCTCGGCCGCCTTGCTCCCTGGCGCCCGCGGCGCCTCGCGCGCGAACGCGCCGTGCCGGTCGAGTGCCTCGGCCGTGGTGATGGCGCCGGAGCCCGCGCGGCGGACCTCGTCGTCCACCGCCTCCGCGCAGAGGCCGCAGACCCATCGGCCCAGGTACTGCGCCCGCACCGCCGCGATGTACTCCGGCGTGCACTCCTCCGTGAAGCCGCAGCACTCGCACCTCGCGGCCTCCACCTCCATCGATCGCCTTGCCCGCTCTCGATCGATTATATGTATGGATTACCGCTCCTTCTCCCAGACGACGTAGGACGACGGGACGGACGGCGCCTCCGCTGCTCGCTGGCTCCTCCTAGTCGGGCTAGCTGCTGCGACGATGACGATGACGGCGTCGGCGCCTGGTGTCATCGCAGTCAGGCGACGTCTCTCCCTCTCGTGCTCCCCCTCTCGTCAGACTCAGCTCGCCGCGCACCGCTCCCTGTACTCTCTGCACCGAGACAGCGGTGGCATCCAGGTGGTATTTATGCACCAATGCAGTGGAGCTGAGCATGTGGGCGACGTCCGGACTCGCTATTAGGTGGGTCCCACGTGTCGGTGGGTAGCTCATGTGCGGGTTGGAAGGTGTGGCCGTGCCAATGGAGGTCCACGTCGGGGAGCCGAGCTGGATTAATGGCGCCGGCTGTGACAGCTGGCGCCGGAGTGCTAGGGCTAGGCGGACAACGCGAGCTGCTCACCGTGGGTCGGGTGGATTTGGTGCGGGTTCGGATGGGCCGTCGCTGTCGCTGGACCGGCCTTCCGTTTTCATCCGCCTGACACGTCGCCGTCGAGGTTTCATAGCTGGGACGCATGAGCTGAGCTTTGGAAGCTACCGCGAGCAAGAGGACAGGCGCGGTTCACATGATCGATCATCATTCATTCATCGGCCGATTGATCGAGGTTGCGGTATCAGTTTTGCCGAGCTACGGAGTACCTAGGTTGGTTGGTGGAGATAGATCAAGTGGCGTCCTGCCGTACTGTACCTGTCTGTCTGTCTGTCCTGTCCAGTCCGGGCGGATTGCTGGCGAGAAACATTGACACGCCGGTCGTTCGTGCAACTAATAACAAAGTATGTCATTTTTAAAGTGTGACAAGAAATCAAACACATGCGAGTGCGACGAGCAGCGCGAGAACGATCGATGCGATGTGATGCGCCTAAGATTATTGCGAATCTTCATCGCGGCCCACCGCCGGGGTACGGCAATCAATTTACCAACGTGACCCGTACTTACGTCGAGCGACAGGACCTTGCAACGACGATCCAGAATAAAATGGTCGATCAGAAAGCGGGCTCTGTTTACCGTGCAAGTCCGCGTCGCGGGGTTCTTGCTCCTTGTTGTCAACTTCCACACTGACTCTTATCGTCTCTATCTGCTCCGATTCTATCCGTCTCATCGTCCATTAATTGCCTATTATCTTGTCGCTCATGACTATGATTATCATCAGCTTCCCTCAAAAAATATTATTCTTTCATGATGAAATAGTCAAACGGAGCACACACACGGAATCATGTCGTTTTAGCTGCACGTGAGAGAGGAATGGCGACATGTTCTTTGAATTAATCGTGAGACAGAGAAACGGTGACATGACGCCTTGTTTTACCAACAAAAAAGAAGAAGAAGAAGAAGATCTGCGTCCACGTAAATCTGGGGCAAGCTAGCGACTTTCAGCAAGAGTTGTTTGCACCAGCCTCCAACTAAGCTAATCTGAGGCAGTGAAGGTGCCCACGTAATGCGCGTTCGCCGTGTAAAGACGAAAATGTGACGATTACTTTTTAGACAACTTATATCAGGCAAGTCTTTCTGTTTTCTTCAAAGTTTTGTTACCGGTACACATATGAAGAATTTCTGACGTTGGCACGATTATCCGTTTATCCAGACGAGTCAACAGAGCACTCAGCAACCATTCATCCCTCACCACAACATTGTGGGTCACAAAACCAAACTGTCCATGATACTGCTGGTAGTGTAAGTAAGGCTCCCGGGACGATGACTGAACAAAGTTGGCGTCCGCAATCCCAATGCTTATCTGGACTGGGCATCATCTCAGGGGCGGACCCAGACAAGATATTGAGAGGGGGCACAAGAGGTGACCGGGGGCATTTCTTGTATAACTTTATGTAATTTGAATATTTTTCTTTAAAAAATGAATAAATTCTATTGAAGTTTCAATTTTTGAGTGGGGGCCAAGGCCCCCACAAGCCACTACTTGGGTCCGCCCCTGCATCATCTTATCTTGTTGCTTAGCCACGTCATTCTCGTCCAGATTCCCAGCCCCCTTCCCTGCGCGGCTGCGCCACCTCATTCTCACTGTTGTCCCTGAAAGTGCAGATTCGCAAATGTCTGCCACGAGCTGGAGAAGGGGAATTTGTTGCTGCTTGTTGATGAGACCCACGGCTGTGAGTTATTTTCAAATCACCACAGTAAAATTCAGAACTACAATCAAGTAGATTCAACAGCACTAACATCAGTAAATAAATAAAATCATGAACAACACTCCCTCGATCTCTATCACCTAACATCTCACCGGTATGCTGATTGATACATGTTCATTCATACAGACATACACGGCTAGTAAAAACCTGCACTCTTCGCTTCTTACACTCGGATGTGGGGAAGTACTAAGCTTAACACACTTGGACATACCGATCACCACAACAGCTAGACAGGGTTGCCGCTGGAAGGAACCACAGCTGGGCTGCCTGTGCCAAACGTCTGTGCCTTGCACGCAAGCCTCACGGCCGTATGGATCTGCGAAGGTTCAGCCATCGCGCCGTTCCCATAATCCCCACAGGCCAGCCTCTTCGTGATGGGCGGGACCAGAGATATCCCGAGCTGGTTGATGATCTCGATGTGGCGCCCCGTGAACGGGTTGCTCCACATGAAGGTGTTCATGGCTGGCGCGACGAAGAGCGGTTTCTTGAAGTCCCATGCTCGCACTATGCATGTCAGGAGGTTGTCACACAACCCACCAGCAATCTGCGAAACTAATAGAATGTCAGTTTGTGCTGTGCCCTGTGCAATGAAAGGAGCTTGCTGTTGTCTCTCGACTGATTCAGAGGATGGCTCATGCAGAAGAGAAGACAGACCTTGGCCAGGGTATTTGCTGATAATGGGGCAATCACCATGATATCTGCCCACTTCCGCAGCTCTATGTGTAGAACCTCGTCCCCGATCTTCTTCCAGCTAGACCATTCATCATCGTCGGTGTACAGAATGACGTCGCTGGGCAGCGATGATCTATCAACAAAGTGCAAGGATGACTTGGTGGCCACTGCCCGGACTTCCGCCCACTCGGAAAGATACGGCAGAGGCTCTCGAATTTTATAGCAGCTACACTTCCTGAAGCTGCAAGGAGGACCCGAGGCTTGCTGGGTTCCAGCATCAAGCTGTCCTGTACTGGTTCTGATGTAGCCATCTGATTTGTTTGAACTGCTCAACTGCAATAGAATTACAAGATTTCAGAGGATTTACGCTAGCATAGAAGAATATGATCCACAGTGCACCTTTAACTAAAAAATTATCCACAGTGCACACTCTGAAATGAAATTAGAGAAAATCAAGAAAAAACTCATTTCAAAGAAGGACAAATTATTTTATGTTGTGCCATAATGCAAGCAGCCCTGAAATTTATCTGGTACCCCTCAGAGAATAGTATATTTGCCTAAGGCACTCTGTTATCATCAACACAAAAATCAAGTACTTGTCAGTCTGATTGAGGTGCAGTTTGGTTACACTGCATGATGCAGCACGTTGAAATCCTCAATAACATAACTAACGACTCAAATTAATCGTTTACATCCTCAGATACAGTCAAATTTATCTTTTACATCTTCAGATAGGGTCGAATGTACAGTTTAAGAGGAGTAGGCACTGGAATGGTAAAGCAAGACGAGTTAATCAAACTAATAATCTGGTGACTGAGAAAATAAATATGTCTAAGACGCTGACAAGACCATCGGATCCTATAAATATCACACATTATGTATCTGAAGACTAAAGGTGTACATGCATTCACAAGTTCCAGTATGATAATTGTTTAATTTCTCAGATTGTATGTTAGGATGTTATCGCTATATAAATCCAACGGTGTCATCTTTCGGCTACTCCAGTAGCTCATGTACAAATAAGGACTTGTATAGTGCGTCAGTCCAGGTAATTGCAGAATGGTAATGCTAAGCGTGGATGTAATATGTGCACTGGGATGGAAATGATGACATGAAATTTCTACACCAATCAAAGCAAGCTAGGGATTCCTAGAGAAGAATACCTCAAGGTGATGGGATTTTAGAAGGAGGGACGAAGGAGGATAAGGAGAGGGGCTGGATTTGTCATTTTCCCGGTTGTTTTCACACACATGAGAACAACCTGTGGATGGGACTTGTTGTGTCCTTTCTACAATTTTTCTATTGGCATTTGGGTGCGTATGATAGTTGCCATACTCAGCACTTTTTTCTTTTCTAAAATTTGCACTATCTGACTGTGTTTGGTAATCTTGAACCTTGATGGCTGTCAGAGGCGCAGGGCATGAAACCATTCAAGATGGTTAGTGTTATTCAAGTGTCTAAAACTGAAAAAGAAGAATTCTGGTCACTAGAAACTAGCAAATCTAACAAAGGCTATCAAAGTTGTTGTGTTTGTTATTGCACAACACGATGATCGTGGCACATTACCACATAGGTCATCACACCATATTGCGAGTCCTTGCATGGTCACATGTAGGATTGAAACAGAATGGATATTGCCCACCGGACCAGATTGGGACTGGGATTGGGCCAGATCTTGGACTCAATCCGGATACTTCATCTTGGATACAAATTTGGTTCGGGCACTGTGGTATCCACCAGATCAGGGAAGGACATAATATGGAAAAGAGCAGAAAATCTAATGAATTCAAGTAAAACAGGTAGTTGGTGTTAACTTGTGCATTTTTTACCAAAATAAAAATGTTCTACTCTTGATCCAAATGTACTTGCTAATTGGTTACTTCTAAGTTAAAACAGGTCCAATAATCAATAAAGATTTATATATAACTCCTAAAATTGCAGAAAATCAAAAGCTCTAATTTTATTTGGTAATATTTCAGATGCATTGGAGTATGCTTATGTACGAACATTGTTACTTATATAGTTACATTGGGCTGTGTAGAAAGTTCAGGCGCTAAGTGCTAACTTATGACATATTAGGGCATATACAATTGTAAGGTTCTTATAGAGGTCCTTAGGAAAATAAACCGGTTTTTGGCTAAGCAATAGTGCTTATTTAGACAAGAGAAATGCTTAAGTAGGCACCTCTCCTATAGAAATAAGCATTGGTGCTTCTGAAAATGCTTGGTTTATATACGGTGAGTATGCTTAAGTAGGCACCTCTCCAGGGAAGTAAGCACCTCACTAAGCATCTTGCATTGTACATGGCCTTAGAGGCTTAGAAGTCTCCCGAGATTGCAATCGTACATCATAGCAAAGGTACATATATGGTGGGTATGGTTAGCTAAGGGTCTGTGGAAGGAAGAACCAGAGTATTTGTTCAACCCACTTCGGTTCCTTCTCTGACCTGGTAACCCTTTGGCTCATGTAGGTCGAACCATTTTTGTTCCTCATCAACAACTATTCCTACCTTGTGTGCCAAATCACACACGGAATTGCTTTCCTAAAATGTAACTTACAGTTTCACAAACCATGAAGCATATCAACATATAATTTAGCATTTTGTCTGAAAACTGCATCAGAAAAGCCACTAGTCTTCAACTTTTGTGAGGGACGAGCAGCCACTAGTCTTGGCATAACTACAGTATGATTCTTTATAATCACGGAGGCTACAGAGAAAAAAAATCCAAGAACAGTCCAGTTCTTCGTGTAGTAACTTCATTCGCACAGATTTCCTCGACCACAGCACTACAGCAGCAACAGACAGAGTCCACGATCTACTCACCTGAGAGACGATTTGGTAGGAGCTTAAGCAAATAAGAGGTCGACGTGGTGGCGGCGGAGGGCGAGGTCAAAGATCGGTAGGCCGGCCGTAGGTGGAGGCGGCCGCGACCAACACCGCCGGGAACGGCGCGTCGCAGGCGGAGTGATTCGGGAGCGACTGGAGCCTGGAGGCGCTCGCTGGGGAAGTCGGGACTGGACTGGACTGGTCAGAGACTGGGCGTTGGGCTTTTCCGGGCCGAAATTCCTACTCCGGTGAACTATTAGGCCGGATTGGTGCTCCGGCCCTATATCACCAGGCCTGGGTCCGTGTATTTAAGTGCAGATATATAC
The DNA here is from genome assembly GCA_947311845.1 of Poa pratensis. Lineage (NCBI taxonomy): Eukaryota > Viridiplantae > Streptophyta > Magnoliopsida > Poales > Poaceae > Poa > Poa pratensis. Next base: position 9,952,395 of record CAMZMU010000101.1, on the reverse strand, counting down.
TGATGAATCTAAATAAAATAAAAGTCCCCCTAAAAAAGTAGTCGTAGAAAAAATTGTACCAGAAAAGCAGCGTTCCTTGAATGTAGAGCGAGTGTACAGAAATTCACGAAACCATAGGAACCAAACGATGCATACATTGAGGTCCAAGCAATTTTGAACTAAAATCCACCAAAACACAAAAGCTTTATTTTGCGTCTATAGAACACACAAAAAAAAACTTGCCACTTCACGAGCGCACAGCTCACCTTCGTATGTACAAAAGCCAAAGTTGCTTGCTACCACAATCGACACGATCTGCACCGCGCGTGCCATACACAAAAGACACGCCAATCGTCGGATCCATTCGGAGCTCAGAACCCGACGGTGGCGACCGGGCCGAAGGACGCGGCGCGGGAGCAGTCGAGGCCGGCGGGCGCGTTCAGGGCACCCAGGAGCGCCCTGCCCTCGATGAGCTCGCGGAGGGCCTTGGCGTAGCTGGCGCGCAGCCGCCGCAGCGTTCGCCGGTACAGCGCCGCCAACCAGCGCACCCGCACCCGCCGCAGCGCGCCCAAGAACCTCCGCCTATGTGCTCCTCCTTCGCCCACGTCTCCGCCCAGCCTCGCCACCGCCATCCTCTTCTTCCTCCCGCCGCTCGCCGCCGCCGTCTCCGTCCTCCGCCGCCGCGGCATGCGGAACATCATGGCCCTCCGCGCTGCTCCAACGTCCACCATATCGATCGGAATGTATATGCAGAGTTAGCTGAAGATCGGCTCGATCACTCTCTGTCGCCTGCTTCTCTTTCTTGCTACGAGAAGCAGCTATATATAGGCTCCATGTGAGCTAGCTAGCTTTCGGCGTCTTCTTGCTTGCAAGTGAGCCGCAGTCAGAGTCAGCCATGGTACTCCGTCATGTGTCTACGACAGTTGAATTATAGTAAGACAATGTACTCTATAACTTTATTAGCTTCAGATGGTGGCTTCTCTTTATCTTGAAGGGTGGTGTGTTGTGTGATTGTGTCCTATGGAGTACTTAAAGGCCGGCATTGACCGGCGTGACGCCCATCTATCAATGAGCAGGTGGTTTAGTTAGTTTTTTTTTTTTTTTTTTTGAGAACACAGTACAACACAGACGCTCACAAATACGCACATACACTCACCCCTATGAACGCACGCACGCACACCCTACCCCTATGAGCACCTCTGAAGGACTGAGCCGGCAGATCTTGAGGTTGACGAAGTCACCACAGGCGCCTCGCTGTTGACGGGCACGTCACCTACCACTGAAAGAATAGCGCCGGATAATCCTGGAATAAATCCAGGTAAATGCAAACGCCCATGCCAAGTCTAGGACTTGAACCTGGGTGGGCTGGTTCCACCACAGGAAACCCAACCATCAGAGCCAAGCTCCGTTTGCGGTGGTTTAGTTAGTTAGCTACCATAGTTTACAATAATTCATACTATATACGTATAAGCACTCTCGCACTTAAGATGCGCTAATCTAGCAAGCCATTGACTCATACGTGTCTGTGTATGGATGTATACAGTTACAGGCAAAATTAGGTACTCCCTCCGATCCATATTAGTGGGCATACCTTTGTCTAAATTCATATGTATCTAGTTAAGTATTTAGACTAGATACATGTGTATCTAGACAAAGTTGTGCCCACTAATATGGATCGGAGGTAGTACATAGATTAAGCTATCCGGAAAAAGAACTCGACTATTTTTTTATACTCCCTCCGATCCATATTAATGGTCTCAACATTGTCTAGATACGGATGCATCTAGTCTAACACTTAACTAGATACATCCGTATCTAGATAAAGTTGAGTCCATTAATATGGATCGGAGGTTGTACTGTGAAGAGCTCTTGACTGTTTGTTGCAAGATAACCTCGAAAATGCGTCAGAATAAACAAATCTTAGCTATACGACCGTCCGCCTGAGCTAAACTAGGATTAGAGCTCAATCATGGGCAAACTAATCGAGTATATGCCAGCTGCTAGCACCCGGTCAATGGGCTGAGAGCCTCCCGAGTAATTGAAATTTCCAAGTTTCGGAAGGAACTGGTGAAGTTGAAATTTCCAAGTTTCAGATTAAGAGTTAAATGGAGTTGACAAAATTCATTAGAAAAGATATTCTAGGAAGAACAGCTAAGGTGTAGCCGGCCAACCAAATAATACTAGTATCAGAAAAACTCTTGTGGTAGCATCACTAAGACTTTCTCAAAAAAATAAAAATAAAATCACTAAGACTTTTAGAAAGTCAAATAACTCAAATATAATTTAAAACAAGATTTGCTGCTGAAAATTATCTTCTTTCTCTGAAATCGCCTCAAGATTGTACCACTTCTTGATTGGTGTGTCGCATTTCTCCATCTTTCGCTGTAATGCCATATGACATATGAGTATGGTTAGCGAACAACACAACTAGTCACTCAACAAACATTTGTCTTTGCCACAAGCAAAGAAGTGAGCACATTTTTTTTCCAGTGAACCATTCAAAATCTTAATTAGGGAGGTAACATTGCACCCTGAAAGTTTGTGAACCTAAATGAATTAGATTGACAAGTTACCAAAACAGAAGGCATGTTTGGTTTGGTGATGTTCGGGCCGGTCAGCGTACCAGATCGTGTAGGGCCTATTTTTCCTAGAGTGGCATAACTTATCAAATCCACGGGAGATGAATACACATGTTGTTAGGTGATGCTAGCAAGCATGTTGTTTGTCGTTCTGTCTTTGAGTTCTCGACGAAATAGCACAAATGTGCCAATATTTGGTAAAATGGTTTATAATAAACGATTCTGTGTAGAAATTAATGAACAAAATAGTGGGCCTATAGAATAGCTTAACCTGCAACCTTGTATGAAAGTGAGAGATATGATAATTGGAGCGATAAAGAATACATTGGATGAGTAGAATTTAAGCCATGGCATGGTTTTTCTGTAAGAAAACATATCAGACATTAACATATAACAGGTTATCCCCTGGGTCGAGTCAACTCGACACATGGATAAAAAAACCCTCCATGGATAATGTATGACCAGACCACTCATAAAACGGGAGTTAAGAGTCGGATTTTCACACTTTAAGAGTTCAATGACCAAGCCACTCATCTCATACAATTTAGTAGACCAATGGCGTGTTTACCTCGTAAATAAGAACAACTCGGTAATACTTCGTCAAACTTTAAATCAATTTGTCGAAAGTGAACAATTTGTCAACCGAGGGTTGTTTTAGATTTTTTTAGTTCTCGCTGAGTTTATTTATATCCACTAAGGGTTGTTTTAATGGACCGGTTGTAAATCTCACTCTGTGACTCTGTGTCACCGGCCTATTCATCACGAGGCCTAAAAGTATACCCAGCTGCAAGAATACTCATCAGAAGGCCCACATCAACAACAAACTTCGCGACGAAGGCAGTCGGCCCTAATAACCCAACCCAACAGCCAACGACTTCCACCAGCCGTCCCAGTACGCCATTCCCTCCCCCCTCCGCCCACCACCGCAGAGTGAGATCGCCGGCGACGACGGCGCGGAGATGGCCGCGTCGGCCCTGGCGGCGTCGGCGGCGGCGAGCCAGTCCCTGAGGAACCGCGAGATCCTAGACACCGTGGGGACCACCGCGGCGGCGCTCTCGCTCGCCGGCTCCTCCTTCATCGTGCTCTGCTACCTCCTCTTCCGCGAGCTCCGCAAGTTCTCCTTCAAGCTCGTCTACTTCCTCGCCGTCGCGGTGAGGCGCTCGGACCTGAGAGCTCTAGTTTATGAGTTTGAGATGCTGGTTGCGTGATCTGGCGTTGGTGCGGGGTTCGGAATTTGGGGCTTGTGGCGCGATCTGCGAGCAGTGAGCAGTATTTTGGCCTGTAATTGCGTGATTTTGATGCCTCGTTTCGTTACTTTAGCTATATTTTGCACGTACGAGTTGAAGTAGACGTAGAGAATTTGGTGCAGGAAGTAGTAAAGACTGGACTGGGATCGTCAGAACTATGCATAGAATTTTGACCCATGATGCTCATTTCTACCAGTTGGGGCCATGAGAGATTCATTTTCCTGATAGTTTTGTAGCCGTGGCAAGTTTGAATTATTAGTCAAGTTAACCCTTGTTTCACGAGATGATCGAGATCATATGACTTGTTGCGATCCCCACATGGTGTGCTCCATTTTATTGAAGGTAGCAGTAGGATTTTTTTCGACATATATACTTGAATGTGGAGAAAACGGGCATCCAATATATTCCTTACCTTGTTCATTTGCAAGAGATCACATTGCCCCTGGCCTTAATTTTTTATTTAAACTTGCAACTGATGGGATGGTGAGCAATCCTTATTTCACCAATAGAATGCAGAATTCATTCTTAGAAAAATGATAGCTACATGTCCAGTCCAGCTAGTGAAAGCATTTGATGAAGCAAAGTTTCTTCATTCCCGTCATTGCTTTAGCTACTGTATGTTTCAGTTTTTCTGACAACGTTTACTTGAATTGCAGGATATGCTTTGCAGTTTATTCACTATAATGGGGTACGTTGATGTCTGTATAATTGATTATACTCTTTGCTGAACATAGTTGCTTCCTGTCTTTCTGATTATATACATATATTTGCTAATAAGCCACATAAAGAATTTATCATCGGTATTCTTACCAGCCTAATATTTTCCTACAAATAACAATATGAGGAATGTAAATGGATGTATAGCATTTTTTCTGGTAAAACAAAACTGAATGTTCTTTCTTCTCTTCCGTATTTTACATCTGCTATTTGCCATACGCATTGATCGCTGAGTTAGTGAGTTTATGTTATATGCTTGTGGCAGATTAATTTAGTGAGTTTGTTTTCTTTGATGTTGTAGGGGACCAGCAAATGCATTTTATTGCTTTGCGCATGACTACAGTGCACACTTCTTCTGTGTGGCTTCTTTTCTGTGGACAACCACTATAGCATTCACTCTTCACCGCACAGTTGTCAAGCATAAAACTGATGTTGAGGATTTTGGATTCATTTTCCACTTGTATGTGTGGGGTATGTAAGTTGTTCACCATTTCCCTGCGTTTCTTATAAATCATGTTTCCAAATTACTTGCAGCGACTTGTCCAACCAGGCAGCCAGTTAAAATGCATTCTTTGAAGAGATTGGATGTTGAAAACTTCATAATTCCATAGCTGTATCATCTGAGTGTAGTTAATTTGCTTCTGAAAATGGAATATTTCAGACCACATTGCTGTGCAAGGTCTGAACTAGAACGATCCATGTTTTTTATCCAAAAAAGGGTACATTTGCCTATATACATATGTATCTGTGGTTGTGATTGAAGGCCCACCAGATTCCTGGTCCATACATCTTTCACTCTATATGGTCATTGGCACTGCGACACTGCACTAGAAGAGATTTACGTTACTTCAGCAAGCAATTGAACATGCTCACTTGATTTCTTTCCATCTTTCCTCGCTGGGTTTGCTGATACTCTTCTTATGATTTATTTTAGACCAGACCGAAGTAGAGAACTAAGGAGTGGTATCATGCCATCATCTCCTATTGTACAACAAGTGTTTGTGCTCATAATTTCAACTAACTGAATGTATGGTAGGCAGAATTCAAATCCCACCAGACGTTGCTCGACACAGTCCTTTGTATGATGCCAATCTCTTAGTCTCGACAGATGGACCGCTTTCTCAACGAGAAAGAGCGGTCCATCTACCAATATAGACAATTCTTAAGGGGTTAGTCAACGTAAGTTCTCGTTCTTGTGAAAGTGGTCCATCCACCGAGACTAAGGGACCAGCGTCATACTAAGGACTATGTCGAGCAATGTCAAAAGGATTTGAATGCCACAGCCTATATTGCATTCATTACTGGGATTATGGGCACAAACGTTGGTTGTCAATCGAGGCCTTGGTGTAAAATAAATCATAAGGAAAGTATCAACAGACACCAATGAGGAAGACGGAAAACACAACTGAGCATGTTGATTTGATTGTTTAAATAACATGAATCTTTTTTGATCTGGTGTTCGAGTGCCAACAGTAAGAGAGTGAAAAGAGCGATGCCAGGAAGCGCATATGCACCATTTTTTTGGGAAAAAATCATGGGTATGCAACGTATACCCATGAATCATTCTAGCTCCGCCCTGTACCTGTGATGCATCATGATTTTCAGCCTTTATATTTATTAGGTTGCTATATCTCATGGCAACATTTATATATGGTGCACGTATGTACCCCTTTTTTGTGTTGATTTGAACCATGCATATCCTTTATGACAGCACCAGTTTCTGTTATTTCTCCATAATGAGTACGATTGATTGCATTTTCTGATCTCGTATAGCTGTAACCAACCATGTTTAGAAACTTAGAAAAAAACTCGACATATGAGCACTAGCACCTAGGGTGTTTTTCTAAGAAGTGAGACACCCTGCGGAAGCTGCGCTCGAATGCGGGAGCACGAGCGCACATCTGTGCGCTCTAGCCAACCAAGCACTGGTTGGTTCTCCAACTATGTTTAGTAACTTGTTCTGCAGATTTTGTTGTGTACTATCTGAGTTTACCACCGTAGTTATTTCGTGCAGATGATCACTGTGCTCAAAAATCAAAAATCCATTTCTCTTCAGTAGATTTTCGTCCTAGTTCACATTATGTGTACATGGTTTGTTTTAAACATAGATGAGTAGTACCTTGCAGATATCCATTTTAACAGTAGACCTCTACAACAATATTTTTATTACGGAAGGTCCTAGTTCAGTTGGCAAGGTTTTGTAATTCGTGTTTTGTTTCCTCAGGAACTTCACTAGCTACCACTGTATTACGTTCGATAGGAAGTGATTATGGAAGGCCAGGCACCTGGTGTTGGATCCAGCAGGGAAGCACGGGAAAGGTACATCTTTCTCTTTTATCGTGAGCTTGTCATTTTGGTTATAGGCACTCTTGTTGCTTAAACTAGGATACATTTGATCCTATTTTGCTTATTGGTGATTCCAAGACCCGCCCAAATAGTTAGAATTATGTTCCTGAAATGATCTACTGTTCCCATTTAGCATTTGAACTCCATCAATAGCTGTTATCAAATGGTTCAAACTGCTGCGCACAAATAATCACCATTTTTATGTATTGCTGACATATCTTGCTTAGACTACCTTCAGATTTTAAAAGACTTTAGAATATATTGACAAGTCATTTGTATAGTCTTCACTCTTTAATCCTGGGATGTAAACCTTGTCACTGTATCAGCTTCTTAGCGATTCCTTAACTAAAATGCCTTTACTTGCAGATCTTACACTTGATTACCTTTTACCTTCCACTTTGGGGTGCCATTCTCTACAATGGGTTTACATACTATCAAGTAAACCGGATGTTGAACAATGCGACTCGGGTATGTACACAGCACACATTTTGTTAACTTTTTTCTCTTGTATATTGACTATTGAGGGTAGGGTGACCGAGGCTTGTATTGTAGCCCTTGTCAGGTTCTGCTCTTTCTGCTTGTATCTTCTAAAAGTTAATGTTAATTTGTAGATGGCTGTTGGCATAAGTGATCGACCAATTCAGTCTGACATGAGGGCGGACAAAAAGGTATATGTGTTACATACAGGCTGATCAACATATTTTGACTAAAAAGACTGTTCAACATTGTTAGTTCATAAGCTCTTTCTGTGTTTTCCTACTTCTTGGCTATAACTGATAAAAATTTACAACTGCTCTTATTGTGAGGAACATGTTATTATGTGTTATCCGCTTATTTATCATGCTACCTTGGCCTGTCCATAATCAGCTTCTTACCATTATACGGTACCTTCCGCAGGCATTTAATCGGTGGGGTTATTATCCTCTGATTTTAATTGGTTCATGGTCTTTCGCGACAATCAATCGTCTGTATGACTTTGCCAATCCTGGGCACAAAATATTCTGGCTATCCATTCTTGATATTGGGTTTGCTGGACTTATGGTGAGTTTGGGATGCTTTTGTCTATCATTCTAGACTAGATACTTCTGAATTCATATGATGCAAAGCTGTAAACTCGGAGTTCCTACTTCCTGGAGATACTGAACCAATCCATCCACACATTGTTTTTTCAGTTCTATTAATAGTTGCACCCCAAATGACTTGTATTTGCTAGTCTTCATTATAAAACGAAATTAGTCTTATGGATTAGGCTAAAGTCTATCATCAAAACCAGCCTTCGTGCATTTGTGAGTTATGACTCTTTTGTAGTTCTATTTGCTGGAATCATACTGTTCATTCATGCCAATACTATGTACCAAATTTTTTCTGTTATTATCCTTGCGTGATCTTTGTTGTTGTTGTTGTATCCTTGCGTGATCTTCTTACTTTTCATCATTTTCCAAGACTGGACTAATTACCCCGACACTTTTAGGGCCTTTTTAACTCGATTGCTTATGGTCTCAACTCTTCAGTGCGCAGAGCAATCGCAGAAAGAATTGACATGTAAGTTGTCTTCTGTAGACCCAACTTTCCGCAACCAATTCTCGTTGTAGTTTGTAGTCATAAAGGATTTGCTTCCAAAAATTTCCAGGTTTCTACCGGAGAGAATCAAAAGGACCCTTCCTACTTTGTCAAGATTGAAAAGTCAACAAGAAAATGAGCTGACTTCTCTTATTGTTGAGAGCAATAACAGATACAATAATGCTAATGCTACCAGTAGTAGCACCTAGGAGTTTTTCTAGTTTACTGAATTTGTTCATATCTTTTGGGCTCCTTGTTCGGCGAAGGGTGTATGTATGTAGTGTACCATTGACATCACTGTAGGAGAAGATGCTTAGTACTTGGCATTGACCATTTGGCAAATTGCGTTGTCCACGGTACATAAGAGATTATTTAGGAGATAGCCAACAATGGGTAGATACTCTCTGATGTTCATCTGTAGCATGTAGGTAAAGTTTGTGAGACTTCTCTGATCTTCTAGCCCCGCCATCTTGTTGTACTTGTTGAAAACTTCTCTGACCGGTTTCGCACAACTGACTGACTATTGATACACCTTGATGCTCTTGTAAAACTAGGCGCTGTTCAATTACTGTTTTTTCTCCCCTCTCCTCAGTTAGTCTCTAGTATTAGTTGCAGCTAGGATGAAGTAATCGTAATGCAGTTTCTTCAGTTATCTACGTACCTGCACCTCAGTGGTAATACTATTTAATACTAGTACTTCCCATTGTTTTTTTAAACGAGATACTAGTACTTCCTATTGAGCATGGAGTTGCTCAAGTTTCCTACTACTACTCCTACTTAACCCTATAGATGAATCGCAAATCCATCGAGTAAGGCAAATAAGTACGTATTAAAAATTTATCGCTAGAGCAGTAAGTCAGTACTAGACTGATAAAAGATGATCCAGCAAGCCCTAGGCGCGCAACGTAGGGGCTGTGCCGCGACCTGATAATTGCAGATACGCGTAGGAATATATGCCGTGCGTACTTTGGTGGGTTCCCTGCGCTGTGTGTATGGAATATGGATGCACACAACCATAGGCCACTGCAAGCTCACTTCCACTCCACATTTGCCCGGAGATCGGGAGAATGGGAGTATCTGTAAGCTCGGGTACCAAGGCCAACTTCCGACACTCGATCTGTCGATCGATCGATCCCAACTTCCCCTTCCCAAGGGCCAAGGCTACCTGGGAAAATATCAAACTGACCTCACGACGCAAGTTCTTGTGAGCTTCCAACTGGAATGCATTTCACTTCTTCAGGAATGTCACCTAAATTGCTAATCCAAATCTTTTGGCATAAAAGGAACTTCCAAACGAGGTTTGTCCTTTTACTGTCCTCGTGTAGTATCTCTGCAAAAAACAGCGTTAAATAAACGATTCAAACGAGGTTTGCAGATTGCACACATCCTTGCCTATGCACACTCCACGGTTCTCGAGGATAGGCAGATCCGGTGGGGGCACATAGCCATACTGAGCAAGCCCACATTTGTGCTTGTGCACAGTGGGGGCAAGGGTGACACATCCCCCGGCTGCACATCTCTGAGGGAGGGGTGGGCCCGTGGGAGGCAAAAGGAGAAGGAAAAGAACCCCCACTTCATGTCTTCTCCTCTCTCAGTCTCAGCACTTCATGTCATCCCTCCTCTCTCACTCCACTTCATGTCTTCATCCCCTCCCCACGCGGCCACGCCCCTCTGCAAACCCACATTTGTGCTTGTGCACACAGTGGGGGAGGGGTTTCATCCCCAGTCTGACACCCCTGGTTGCACATCTGTGGGGGAGAGAGGGACGCAAAAGGAGAAGGAAAAGAGGGTGGACCGATGGTGGCAACGGAGAAGGAAAAGGAGTCCACACATCATCCCCTCGCCCCGCCCCTTGTCCCTCTCTCGCCTATTAAAAGACTTCGTCTCACCACTAATCTCTCACACTGAGCTCTTCCTCCCGAGTGATCTGCTTGCTCGCTGTTTCTTCCCAGCACCTTGTCGGCCGATAATGGCTGCTTCACTCCTCTCCGACGCCGCCACGTTCGCCCTCCGCGTCGCCTTCAGCTGCGCCAGCGCCATGCAGCAACATGTTCCCGCTTTCTTCCTTCACGGCCCCACCGCTGCGCCCGCGCTCAACCGCGTCCTCGACGCGGCCGTCGGCGTCCTCATCGACAGGGCCGTCGGCGTACTCCACATCGACATGGTCATCGGCGTCCTCCACATCGACACGGCAGCCGGCGTCCTCCACATGGACATGGTCATCGGCACCCTCATCGGCATCCTCCACATCGACACGGCCGTCGGAGTCCTCCTCCACATCGACATGGTCATCGGCACGGTCATCTGCGTCCTCCACATCGACACGGCCGTCGGAGTCCTCCTCCACATCGACATGGTCATCGGCACGGTCATCTGCGTCCTCCACATCGACACGGCCGTCAGCGTCCTCAACGTCGACATGGTCATCGGCACCCACATCGACCCGGCCGTCGGCATCCTCCACGTCTCTTTCTGGGCTGTCTTCCTCGCCGTCGTCCGGGTCGTCCTCCTCCTTGTATTATTCGCCTCCTGCATGGTCGCCGCCCTCGCGGCCGTCGTCGTCTACCTCAATCGCGCCCGGACGTCCAGGAGTAGAGAGCGGCGTCTTGCTTTTCTTTTATTCGCCTCGTTGTTCCTCCTCACGGTGGCCGTGGTCCTCATGGTCGTCCTCTTTCTCGCTATTGTGTAGACGGCGAGGAGTGAAGACATAACACAGCGGCACGGGATCGAAATGGTTACTATTAGGAGTATCTGGTTGTTTACTGCAAGGTCTAAGTATGTATTAGTCGCAGCTAGGATGAAGTAGTTGTAAACTTGTAATGGAGACTATGGAGTTTCTCAGTTATCTCTACGTACCAGTGATAACGCTTTGTACTACTTGCCTCAAGTTTCCTAGTACTTAATCATATAAATTCAGCACAAAGATTATATTTTTCCTTTAATTTCTTTGTTTCCAGATTCTGCTAGTACCTAGTAGCTAGGCGTGCATTTTCAGAATAGTTAAGGTAAGTCGCAGTACTCAAATCGAATGAATAACAAGATGAAAAATGCCAGCTCTAATATAAGTGGAATAAAGAAAAAACATAACATTGATGCATGCAAAATCCATTGGGTAAGCAAGAGATGAAAATTTTATGGCCAGAAAATAAAGAACAAAACGAAATCAATCCATCCATGCGGGCAGCAATTCTTGGGAAGATTTATGTTTTCGGGTAAACTAATCTTCAATCTTTTGTTATCATACGGGCATTAATGCTAACGTTGCACGAAACTGCACTGTTGGCGTTCCGAATGGAGGAAATGGAATCCTAGCAAATCCACACATTTTAGTCCCATGTAGCGGTTTTTAAATATTCGCATGACCAACGCTTTGCTTGGACGTTGTGTGGGTGTGGGACTGTGACCGGAAATTCACAATGGCTCCTGAGTTATATGCTCCTGTACGTACCAATTTTATTTTGAAAAAATATTAAAAATTTAATCATATAAAGTTGTCTATATACGTGTCAAGTTTCGATGTGAAATGACATTTGTATTGCTCTGTGCAAAAAAAATTAAACAAATATTTCAGAGGTACGTCTAGATATTTTGTATTCACACAAAAAGTCTCACAAAAGAACCATTTTTGTGGGCTGTACATTTGTGGGTGCTGTACTGCTGTTAGAGTTTCGGGGAGCGGGGAGCGGGGTGCGCAGAGCCACCTGAGCATGTACTCTCGCGTGGCGGTATAGGGAGCTGTGCCGCGAGGAGGGGAACGCAGAGATGGCATCCCTTGCGTTGAGATTATGGGTCATCTGTGCTGGGACCCAGGGCTCCCCCGCTGTGTGTAACACGAAGGCCACCTGAAGAAAAATACTAAACTGACCTTACCACGAAAGTTCTTGTGAGCTTCCTTCGAAATCTAACATTTCACCTCCTCCGAAATTCATTTCCCATCCGTTCCTGGTTGCACATTTGTGGGGGAGACGGCAACGCTGAAAAGAACACACTCCATGACTTCATCCCCTCCCTCCGCACACCCTGCCCCCCTCTCGCCTATTAAAATACTACGTCGCTTCCTACATTCCGACCACCACTAATCTCGAGCTCTCACACTGAGCTCTCACTCTCGAGTGAATGCGCTTCCTGTTTATTCCCCACACTTGCCCCGTTGCCCGTGCTCTATCATTGGGGATCCATCTTGCGTTTCCCGTCCCACCCCTTTGTACCGCTTCCAAATCTCGAGCTTGCAGACCGACAATGGCTGCTTCCCTCCTCTCCTACGTCGCCGCGTTCATCCTTCGCGTCGCCATCGCCCTCGCCATGCAGCAACACCTTCCCGCCTTCTCCCTTCAAGGCTTCGCCGCCGCGCCCGCGCTCAACCGCGTCCTCGACGCGGCCCTCGGCGTCCTCATCGAGCCGGCCGTCGACGTACTCATCGACGCGGCCCTCGGCATCCTCCACAACGCCTTGCGGGCTGCCTTCGTCGTCGACGTTCTGGCTGTCCCCCTCCTCGCCTCTTGCGTGGTCGCCGCCCTCGCGGCCGCCGGCGTCCTCAACGACGCGGCCGTCGGCGTCCCCCACATCGCCTTCGGGGCTGTCTTCCTCGCCATCGTCCGGGCCGTCCCCCTCCTGGCTTCATGCGTGCTCGTCGCCCTCGCGGCCGACGGCGTCCTCAACGACACGGCCGTCGACGTCCCCCACATCGCCTTCGGGGCCGTCTTCCTCATAATCGTTCTGGCTGTCTCCCTCCTCGTATTATTCGCCACATGCGTGGTCGCCGCCCTCGCGGCCGTCGTCTACTACCTCGACTGCACCCAGGCGTCCGGGACTAGAGAGCGGCATCTCGCTCTTCTCATTCGTCTCGTTATTGCTCGTCACAGTGGCCGCGGTACTCCCCGCTCTGGACGGTGAGGACATGGAACAGACAGCGGGGACGGCAAGTGGTGACTAGCAGGAGTACTTAGTAGTTTACTGCAATGTCTAAGTATGCATTAGTCGCAGCTAGGATGGAGTAGTTGTAATGGAGTTTCTCAGTTATCTACGTACCTGCACTGATTTTGTAGTACTTGCCTGAAGTTTCCTACTTAATCATATAAATGCAGCACAGAGACTATGTTTTCCTTTAATTTTTTTGTTTCAACTTTCAAGACAGTGCTAGTAGCCTAGTATCCGTGCATTTTCAAAATAGTTAAGGTAAGACGCAGTACTCAAATCGCAGGAATAACACTCGCCAGGAGCGGTGCGGTGGCCGGAGCTCCTCCCGGGTTGGCGGCGCGCTGTCTTGGTGGCGGCGTCGTGCGGGGGGAGCGGGAGGCGTGCTGGTCCGTTGCGGCGCGTGGTTGTGGGTCGCTCCCGGCTCTGGATGAGCGTGCGGGCTGTGTTTGGGGATGGAGGTGAGGTGCGACTGGTGCAGGGGTCGAAGGTGTGGAAGTTTTGGTGGTCGGCAACGAAGGAATGAAGCTCGCAAGCCCAGCTCCAGTGGTCTTGTTGATTTGCGGCCTCTTTTCGGGTTTGGAGGAGCTCCGGGCGAAAGCCCTGCACTGACCACGGTCGGTGCCGGCGACAATGGCGCTTTGGGCGTCATCTTCCTCCTTGGAGGTGTCGTCGTGGACTCCTTTTTTCACCCGGAGAACCCGAACCTTTTTCGGAGAGAAAAAAAGGAGCGGACGACGACGACGTATCCGTCGCTTCCCCCTTGGGGGCATCGTCTTGGAGAACCAGCTGGTGTCTTTTGCGTGGAGCTCCTTTTACGCCAAGGTTTTGCGGCAGGTGGCGGCGTGGATGTCGAGGCTGGTGTGGCGGCAGCAACTGCGGCTGTCTTTTAGGCCGGGGCGGCGGCCCCGGATGTTGGTACGACGTCCGTGGTCTGCGAGTAGCTCTCCTTGGGCAGCTTGGGCTGCGGGTGGCTGCTTCGTGCGGCGTCGTGGCTCGGTGGCGAGCGGTGCTATGTCGGGACGGCGGTCCCGGAAGGGGGTGCTGGCGGCGAGGCTGTCGGGGCTGCTGGGGCAGCGGCAGCAGCGGTTGCCTTTTAGGCCGGGGCGGCGGCCCCGGATGTTGGTACGGCGGCCGTGGTCTGCGAGCGGCTTACCTGGTGCAGCTTGGGCTGTGGGTGGCCGAGTCGTGCGGCGTCGTGGCCCGGGTGTGGGCGGTGGCATGTCGGGGCGGCGGCCCCGGAAGGTGGTGCAGGTGGTTTGCGCAGGGCGTGACGGAGGGTTGGATGTCGGGGCAGCGGCTCCGAGTTTTTCTGCTTCATCGAGGGCGTTCCTCCTTGGTTCGTGTGGGCGACAAGGCTGCTCTCGGTGCTGTTCGTCGTCGGGGCTCCCCGGTGGTGGCCGCTTTCATCTTCGACGGAGTGTCCCGTGCCTGCTCCTCCCATAGCAGTTGCGGATTCTCCTCTCCGGCAAGGGTGGATGGTTGGCCGGCTGGCCGTGGAGTGGGTGTTGTGTGGGCTTTGCCCCGTGGCGTTCTTTGTTGCTGTTGTTGGTGTCTGTTGTTTGGTTTTCGCCCGGTTTCTTCCACTAATAAACCGGGCACCTTCTGCTTAATTAAAATAAGGGGCAAAGCTTTTGCCTCTCGTTTCAAAAAAAAAAAACAAAGATAATATTGCTCAATGCAAATCCAGCCGTCCAGGTAAGCAAAAGATTAAAATTTTAGTAAGCTACATTGACAAAGGGAAATCAATCCATGCATGGGGGCAGTAGATTTTTTAGGAAATTTATAATCTTTAATCTTTTATTTTCGTATGCGCATTCATGCTAACATTTTCTCATAAAAAGTAAGTGAAAATAAATGAATAAAACAAGGCTGTTGTAGATTACACAGCTTATTGCATCTGAATCCTTCTTGCTTCCATATTACCCACATCTATTGTAGATTACCGCGCATCATTCCCCGCTCCCCACGGGTTAATTTTTTTCGAGTAACCACTTGAGAGGGCAGGACGTTCCTGCAATTCGTATAGAAGAAAGAATTGACCCAGTTTATAAGGAAAACCAGGCCTAAAAACCATACAAATGCCATGTTTATGAGAAAAACATGGCCAAAAAACCGCACAAGCAAGGGGACCGTCGCCCACACGACGCTAGCCTACCAAACGCCATAAAACACATCACCAACCGCGGGGTCGCCGCCTCGACTTACACCACTCGGCACCAAAGCCGCACACGAGCCACAACGCCGCACGACCCAGCTGTCTCGTAGCCCATGCTACCCTCGCTAAAGATGACCGCCCGCAGACCTCAACGTCGCGCCAAATCCGGGGCCGCCGCACCGACGTGGCAACCAGATCAAACTCCGTATTGCCCGGAGTCGAACTAGCCGAGTCGACACACTTGCTGCCCTCGCAGCACCAAGTCGCCACCCAAACCGCGCTAGGAGAAGGCCCTGTCCCGTAGGACCGTCGCTGTAGAGGGGACCAAGGCCACCGACTCGACGTGCCACCACTGTTCGGTGTCGCCACCCCGACATCCACCTCCCCTGACCACACCGCCATCCCGCCCAACCGCTGCGAAACCGACGCATCGCGAGGGCCAAGAGGTCCAAGGCGACGCCTCCAACATGGAAGTGACGTGTCCGTCACTGTTGCCTGCTCCGAGGGAGTTTAGGTTTTCACCCGGAGATCTTGGAGCCACTCGCGTCGGTCAGGATCAAAATTCCACGATGACACAAAAAAGAAGGGAACGACACCCGAAGGTGCCGCCGTCATCGGCACCGACCGGAGTGATGCAAGGCTTTCACCCGGACCTTGATCTGCCCGCGAAGCGCCGGGAGCAGCAAGAAAAGCAGAGAGGCGCTGTGGCACTTGCCGTCACACGCCGGAACCAAACTGTGGCGCCTCCTGCCACTCCTCCGCACCTTCTACCAGTTCCTGGGGCCGCCGCCCCAGCCTACCTGCAGCGCCGCGGCCGCAGCTTGCCCGGACAGGAGCTCAGCACTCCACACCGGAGCTAGCCTGACCGCGCCTAGGGCCGGGCCGCATGGCCCAGATCCAGCCCGGTCGCGCCCCCAACAACCGGCGCCGCCTCCACTGCTCCGCCGCTCCACCACCACGGACGGACGCAACCCCACTTCACCGGGCTCGACGCCGGCAGCCGCCGCCAAGACGCGCCTCCAGTTCCTCGCGCGGGGAGCCTCGATTGGAGAAGAAACATTGGCCACCACCTTCCTTGGGGTGCGCGCGGCTTTGTCGGCCTCTCCTCCGGCAGTGGCGGGTTAGGGTTTCCCCCGAGTTGCCCAGAGGAGGGAGACGTGGGGGTGGGTGGGTTCTGTATGAAGAGGTTTTTTCCTCACGGGTTAATGGCTTTCCTCCTCTTCAGCGCCGCCACGTTCGTCCTCCGCGTCGGCTTGTACCTTGCCATGATGCAACAAGCCCTCGCATTCCTACTTCATGACCCCACCGTCGTGCCAGCGCTAAACCGCGTTCTCGACGTGGCAGTCGGCGTCCTCATCGACAATAACGAGTCAATAGCGTACGCGTACAGCTTAGCCAATTCGGGTCGCTCCCGGATCGTGGGCTGCTGTAACTGAACCGACTCGGACGTGTGCGACGTTGTACCCGTTAGGGTTTCCCGAACCGCACTATATATTGTCGTGCACTGCGTGCGCCGTCACACACAAAAACCAATCTAGGTTTTGCCAATCTCGTGCCTTGCGCCGCCACCGTAGTCTACTCCATCCCGAGCGCCGGCGTGCACCGGCGAACGGGACAGCAGGTCTCCGGAACCTGTCGCTCTTGTGATCCTGTACGGGAGAGGGCGAATTAGGTATTTGAGAAGCACTTCGCGCGACTGCTCGCTGCTTTCACCACGACAGGTCGTCTACCAGCCGGCTTTGCGGATCGCCGCCGCAAGCATCGTCTGTGGCGACAAGCCTTCGCCAAGAAAGTCGCGAACTACATCGCTGCATCGACCATGGGTACTACGTCTTCAATCGTTCAGTACGTGTGTCGTATCTCTCCTAGTTGGATCAACATGTTTCCTGTTTACATGTTCTGCGATATGCTACTATTGTTCATGTTGATTAGTTGGATCAACACTACAGGAAAACGGATAGTTGCCTACGGCTAAATGTATGCCGACGGCATTTTGTCGGGGCCATCGGCATATATGGTTGTATGCCTACGGCTTTATAAAAGCCGTCGGCATACGTTTGGCCGTCGGCATATACTTTATATGCCTACGGCTTTTTAGAAAAGTTGTCGGCATACGTATGGCCGTCGGCAACTATGTTGTACGCCTACGGCTTTTCAAAAAAGCCGTAGGCATATGTTTGGCCGTCGGCATACAAATCTGCATCCGTTACCAACATGACGTCGCCACCTATACGCCGACGGCCACCTTATTTAGGCCGTCGGCATACAACTTTTTTTCCCAAATAAATAATCTGTGAGTTTGTATGGCTACGCCTTTTTGTGAAGAATTTTTTAAAAACTTTGTCAAAACTCAAGTTTATCATTTATCCTATCAACTAATACACATAAAAGAACTCCATGCCAAAGGATTTCTTTTTTTGAGTATTTTTTCACTTTCTTTTATTTTTTTGAAAAACGGTCAAAATGGCCGCCATGTCTATTCATTAAAAGGGGTCGAATTATTCAAAACTATCGACGGTTCTGTGATATAACCACTAGTTGTGTAACTTAAAATTATTTTTGTCAAATTTTCAGAGCAAACTATCACACACTTGTAGTTCAAATTTGAATTACTTTTGGAAAATAGGCATAAAGTCGTTTAAATAGGCAAAATTAGGTAGAAACCGAGAAAATTCCTAATATTTCTTGATTATCCATCAAATATGGTCAACTTTGTGAGATATTTGGATGGGTGCCATTTTGCACCATATTTTTTGTACTTGCTTCACAAAAAATATCATTTTTGACACTTAAAAAAAGGAAAATGATATTTATATAAGTAATTTGAAAAAACTCAGTTCTGCAACATTGTTTGTAATATCAAGATACAGCTATGTGTCAAATATGGACACATTATCACAAACTATGCCACGGGAATGATCATACCTAAGTCATTTGATTCGAAACTTATACATATTTATAGATGATTGATCTTTTTGTGAAGAATTTTTTTGAAAACTTTGTCAAAACTCAAGTTTATCATTTATCCTATCAACTAATACACATAAAAGGACTCCATGCCAAATGATTTCTTTTTTTGAGTATTTTTTCACTTTCTTTTATTTTTTTGAAAAAACGGTCAAAATGGCCGCCATGTCTATTCATTGAAAGGGATCGAATTATTCAAAACTATCGACGGTTCTGTGATATAACCACTACTTGTGTGACTTAAAATTATTTTTGTCAAATTTTCAGAGCAAACTATCACACACTTGTAGTTCAAATTTGAATTACTTTTGGAAAATAGGCATAAAATCGTTTAAATAGGCAAAATTAGGTAGAAACCGAGAAAATTCCTAATATTTCTGGATTACCATCAAATATGGTCTACTTTGTGAGATATTTGGATGGGTGCCATTTTGCACCATATTTTTTGTACTTGCTTCACAAAAAATATCATTTTTGACACTTAAATAAAGGAAAATGATATTTATATAAGTAATTTGAAAAAACTTAGTTCTGCAACATTGTTTGTAATATCAAGATACAGCTATGTGTCAAATATGGACACATTATCACAAACTATGCCACGGGAATGATTATACCTAGGTCATTTGATTCGAAACTTATACATGTTTATAGATGATTGATCTTTTTGTGAAGAATTTTTTTGAAAACTTTGTCAAAACTTAAGTTTATCATTTATCCTATCAACTAATACACATAAAAGGACTCCATGCCAAAGGATTTCTTTTTTTGAGTATTTTTTCACTTTCTTTTATTTTTTTGAAAAAACGGTCAAAATGGCCGCCATGTCTATTCATTGAAAGGGGTCGAATTATTCAAAACTATCGATGGTTCTGTGATATAACCACTACTTGTGTAACTTAAAATTATTTTTGTCAAATTTTCAGAGCAAACTATCACACACTTGTAGTTCAAATTTGAATTACTTTTGGAAAATAGGCATAAAGTCGTTTAAATAGGCAAAATTAGGTAGAAACCGAGAAAATTCCTAATATTTCTGGATTACCCATCAAATATGGTCTACTTTGTGAGATATTTGGATGGGTGCCATTTTGCACCATATTTTTTGTACTTGCTTCACAAAAAATATCATTTTTGACACTTAAAAAAAGGAAAATGATATTTATATAAGTAATTTGAAAAAACTCAGTTCTGCAACATTGTTTGTAATATCAAGATACAGCTATGTGTCAAATATGGACACATTATCACAAACTATGCCACAGGAATGATCATACCTAGGTCATTTGATTCGAAACTTATACATGTTTATAGATGATTGATCTTTTTGTGAAGAATTTTTTTGAAAACTTTGTCAAAACTCAAGTTTATCATTTATCCTATTAACTAATACACATAAAAGGACTCCATGCCAAAGGATTTCTTTTTTTGAGTATTTTTTCACTTTCTTTTATTTTTTTGAAAAAAGGTCAAAATGGCCGCCATATCTATTCATTGAAAGGGGTCGAATTGTTCAAAACTATCGACGGTTCTGTGATATAACCACTACTTGTGTAACTTAAAATTATTTTTGTCAAATTTTCAGAGAAACTATCACACACTTGTAGTTCAAATTTGAATTACTTTTGGAAAATAGGCATAAAGTTGTTTAAATAGGCAAAATTAGATAGAAACCGAGAAAATTCCTAATATTTCTGGATTATCCATCAAATATGGTCTACTTTGCGTGAATAATTGATGGGTGCCATTTTTCACCATATTTTTTGCACTTGCTTCACAAAATCCCTTTTCTATTTTTCTGAAAATAAATAACAAAACAGAAAAAAAACTGGATGTCGAGCCGGCTGAATTGGGCCAACATAGGCCCAACTAGGCCCAGCCATTGCATCTGACCTCGTCGTAGCCGTCCGACCCAAATCGACGGTTGCTGTTTGTCGCAGCCAGCACAAAGTTTATCAGAACCGATTCCTAACCCTAACCCTCACTTCCTCTCCCCCATCCTGTTCGCTCCACACGTACGAAAACCACGGCGGCGGCGCGCCAAAACCACGGTGTCCCGGTCGGCCTGCTCGCCGGCGCGCGCTTGCATCGCTAGTACGATGCGACGCACTCCGTCGAGCTCGCCGTACCGCGTCGCGCGCGTGTCCGAGAGAGCTGGGAGGTCGCTGGACGACGGCGGCAAGGCAGCCCTGGCACCCATCTTCGTCACGCGCACCTCGTGGTCGCCTCCATTCGGTTCATGGCGCTCGAGGCTGCGGAATCCGGTTGGGTCTGGAAGCCCTCCTTCCCCGCATCCTCCTCCGCCGCAGCTGGCCGGCACATCGCCGCTTCTCCATCCTGGAGGTTCTCCTCTGACGCGCTCGCCGGGAAAAAAGGTCGCACCATGGTCTCCTCTGTCCCTTCCTCACTAGAACGCACCGTAGTCTTCTACTTTTAGCTGTGCTGCGTAGATACAGATCGGATCTTAAATTACTAGCATGTTTTTGTGGTTTTGTTTCTCATGATTCGTACTGTACCCAGTAATAATTTGCTAAGTCACTTTGTGTCTATTAACCTTTACTAGTCTACACCCACATCTTTAAATTTTATTGCGAGCAGAGATGCAAGATGTTCTGATGTCGCCCAAGAGGAGGCTTTGTTCTGCTTGCTCTCCTTAGTTTTATGAATGCTGTGCGTCATGTTGTTGCTCAATGCAAGGGATTGTATATGGAAGACCAAATTTCTTTGCAGTAAAGCACAAATAAAATTGAAGCTATGTAGATTATTTGGAGCTGAAATGGGTCAAGAGCACATTAGTGTGTGTTTGCTTCCTTGTTATCTTCTGTTTGATATGACGCAATAGGTGTTACTTTCTGTCCAAACCTGGAAGTATACTTTTTGCTTGTCACCATCACCCATCAGTTGGGCTGTATACTTAATCCAACCCTTGGGATTTCTGTAATTGATGACCAAACTTGGTGTATGCCTAACTGTGACTACTTAGATGTATCTGTTGTCCGATTTGCTCCTTCGTCTTTCTTGGTATGCTTCTGCATATATATGTTGGTTGTAATCTGCTTTAACAATGCAAGTACTTGATACTCCATTCTGTTCTGGTAAGTAAATGGAACATCCCATGCCCACCACCATGCCGGTAGCACTTCTTCCTTGTTGAAGAGCATGGTTCTACTCCAGCACCATAACTGGTGCTTATATTATTAACTCGAGTGAATCTAAGCTTTTCTTTGTCAAATCACAACTAGAATGTGTCTTAACTTGGGCCAAATAATATGATCTAGAGTGACAGCTCGAGTTTGTGTTGAGTTGACATCTTGTGAACCATGAATGCATTGTGATGATTTTATTGATTTGACATCTTGTGAACCATGAATGGACTATGATCTCGTGAACCATAAACTGGATGCCTCCCTGGTAGAGTTTATTATGTGTATGTATATGCTTCAGTCAGATATTTGGCTGACATCTTGGGAACCATGGACTGGGTGCTTGAATCATTTAAAAAAAAATCTCAGCATTGGAGTTCCTGTCATCATGTGAGTATATAGACAGTGTACTAATGGACTGTTCTGTTGTGCTGCAGGTTGGGAGACTACATGATGTCATGCTTGGGGATATTTTTTTGCAATACTTGCAATTGCTGGCAATTGCTCTCGTGTGATGGTGGCGGCTTCATCACGTCGTGCGTTGGCCGTTGGCACATGGCAGCGGTGGATTTCTTTTTCAAATCTGTGGGTTAAGTGTAAGTTTCTTGTTCCTCTCTTTTCTCGCCGTGGATGTACCGTGTTTCGGCCATCGAGCCCATAACATGCTTGTGTAGGTTTAAGTGGTACAATGCTTGTTTAGGCTGCTTCTTAATGCTAGTTGTTGTCGTTGGCTTGGAGAAAGGCTAAAAAGAACAATTTCAAGATTGTTTGCTGCATCATTTTGCTATAGGATGCTCAAGTGAATCATGTTTGTCTGTTTGTACAACACAAAATTCGAGTAACAATTGTATTTCATTTGCTTGGCATCTAGGAAGTAGAATAATGCTCGATGTTATGGTGTCGTGGCAACTTCCCCGTTTGTGCCGTGGCAACTTCCCCGTTTGCATCATATTGTAATGTCATGCTCAATGAAAATCCACTCCCTCCACCATCAACTACTGTGTTGCCGGTCCTGCTGTGTTGCCTTTTTCTTATATTAAAATTTGAATGGCTGAATACTAGTAGCACCACATAACCATTCATAGGCAGCAATAGCATTGCATATGTAGGCAGCAGTACCACGCATATAACCATTTACAGGTATTACTACTACTGTGACAAGTTTTTCTTGTGAAATTACATGCCTTTGAATTGCCCAGGCCTTTATTGCTACTATTTTAGCTGTTTCTTGAACAGTTTTTTTTTTTTTTTGCTTTTGACAGGTGGCTGAAACAATTGTAATTGGTGGCTGAAACTAAATTGTGTAGGGGATTAACCATTGTTCAATGTTAATACAGTGTGATTTCCAACATTGTTCAATGTTAATACAGTGTGATTTCCAACAATGAATCATGTATTTGTAATTAGCCTTTAATTGGCTAATATTTTTTTTTTGGTTCTGGTTGTCAAATATGCCGACGGCTTTTACCGTAGGCCTTTCCCTACTTGGCCGTCGGCATACATACCGTTTGTAGTCACCAGATCATGCCACGTGGCCGCTGTATGCCTACGGCATTTGCCGTCGGCATAGCTTTAGACGGCGTCAGACGGACGTGAGACGTATTTTTTTGCCGACGGCCGAGCGTTGCCGACAGCCAATGAAAACCGTCGGCATATGTGGTGTATGCCGACGGCTAATGTATGCCGACGGCTTTTTCTTTGTATGCCGAGGGAGCAGAACACGACGGCAAATGCCGTCGGCATACATATTTGCCGTAGGCATATATGTATGCCTACGGCATTTGTGACTATGCCGACGGTATTTGGCCGTAGGCAACTTGTCGTTTTCCTGTAGTGACATGTTTCCTGTTTACATGTTCTGCGCTGTTCAATTACTGTTTTTTCTCCCCTCTGGGTACATGGTTTCACCTTAATACTGTCGTCTTTTGTGTGAGAACCCCTTCTCTACAGCTTCTTCTAACCTTAGTATATTCGGTTCCAGTTTCGGGCCATGACAAAAAGTTTGGCCTGACATCGAACTTTTTGGCTAGTGCAGTGCATTTTCGTCCTTCAAAGGCATCTAGCATATGGAATTTGGAGAACAATCTCGAATATGTAGCTGCATGTTCACGTGAGACGTCTCAGCTGACAGGTCGTGTCAAGTTTCGGTGACACATCCCCCGGCTGCACATCTCTGAGGGAGGGTTGGGCCCGTGGGAGGCAAAAGAAGGAAAAGAACCCCCACTTCATGTCTTCTCTCTCAGTCTCAGCACTTCATGTCATCCCTCCTCTCTCACTCCACTTCATGTCTTCATCCCCTCCCCACGCGGCCACGCCCCTCTGCAAACCCACATTTGTGCTTGTGCACACAGTGGGGGAGGGGTGTCACATCCCCTGGTTGCACATCTGTGGGGGGAGAGAGAGAGGACGCAAAAAGGAGCCCACACATCATCCCCTCGCCCCGCCCCCTGTCCCTTTCTCGCCTATTAAAAGACTTCGTCTCACCACTAATCTCTCACACTGAGCTCTTCCACCTGAGTGATCTGCTTGCTCGCTGTTTCTTCCCAGCACCTTGCCGGCCGATAATGGCTGCTTCACTCCTCTTATATTAGAGCTGGCATTTTTCATCTCTTGCTTACCCAATGGATTTTGCATGCATCAATGTTATGTTTTTTCTTTATTCCACTTATATTAGAGCTGGCAGTTTTCATCTTGTTATTCATTCGATTTGAGTACTGCGTCTTACCTTAACTATTCTGAAAATGCACGCCTAGCTACTAGGTACTAGCAGAATCTGGAAACAAAGAAATTAAAGGAAAAATATAATCTTTTTTTTTTGAAATTTCAAGGAAAAATATAATCTTTGTGCTGAATTTATATGATTAAGTACTAGGAAACTTGAGGCAGGTAGTACAAAGCGTTATCACTGGTACGTAGAGATAACTGAGAAACTCCATAGTCTCCATTACAAGTTTACAACTACTTCATCGTTCATCCTAGCTGCGACTAATACATACTTAGACCTTGCAGTAAACAACCAGGTACTCCTTTTTTTTTGCGAGGGAAATTGCAGTTACAACCGACCAAGGTTCTTACAGAAAAGCCCAGGAAAACGAAGAAATTACACATAGGTCCAGCCTGAGCTCTGGCGTCGTCTTCATCACGCGCGACGCGTCGCCGGCGAAGTCTGCCGCACCACCTCCAAACACTTGGACTGGGAGGCCCCCCGTGGACAGAGAGTCGACGTACCTCGGTGCCGGAACACCTCCACCACGCACGACGGCGGCGACACCACCTTGGTCTTCACGAACCGCAGCTTCAAGAACGTCAGACGCCGGATCCGTGCCGGTGAAGGGGGCACCCTCTCGAGGCCTCCGAAGAGCCGCGAACGAGGGCCTGGCGGCGGATCCGCGGCGAAGCTCCAGGAGCCACACCACCGGAAGGGAAGACCGCCACCAACAAACTCCACCGACGCCACCGCTTCCACCTCGACGCCGCCGGCAGCACACCCCACGCACACCTAATTCACATAGCCGGATCCGGGGATTCCCCGTCCTCCCGCCGCCGGAGCGGCCGCCGGAGGGCGGGGAATCACGCGAACCGCCGGTGAGGAACCGGAGCGCACGAAGATCGCCCAAAAATCGCCCTTTTCGCACTGTAGCAGGGGAAAAGGTGAGAAGGTCCAACTCTTCCCATTAGGCTCGTGTTAAACGGAACAACCAGGTACTCCTAATAGTAACCATTTCGATCCCGTGCCGCTGTGTTATGTCTTCACTCCTCGCCGTCTACACAATAGCGAGAAAGAGGACGACCATGAGGACCACGGCCACCGTGAGGAGGAACAACGAGGCGAATAAAAGAAAAGCGAGACGCCGCTCTCTACTCATGGACGTCCGGGAGCGGTTGAGGTAGACGACGACGGCCGTGAGGGCGGCGACCACGCAAGAGGCGAATAATACGAGGAGGAGGACGGCCCGGACGACGGCGAGGAAGACAGCCCAGAAGGAGATGTGGAGGACGTCGACGGCCGGGTCGATGTGGGTGCCGATGACCATGTCGATGTCGAGGACGCCGACGGCCGTGTCGATGTGGAGTGTTGGTGCTGCATCTCGCAGCGCCGCTTCTTCTACCTCTAACTCTCTTTCTCACCCAAGAACACCCACGCACACATACACCAAGGAAGAAGAACACACGAAGCTTTGCCCAGCCCACTCTTCCTTGATGAACAACAAGAGACTACATTGTTTTGTCTCAGCCCTCACGGCCTTAACTTTTCATTAACTGAATGGAACATATATATACACAGGACCCTGGCACTTGTGCCATGAACTCACGCCACTACCGGCCGTCACACTCGGCCACTAACCCAACTAACTCCACGTACTAGCTAACCACTAACTAGCTGACTTAATCTATTCTCTCTCCAGGAACCACACGACCTGACCAACATGCAAACACCTAGCTAACAAACTCCATGCATGCGCTACTAAGCCAAACTACCTGACCACCGAGTCTCTCGGCTAGCTCGGTAGCTCCATGTAGCACATCGATCTCTCCAGGTCTGCAGCACCGCATCACACGGCACCCGGCATCTCGCCAGCACGCTCCTCCAGCTGAAAGCCTGAAACTCATCGGTACCATGCCTAACCATGCGCCGACTAAATGCAAACATGCAGATACATGAACATGACAAGATTAAACCTAACATGGAGGACGCAGATGACCGTGCCGATGACCATGTCGATGTGGAGGAGGACTCCGACGGCCGTGTCGATGTGGAGGATGCCGATGACCATGTCCATGTGGAGGACGCCGGCTGCCGTGTCGATGTGGAGGACGCCGATGAGGGCGCCGATGACCATGTCGATAGTTGCTCGGCGGTGTGCTGATACGCTCGGCGTTGGTGGAATCTGGGAGGAATAATGCGATGGCGCTGACGCCGTGCTCTTTTGCCTGCAAAGAATCAGGGACCTAGGAAAGACATCGCTGCCTTGTGCAAAACTAGCAGCTGGCCTCCAATATAATAATGTTAACGGAACCGGCTGCTCTTGTGTATGTGGGCCGTAGACCGTAGTAGGTCACAGACCATACGGACCCGCGTGAAGAAAAGGCACATAGCAGGAGAGCTGTTCACGCAAACCAACCTGTGATGGGATGGTTAGTAGGGTGATTGTACCCTCAGCTCAGCAGAGTTCAAACCTCATGTTTGACATCTGTGTTGCATTTAGGCGGAATATTCTTTCAGTGGTAGGAGATGTTCCTGTCGACAGCGAGCCGCCCGTGGTGACTTCGTCAATCTCAAGACTTGATCCGCCGGCTCAGTATTTCGGAGGTGCTCATAGGGGTAGGGTGTGCGTGCGTACGTTCATAGAGGTGAGTATATGCGCGTGTATGTGAGCGTTTGCGTTTGTACTGTGTTTCTCAAAGAAAAAGGAGAGTTGTTCACATACCATACGGGATACGGCCTACGATATAGTCATGCATCCGGCGAAGTAGCCAGCCAATACATTTGTGTACCAGTACATGTCACTTGTCTGGTAGGACGAAGAGGACGCCCTAAGGACCTGTTGTAGGATTCAATCCTATAAGAAATTTTCCTTTCTTACTTGTTTGATTTGTAGGATTCGATCATATAGGAATTTTTTCTAAGAAATCATTTATACTACTTTATAGAAATTCTAATATCCACTCCAACCTTTTGTTACAATTTCTTTGGTGGAATCAAACAGGTATAAACCAAATCATATAAAATTGAAATGCGCATGACATGACAATCCTATACTTTTTCTATCTCTACATGTTTCCTATCATACGAATCAAACATGCCCTAAAAATGTAGGACGTGACTCACTGGAGCGGTTCGGGGAGGTTTGGTTGGCTCTGTCCCTCCACCTTGCCCGGGAGTATAGTAGTACAGTACAGTACAGTGCTTCTCCTAAAGTTTTGCATATGTGCTGTGCGTCAGAAAAGGTTGTGCGTGAGATTTGAAAGTGTTGTGTACGAGAGAGAAAACAGTACAGTACCTCCACCTTCAGATCATACGGTCCCACTCCCATCCATCACACATCCCTCTTCTCTATACTAGGGGAATAAGCGCGGACTTCGCCGCGCCCGTGGATTTGAAAAAAAAATTAGTTTTTTTCGAAAGATTGAATTTGAAATTTGGATTAGAAAGCTCCGGCATGGTTTTCCTTCCTTCTTAACTTTTTGCAAATGTTAGCTAAAGATTGTTCATATTTCGGGAAGTCCTGCAAAATGAGAAGTTATCCATATTTGAATTGTCGTAGCTTTTAAGAAAGTGAATAAATTTGGAAAGCACTCCAAAATTTTAAATTTGAACTTTGCTTGCATGTCATAATTAGAGATCATTTTTTTTGTGTGTTCTCTTATACATCTTTATTAATATATAGGTAGACTAAATTTTCCTGGTTTTTAATAAAAAAATTTAAATAAGGGTTTCCTTTTGGAGAAAAAAAACATGGCATAATTAGAGATCATTTTTTGTGTGTGCTCTATTTATTAATATGTAGGTAGATTAAATTTTCCTGGTTTTATATCATTTGGGAATTATTTCATTTTTTTAAATAAGGGTTTTTTTTTAGGGAAATAAAAAAACGGAGCTGACATGTAGGCCCGCACTGGCGTCATGCTGACGTCAGGGGTGCAGTTCTGGCCACGGCGGCGCCGTGCTCGCCGGCGGCGCGCCGCCGCGATATGGCACGCGCGGCTGCCCGCGCCGGACGCGCCTCCTCGCGGGCGACCCGCATGTGGCGGCGCCGCCCATTTTGGGTCGCCGGAGCGGCGCCGGCGGCCTGCGGGAGCGGCGGAGAGCCACGCGGACGGTGGCGACAATCCCGGCGTAGCGACGGCGTCCCGGCGGCCGATACACGGCCAGGAGGGAGATCTGGAGGCGGCGGAGTGCGCCATGCCCGTAGATCCGGCGGGGGAGTGGCGTACCGGCGGCAGCGCGAAGCGGCGGCGGCGGCGACCTCGGCCGCGCGGGAGAGAGAAGGGGAGAGAGGGGAGTTGTGTCCACGTTTTTGCATGGAAGTCCTTGGGATTTCGGGAAATTGTAGGACAGTCCTTTGCGGGGGGTTTTATGTAAAGTTGCTGCGTTAAAATCCGTGCGGGAGGGTGACCGGCTGGCCACCGAGTTCACCGGCCGGTAACCGGGCGACGTGTCACTCGCCCATTGGTCAAAAATAGGCCTGCTACAGTGTTTGGCGTCTGGGGGCGACGTGGATGCATCTGGGCCGTCCGTCGCGCCGATCGGACGGCCCTGGATTGCGGGCGACGTGGACGAATGACGGGGCACGGAATCTGCCGTCTTTTATATATAGTAGAATATTGACCGACATCGAGCAGGGTATGGAAGGAACGGCACCATGTACGACCGCCATGGATCGACGCCCAAAGCGTACATACGCGAGTTGCAGTGTAAAAGTTGTCAGCCCCGAAAAGAACCGAAAAGAAAGGGGTGAGAGGATTGCTAGTGCATGTTCAAGTACTCCTGAAAGCCGAACACTCGCTCGTTATTTCTGGAACCTCCCTCTCTCTACAGTGCGCAGAGGCGATCTCAGAGGCGACTCGGGTTTTCCCGGCGACCGTCGGCGTATCCGCGGGATTCCTCTCCCTCCGCCGGCAGCTACGGCGGCGGGAGGGTGGGGAATCCCCGGATCTGCGTTCCGGCGTTGTAGATAGGGGGTTTGTGGGCGGCGCTGGCGTGGTGGGGTCGCCGGCGTCGTTCTTTTGGTGCTCTGTGGCTTCCCCGTTCCGGCGTCGTCGTCGACGGCGTTGCCAAGCTGCAGGTGAGTCACCCATCTGCCGTTGCTATCTCCGGCGGCGACGGCAGATTGGTGGCGAGTGTACAGGAGGCCGGCGGAGGAGGTTCAAGATGGCGGCTGTGCGGGCTCGTGGTGGGCTGGTGGAGGATCTGGCCATCTCTGGTGAGGTGGTTTGGCGCAGGCCCCGGATCTGGAGCAGTTCGAGCTTGGGGAGGCCCCCCGGCCGATGCTGCTGCTTCGTCTTCAGATCCAGCTCCACGGAGCTGGTGGATACTGCGGTTCTTCAACGCCTTCGGGCTAGGAGTTCGTCTGCTCCCATGGTAGGTGCTCCTGGCGGCTGGGTTCTTCGGCGTCTTCGGCGACGGAGAGGATGCGCGTCTGGTGACCTCGAGGTTGTAGTTGGGTTGAGCCAGCTTTGCTTTTCTTGTTTCTTCTCTGTTCTTTTCCTTGCTTGTATTTGGATCTGTACTCTGTTTCTTGCTGTTTAATACAAGTATGAAAAATCAAAAAATCAAAAGTACTCCTGAAAGGATAACATGCATGGTTGGGACGTGTTTGGTTTCCCGGGTGTCCCTCCCTCGGCCAGGCCCGCTGTTGCAAAAAATGGACGTTTGGTTTCCTGGCTCAGCCTACGTTGTTTCATATCACAAAACTTAAAGCAATGCTCAGCCAGGTCCTGAATGAACAGCCGATTCGGCCGTTTCCGCCTGGCCAGGCCCTCGCGAGCTCCGTGTGCCGCAGTCTCGCACGCGTTGGGAAGCGCGGGAGACGAGACGATCCAGGAATAACTCCCAGAGCCCACTCCCCTCACCGCCCACTCCACCACTCTCTCCCTCGTCCTCAACGCTTCCATGGCGGCCGCTCCCCCTCCCCACCGCAGTGGCCTTTTCGGCCCGGCCGTCGCCTCCACTCACCAGAAGTGGGTGGACGTGCTCGTCGCCCATGCGCCGGTCGATTGGGGGAAGATGCTGAAGGCACCGTCGTCGGTGTGCCGCGGCCGTCCCCAAGCTCCGGCGGCCGCATCGGGCACTGTGCCGGCGCCATCACCGGTTGTGGCCTCCTCAGCGGCTCTGGCGTCCTCCTCGAAGTCTCCGCGCAAGGACCGGACCGGAGCGACGTCGACATCGGCGACTCGTCCTTCTTCATCGACGCCGTCGGGCGGACCCACGCCCTCCCTGACCATGTTAAGTGCTTTCCCTTCTCCTTACTAGGTCATCGTACTGCACATTGTGCGTCGATTTAGATTTCGGTTAGAGCATCTCCAGTCGCGGCGCCCAAATAGCCGCCCAAAGGCCTTCCAGACGGGCCATTTGGGCGCTGTCCGGACTACCTGGCACATTTGGGCGCCGTCGCTCCCCACTCGCGGCGCCCAAATTTTTTTTTGTAAACTTAAACTTCGGCGATTTTCATTCAAACTTTAGGAAATTTTACAGATTCGAATGAAATTTAAAAAAACTAAACCTAATCTACTGGCCCCGGTAGCGGCGCCTGAAGGCGTAGTAGGGGTCCTCCTCCTCCTTCTTCTCCTTCTTCACGCCGCCGCTGCTCCATGCGCCGCCGTCGTCCTCCTCCTTGACGCGGCTCGGTCCTGGGCCGTCGTCGATGGTGAGGTCGAAGAAGGGCGCGCCCTTCTCCTTGGCGGTCTCGCGCGCCGACCAGGCGCAGGCCGTGGGGACGTCGAGCGGCGGCACGTCATCCATCGACGCGGCCTCGACGGCCGCCGCAATGGCGTCGTCGTCCGTCCCCGCCTGCGCCGCTATGAGCTCCGCCATGAACGGCGAGAGCTCCGGCTCCGCCTTCACCTTCATCTGCTCCGGCTTCGGCGTTAGCAGAGAGGAGCCGCGGGAGCGAGATGAGGACGAGCGCGAGGACGCCTTTGACCACGGTCGGGCGTGGCCGTGTCACTGCCAAGAGTGGCCCGCGCGTCGGAGGCGTGCGTTTCCTTCCGTCCGGGGCCGCCCCAAGCCTCCCCAAGTTGAGGGCGTGGGCTGGGCGTGCCGGACACAAAATTGGGCCGCGCCGAACCGAATTCGCGTTTGGGCGCCGCGAGTGGGCGCGATTTTGTGTCCGGCACGCCCCAAACGGCTTTGGGCGGCCGTTTGGGCGGCCCGACTGGAGATGCTCTTAGGAGTGTACATTTGGGGTTTTTCCTCACGAGTCCGTACATATTCTGATTCATCTTGTGTAGGATGTATCTCCATCTCCTCTTACTTGTAGACCTGTTAGGGTTTGTAGTGTTTTAGGATTCGGGTGGATCT
The DNA here is from genome assembly GCA_947311845.1 of Poa pratensis. NCBI lineage: Eukaryota > Viridiplantae > Streptophyta > Magnoliopsida > Poales > Poaceae > Poa > Poa pratensis. The sequence continues at coordinate 9,920,764 of CAMZMU010000101.1, read as the reverse complement.
GTTTAACTGCTTAGTGTAGATTCATCGTCTGTATGTTCTTGTCCACTTAAATGTCCTCCATGGCAATGTCATGTCCTCGGACTTGCGAAGGCGCCTGCGAAAGAGAAGAGGGGATTCGTGATGGCGCCGTGATTGAAAACATGCCATATCGTTGCTAGGCGTTGGTGGAATTTCGGAGATAGGATGTCATGGCGCCGTGCTCTTTTCATCCTGTTGCTTTGCAAAGAAACTGCCTCTGGCCCGCGTCAATGCCTTGTGCAAAACTAGCAGCCAGGATCCTCAGGCACGTGCGGTGCACGTGCACTAGAATCCATCCGTAGCATGCAGGGAAACCAAAAGCTGGGGATGCATGCAGGGAAACCAAAAGCCAAGCGCGAAAAAGAACGACGCCCTCAAAATACAGGACGTGACTGGATGAGTCTTAGATCATACGTACGGTACCATCACACATCCTCTTCTCTCCTCTGTATTGACAACGACCGCCATGGATGAACGCCCAAGCATACGTACGCGACTTCGACGAGTAGCAATGTAAGTTATTCAGGCCCGGAAAGAAAGAAAGAAAGAAAGCGTAGTGAGAGGATTGCTAGCGGCCTAGCGCGTGTTCAAGTACATTTCAAAGGAGAACATGCTTGATTTCACCGGCCATTTGACGGCAGTCCCATGGTTATATTCTGCTTCCTCTCGGTTTCCATTATTCTCCATCGGTCGACGTTTCCGTTGCAGCACCAATGACAATATTAAGACTTACTCCGATTAGGATCAGTCCCACTGCATAGCGTAGCGTCATATTGGGATTTGGGATCGAGAAACACAAGTATACTCCCAGAAACCAAAGAACAGATCGGAAGGAAAAACAGGATTAAAGTGCACACACTGAGTGGAGAAATTTATATTGCATTAAACTTGGCTAAGTAACATCAGGTTACATAATCATGGCCTCGTCATTTACAACAAGCCGAGTTGGAAAATGGCTTGTCGGGCAACTCATCGGCCACTGACGTCGCCGGCCGCCTTGGCCCACTGGACCTCATGCCGGAGCCGAACCTGTTGATGCACAGTGGCGGAATACAGCACCTCGGATCTTAACTATTCTGGAAAAATCTAACAAAACACCTCTAAAGATGACCGTAAAATAAGAACACCTCCAAAGAAATAGTAGTACTATACCTTTATTTTGGTACTCGTTTTACTGGTACACACCTCCAAAGGAGGATCTAGCTGAGCACGTTCCAGCTGAACCCCATCCCAATCCCTCGCATACTGGCGCCGAGAAACGGAGAAAGACGAACGCGGCGAGCAGCACGGCCAGGACGATAAGCCACAAAGAGACGAGCGTGAATACGAGGACGACGAACCGTCCCAGACGCACGGAAGACGCGGCCGGCGCCGGCAGCCGCGCCATGGCAGGCAGAGGCAGGTGGAGGCATGGGCGGACCCAGCCGCCCCTATGCCCGGGCGCTTGCCCGGGCTTCGATCGCTGTCGCCTCGTAGGAAATAGGAATTCTAGCGATGAAAACACCTGCGAGGAGGGGCAAAACTGCTCGTATGGTGGGCCTTGAGCATGTTGGGCTTGCCAGTTCCTGCTCCAGCACTTGGTGGGCCTTGAGCATGTTGGGCATGGATCATATGAATTCCCCAGCTTGAGACTTATATTCATCATGTGAGAGTGCATTCCTCTTTTTCCACTTGCACAAATCTTGAAAGTTTGGCTACAAAGTTGGTTGAAACCGAGAAACATTTGGTCTTCCCGTTGGTTTATAAGCTTATTGAGTTGGCTTTGATATTACCGGTGTCAACGGCTACGGCTGAGAGGTCTTTTTCTGCAATGAAGAACATCAAGTCCAAATTACGCAACAAACTCAAGAATGAATGGTTCAATGACTTGATGATATGTTACACCGAGCGGGAGCTATTTAGCCAACTTGATAGTGGTGTTATTGCTCAACGGTTTCAAGACATGAGGAAGAGGAGGAAACATTTACCTCGTAAGCCTAGGGCTAACTAGCATACTATCTCGGTATATTTCTTTATCCCACAAATCAAGATGAATATATTTTGAAGGCATGTTCATATGATTTACTAATCTGTCTTTCTTTTTATCTTGTAGGGTCTCTTTGTCGGTGTTGGCGTTTCAACTTTTGGTCGACCGTCGGAGTTTCATTAGTATTTTGGTAGTTCTTAAGTTGTGACTTGTGAACATTGGAACATGTAATGTATTATATTTGTGTTTCCGCATTAAAACTATCTTGAAGACAATATTTGCTCCATATTTCGTACATTTTCCGAGAAAATTTTTAGTTGCACTGCGGCGCGCCCAGGCTTCGACAAATTCCTGCGTCCGCCAATGTCCATGAGACTACATCGGAGGCACTAAAGAAGGCACTAATGAAGGCTCTAGATCATCACAAGCTATCTATTCATAGGCTACAAGGGCAAGGATATGATGGGGCTTCCAATATGAGAGGTGAATTCAATGGCTTGCAAAAAAAGATCTTAGATGAAAACCCTTATGCCTTCTATGTGCATTGCTTTGCTCATCGTTTGCAATTGGTAGTTGTCTCCGTTGCTAGTTCGTGTTCATCCATTTTTGATTTCTTTGAGTATGTCTCCTTGATTGTGAACACAACAAGTGCATCTTGCAAAAGAAGAGATGTGCTTACGGAAGAACATCATAAAAATTTGGTGGATATGCTTGAAAGGGGTGAGATATCTAGTGGAAGTGGCTTGAATCAAGAAACAAGTCTCACTAGGCCCGGAGATACTAGATGGGGTTCACATTATAAAACCTTGCTTCGTTTGCATGAAATGTGGTTGGGAGCATTGAAAGTTCTCAAATTGGTCAATGATGAGTCTCGTGGATTGACCCAAGCGGCGGGTTTAATAGAGAAAATGGAGAACTACAAATTTGCTTTTATTTTAAAGCTCATGATTAAGTTGCTTGCCATCACGGATGAGCTTTCACATGTTTTGCAAACGAAAGATCTTAATATTGTGCATGCCATGGAACTAGTTGTTGATGTGAAAGCCCGGTTGGCCTCTATAAGAGAGGGTGGTTGGGAGGGCTTGTGTGAGGAGGTCCAACAATTTTGCACGGAGAATGCTATTCCCGTGCCACATATGGATCAACAAATACCGGTGCGGGGTCGTTCGAGGCTAGATGGGATGACATACACTAATCTTCACTTCTATAAAGTTGAGATATTCTATGTTGCCATTGACAAGATATGTGTTGAGATGGATCATCGCTTTTCTGAAGCATCAACAGAGGTATTGGAGAGCTTCTCATGCCTTAGTCCAAAGAACTCTTTCTCAAAGTTTGATGTGGACAAGGTTGCTCGATTATCTTCAATATATCATGCAGATTTCTCTAACAGTGACCGTGCAATCATAAGAGGCCAGCTTGAGACTTATATTCATCATGTGAGAGTGCATTCCTCTTTTTCCACTTGCACAAATCTTGAAAGTTTGGCTACAAAGTTGGTTGAAACCGAGAAACATTTGGTCTTCCCGTTGGTTTATAAGCTTATTGAGTTGGCTTTGATATTACCGGTGTCAACGGCTACGGCTGAGAGGTCTTTTTCTGCAATGAAGAACATCAAGTCCAAATTACGCAACAAACTCAAGAATGAATGGTTCAATGACTTGATGATATGTTACACCGAGCGGGAGCTATTTAGCCAACTTGATAGTGGTGTTATTGCTCAACGGTTTCAAGACATGAGGAAGAGGAGGAAACATTTACCTCGTAAGCCTAGGGCTAACTAGCATACTATCTCGGTATATTTCTTTATCCCACAAATCAAGATGAATATATTTTGAAGGCATGTTCATATGATTTACTAATCTGTCTTTCTTTGTATCGTCGACTTGGTGGTTGTCAACGAGAGGAGAAGTGGCATAGGGATTACCGACATAGCTGGGGTCTAAATCACCGAGAGTGAAGTAAGGAAACTTGTTCGGATCAGCCATGTTTTTATGTGAAAAATGAGACGGGTGGGTACAGCTTTTTATAACAAAAGTTTGATATTTTTGACTAAAATAGCCCTCCAACGGCTATGTATTCGAAATCCTGCTTAAAATGGCCCAAATCACCCCCAAAATCGGTCCATAAACGCTAAACATGCCCTGATATGGCCATTGGAGGGCTAACTACCTTGCCCCACTCCTGAAAGTCCATAAACGCTAACGCTACCATTTTTGTATCCCAATTTAAAATCGTTAAAATATATTTTCAGTTCAAATATAGTTTCATTCACCTACCATTTTTTCGTATTCAATATCGTTCAAATTTCTTTTTTGTTCAATCATAGTTTATCACCTACCATTTTTGTGAATATTTGTATCCCAACATTATAATCGTTCAAATGTTGTTTATGTTCACCTACCTTTTTTTGTATCATTCAAGTATATTTTATGTTGAAATATAGTTTCCATTTACCTACCATGTTTTGTTATATATTTTGGTATTCCAATTTTAAAATCGTTGAAATATAGTTTCTGTTTACCTATCCTTTTTTCGTATTTGAAATCGTTCAAATATATTTCTCTTATTTGTTAACACCACATGCTCCACACCTTCTACGTTAATTCTGAATGACGTTTTGACCATGTGTAGAAAACTTCATAGATTCGTGGGTTCAAATAACATGGGATGTTCGCATAATTAAGAAAACTTTATAGATTTGAAAATAATGTTTGTAGGTGCGTGATTATTTTTTAAGATTTATGCAAATGTTGACGTGGATTCCTGGGTTCGAAAAAATGTGCATGGGAGTTCTAATAATGTTCACAGTTAAAAAAAAACTAATATCGTGTTCAGAAAATGTTCACAGTTTGGTATGTGTGAATATCCTGAAATGCAAATATTTCTATTATTAGACTGCATTTATAAAATAATAGGAAATCGATATAATTTTTTAGATCCGTTAGAAAAATCCAGTGCCTTTTAAACATCAGCTATGAAAGAAGACATTTTGGTGATTTTCAGCATTTAAAAATATGCATGTACTTATTCAAGTGGCCCATACACTCCAACAACTACAGCTACATGCCTACAGCCTACACTTATACAGGACGCAGCGCATTTCCTCCATTATCTAGAATCCTGAACATCGCAACACTCTGAAACAGCTGAACACGAACTAACCAGGCAAAGTGAAACAGCAGAAAAGAAAGACGAACCATGCAGTTTCTTCGGACGGGATTGGGCCGACCCAAACACCAGATGGGTACGGATGGAATGTTTCTGCTTGCTAAGAGCATCTCTAGCAGAACCCGCAAAATGCGAACCCGCAAAACACTTTTGCGGGTCGGAAAACGCGCATTTTTTGGCTAGAAACGAGGCGCGGCAGAGCAGAAACCGCAAAGCCGAACCTCAAAACAGAATATTCTGGAATATTCTTTAATTTTTTCCCCATCCCACCGTCTTCTTCCTGAAGCTCCTCAAATCCTCAAATCCGCCTACCACGTAGCTAGTTAGGAAAGGAAAGGAAGGATTAAAGAAGAATTAGTGCGGACAAACACTGAGTGCCAGCTAGCTATGGGAGCGTACTTGAAATTTGCCCAGGCTTCAATCGCTAGCTAGATTCGCCACTGGCCGCAATCGATGGATCCATCGAGATGCGTACATGAGCTAGCTAGCTAGCTGATAGTCCAATCAATCGATCCATCCCCATACATGAGGTAGCTAGCTGATAGACAAATCGATTGAGCCGTCACATGGCCGCGTTCGGTGGCTGCCGAAGGACGTGGACGACTCAACCACGCGGGACAGCAGGGGCGAGCGCAGGGCTGGCACACTAAGCCCCCGACGCAGCGAACGAAGACCCCCCGACGCCGCCGCGGGAAGCTCGACGGTGCGCCCCCTGGGCCGGCAACCAGCTCCAACCTGGTGCGCGCTTCAATTTCCGGCGATTCCGGCGAGCGCAGGGGAAGTTTGCCGGATTCCGGCGAATTCCACGACGGAAGGTCACCGGCCGGTGCTGAATGTTCAGCCCGCCAAGTACTTTCACCATATGCAGGGCCCCCTGGGTTTGGCGGCGAAATCTGCGAAATTGCCGTTCCGAGGGCCGGATTCACGGGGCCCTCAAAAACTTTTACGGGTCGGTGAGTTTTGAGGGTTCTGTTCTCTGCATTTTTAAGGGTTCAAATCTGCATCGGGCAGTTATTTTGCGGGTTTGGGCCTTTTGCGGGTTCTTCTAGAGATGCTCTAATGGCGTGAAATAGGAGCTCCCGATTTTCACTATGCGAACCATGTCTTGTGCAGACCGGTATTGTGGGCCTTTTCAATTGAACGGGAAAACTATGTTGGGTTTTACCTTTACTTCGGTCGTTCGTATTTTCTTGGGCCGTGAGATTCTGCTAGTGAGTTATCTGTTTCTTTTCTTTCCCTGTTACTTATTCTTATCTACAAGCAATTATGCTCCGCATGGGCTTTCATAACCGATGGGTACAGCAAATCATGAGGATGATATCCTCAGTTTCTTTTTCGGTCTTATTCAACGGGACACCGTTGGAGGAGTTTCGCCCCTCGAGAGGAATTCGACAGGGCGATCCTATATCCCCATATTTGTTCTTGATGGCAGCAGAGGGCCTATCAGGCCTCCTAAAAAAGAGTCGTCAGTCATCGCATCTCACAGGAGTTCAGGTGGCACCGTCTGCCCCAGCAGTCAAACACCTTCTCTTTGCGGATGACAGCCTGCTGTTCGTCAAAGCAAGTGAAGAGGGAGCGAGAGATGTCACCGCACTACTTGACAAGTATTGTAATGCATCGGGTCAGAGAGTAAATCTTGACAAATCCTCGGTGTTTTTCAGTAAGGGATGCCCGGAGAGTGTCAGACAAGTGGTTAAGGATACACTTCATGTGCCAAATGAAACGTTGAACGAAAAGTATCTTGGCATGCCATCAGATATTGGGCGCTCTTTGAATGGGGCGTTCAAGTATTTACAAGACAGAGTCTGGAAACGAGTCCAAGGTTGGATGGAACAATTGCTTTCAGCCGGAGGAAAGGATGTATTGATCAAGTCAGTTGCTCAGGCTATTCCAACCTTCTCGATGTCCTGCTTTAAGCTCCCCAAAGGTTTATGCAAGCATATTAACTCATTAATCCGTAATTTCTGGTGGGGCAGCAAAAGAGGGAAAAGGCGGACACACTGGGTCTCTTGGGAGGTCATGTGTTCACCTAAATCTGATGGAGGCTTAGGTTTCAGAGATATTGAGCTTTTTAACCTAGCTCTACTTGCACGACAGGCGTGGCGCTTGTTACAGCAACCCGACTCGCTAAGTGCGAGGATTCTCAAGGCGGTATATTTCCCTAACAATGACCTCCTTGATGCTCAACTTGGTACCCATCCATCTCAGGTTTGGAGAGCTCTATTTGAAGGGAAAGAAACTATGAAACAAGGCCTGATAAAGAGGATTGGTTCAGGAGAGACCACTTATGCGTGGAATCAGAATTGGATCCCTAGAGATCATATGCTCCGGCCGGTAGCATGTATCAAGGACGATGATCCTGAAGATGATGCTCCTGAAATGGTGAGTGCTTTCATCAACCCAGACTCGGTGACATGGAATGTTGAAGCACTGAATAAGTATTTCCTCCCCATGGATGTGGAAAATATCTGCAAGATCCCTCTTAGCACAAGACGACAAGATGATAGTTGGGCCTGGCACTATGATCGATCCGGAATTCTCTCAGTCCGATCGGTATACCGTATGCTAGTTCGACAGAGAAAGAGGAGGGAGGACTAGATTGAGCATCGGCCGTCTTCGTCTGATACGGCTGGTGAGGAGAAGAACTGGACCAAGCTCTGGAAGACGCAGGTTCCTTCCAAACTGCGGGTGTTCCTATGGAGGTTAGCGCACCAGTCCCTTCCTACAGGAGATGTCAGACACCATCGTCATATGGCGGAATCAAGTAGCTGCTCTATTTGTGGAGCTGAAGATTCTTGGCGACACTCCTTGATCACATGCAAAATATCCCAATGCGTCTGGGCATTGGTGAGTGAAGAGATTACTCAGCACATGCAGTCAACTGCGGAACCATCAGCTAAGCAATGGTTATTCTCGATGATGGATTCGCTTAGCCACTCTGAGTTCATTGAACTGATCGTCACGTTGTGGGCAATATGGTATGCTCGGAGACGATTGATTCACGAAGGCGAACAACAAAGTCCACTCTCCACCTTCCTGTTCGTCCGAAGTTTCCTTGATGATTTGGCTTTGGCGCCTAAACCAGCAAATCTACAGCCACGGCAGTCTTCAAGTCTCGCAGAACCAAGGTGGATCCCCCACCTGATACCCACAAGTATAGGGGATCGCTGAAGTCTTCGTTGGGAAGTATTACCCAAATTTATAGTTCGACTCGATGGGAACACAAGAATATCAATAAGACCTTGGCAATTGAGGCGTCACTCTCAACCACACCTGTATATCAATAACTTGCAGCAGTAATAGTGATGGCAGTAGTATGATTCAAGTAACAAGCAGAACAGTAGCAGTGAACAAGTGTTTCCCAGTTTTCACCGGAAAAGTGAAAGTGTAACTCAGAGATTCAAAACGTAGGCATGAGGTGATAGCGGGGTGTTGCAAGAATGAGATTGATCATATAATAAGAACAAATAACAATGGGACCTATCTCTAACTCCGATATATGTAGGTATGTGTTCCATATTTAGTTGTGCGTACTAACCAAGAGAATTTGCACAACATCTATTGTCCAACCTGCCCATTTCACCGGGGCCAACTTGGAACTACAGGTAATTAAGGTCTACCCTTTCGAATAGACCGGAACAATGCATTAACACTTCATGAACACATAGAATCCTCAAACTAAAACATCTCCCCCTTGTTTTCCCTATATGTCACGTTTAGGGTTCGCAGGTTCAACATAATAGCAGGTGATACACTTTGCAGATAAATACCAAACTCAAATATATGATGGGGCAATATAAGTTCAGTACTGAAATCATGCCACTCGGGCCCTAGTAGCAAGCATTAAACATAGCAAGAGTGCATCAACACAATACAAAAGTATCCTCAAGATAAAACCCTAAAATCCCGAACAACGGGTAGCATTACATGATCAATCTCATCCAATCCCCATCCACCTCACATGCCTACAGCGGACTACTCACACATGGTGATGGAGAGGGAGCTCATGGTCGATGGAGATGAAGGCGGTGAAGACGGTCTCCGGATCCCTCCACCGGAGGAGAAATCCTGGATCAATCTGTCCCCGAAACGAAGATCGTGATGGTGGCGGCGTTCTGTTTCGCGAAAGCTCCTCTCCTCCTAGGGCAAGCACTTTTTCGTATATATGAGGGGGTACGTCGAAGACCGAAGGCGAGGCGGCGCCCGAGGCCCATTTGGGCTGGGCCCACGCGGCCAGGTACAGGGGCCGCGTGGGACCCACCCATTTGGCCCTCGAGCGCTTCCTCGTGTCCATCTTTTGTCCATTGTCCTTCTTTTCCATAAAAATTGACGTGGTAATTTTTCCCGATTTTATTTCCTGCAGAAATAGCCAGAAAAGAGACTTTGCTAAAAACAGCGTCAGATTCAGCAGTTTTATTCAAATATGGGAAGATTCCGGAGCAAATTATGAGGCAAAGTGCTTGGAAAAGTAGATGCATTTTGGATGCATCAGCTCCCCCAAGCTTAGCTCGTTGTTTGTCCTCGAACAACTCAAACGTAGTGCAGAAGCGATAAAAGACTTTGACAAGAACTTTGCATTGCATATGTAACACAATTTAATATCAACAAGCATTCAAAGCATAGCTTCAACAACAAATGATAAGATGCTAGCAAAGGTATATCTAATCAATGTTAAAGCATTTATATTTGTTGCAAGAGAGATAACATGTAGTGTCAATACTTGGATGAGTTTGCTCAACTGTAGAAATAAACAAAGGTTCTTACATCGCTAATGATTGAATCATGACAAGACTTTTGAGGTCTTTTGATTCTTTCTTTTGTTACCTGGTGAAATCATTGTGCTTACAACCTTGCTCTTAGTTTTAGCAAACCATTTGATATTACTGACATGACTCATATGCTTGACCGACTAATGGTTGAAAACCTCATGCCCCGTGAATACGAGTACCTACACCATGGCTACTCAACTTGGGTCACTAAGCAAGTTCGAAATTTTCAGTCATTGCAAGTAATAAAAGCGTCATCAAGAGCGTCAACTGGGGTACCTCTTGTCCCAGGACATGGACAAGCCCATGTCCAAACAACAAGACAAACAGACAATGAACAATCTCAGCACTCTTTTATTTACCATTTGCATAGCTTTTTATTATGAAGTGCATCACTGAATGTCCACCATGGTGCGCTGTAAATTTCCACCATGAATGATGCATGGCTTAAGTTGGCGGCCCAGGCGTCTCTCTAGCCAATTATTCTTACTCATCAAACTTGCTAAGTTTCCGCTTTCATTTCGCACATGATAAGCATCCATAAACAAAAGTACATGATATCAACTGAATATATTTTAGTGCAATGTTGAAAGCTTTACATGTGTCAGCACATTTCAGCTAACTCCCAACCACTAAACCTGTCAAGCATACAACTTCATGTTTATTATTTGAAAGATTATTTTACTTTCTATTGGTTGGCAAGTTTAGTAAGCACAATGGGATGCGTAGACCTTTGTTTAGAGCTACAATTATTCAATCCACAACCAAGTATTGTCACTAAATAAAATTTCACTTGCATCATCATATAACATACTAGAACATGGAGAAGATAAACATTTGCTACCATTTCTCTAGATGTTGAAGAAACTATGATGTGCTCACTTGCTGTTATTAAAGAGTCCACATAAGCATGGCAAAGGTGTCATACCTTTCATCCACTTCATGCACATCAACTTATCATCGTTGTTCTCCTCTCCCAACTTGAACTGCACAATAAAAACTCAAATCTGCCAGAAAATGTCACTGCATACAGTACTGTTTTTACCCTACCTAGACACCTCAGAAAAATCTCATATTTTACGTGTGTGTAGGTTATGATGTGTTGCAGCAGTGGTTAAAATTTCAGCTCAATCGGAGTTACAGAGAAAAAAATGAAAAATAAAACAGCGAGCAGATTTCAGCAATTTCTGCACCTCCGTTTTTGCGTTTGTTTCAAGAAAACGAAAATATTTTTGTTATTTTTCGTTCTAAGAAACAAAAGACAAACAACCAGAAGTAAAAGAAACAAATAAAATCTTTTTGTGTTTTTGATTTTCAAGAAACTTATCATAGCAATATAACGGTGATATAAAACAATGAATGGAGAGTAAGAGAAGTACTCCCCCAAGCTTGCGATCAAGCTAGTATCCTGGGTAGTTGCCGTATCCACTTCCACTTCCAGGGTAGTAACTATATGGGTAGCCTTGCATGCTTGGGTACAGGGGCTCCGCCTGAGGCATGTACCCCTGTGTCTCTGGAGCTTGTGGCTCCTCCTGAGGCGGCGCCTCTTCCACTATCCATTTTCCGGTACTCCTGTCAAAAAGATCAGTACGGGGGAGCCTAATGGACACTCGCTGCCCACTAGTGCTCAAATAGTTATACAGATAATGTCCCCCATACAACGTACTTATATCCATGCGAGTAGTCAAAGCAAAATCAAGTAATTTGGACTCTTGCACTAGAGTACCCATGTTATCACCATATCCTCTCTCGTTTTTAATGTAATTGTACACCATAGTAGCAATAGCACCAGCATAAATAGGAGTTTGATCAGTAATATTTCTACTCACAGCAGTATGCAAAGATCTAGCAAGTATGACTCCCAAGTTATATTCACACGGTGTATTTTCTTTTGCACATTTTAGTAGATAAACCATTGGTCCAGTGCAAGCAGAATTGTTATCCCTAGCAAGAAATCCTCTTGCAAGAAACAACGCAAAATATCTCAAACTTGGGTGCTGTATATGAGTAAATTTACCCCTATTTAATCTATCACGAGAGTTTACAGATATAGTGTGCCAAAACTCAACAAGCTCATGGTTGGTATCAGCACGAGTTTCACTCCAACTCCCTGAATTTTCTACACCAATAGCATTGCAAAATTCCCCTAGAGTTTACAGATATAGTGTGCCAAAACTCAACAAGCTCATGGTTGGTATCAGCACGAGTTTCACTCCAACTCCCTGAATTTTCTACACCAATAGCATTGCAAAATTCCCCTAGAGACATAACAAGGCGCTCACCTCTCATAGTAAATTTGCAAACAAAGGTAAGAGGGGTGCCTTACTTCTCTTCCTGTGCTTTTGGGGCTCCGGGCCCTCAAATCTGAAGGTAGAGAGGAATTCCCGCGAGAGTTCTTCATATGTATCTTGGGGGTTCTGGGAGAACCTAAGCAAGCCAGTTGTAGTGACGAAGGTGTCGAAGTCCTCTTTGATCCCCCACTGTTCAAGAACATAGGGATCTTGCCATCTTGTTGTATGTATTTTCAGCTTCTCCCCTACAAAGAATGCATCATCCTCCCACAGGTGGTCGTCATCATAATTGAGGGAGACTTTGCATGCTCTTCTTCTTGGTCTTGAGCTCATCCCAACCAAAGCTTTGCCCTTGCTAAACATGATACCTTGCTGCCCAAAAACAATATTCAACAAAAATCAAGATGTAACACCTTAAAACAACATTAAGCCATCCATAAATAGTCTCCACATCAATATCATGCATCAATATCAACTAGAAAACTTGAATCTATGGATTTCCTAAGCATAAAAGGGTGACACCTAGTGCAGCAAAATACTTCATGCATGAGGCATAAGAACAAAAAGTAATTGGATGAGTGGAGGAGTCACATACCAATGAGCAATCCCACCAAACAGATTTGAAAAATCTGCCCTAAACTTGGAGATCCAAGGATAGCAGGAAGAGAGCTCGAGAAAATTTGGGAAAAATACCTGGGGCTGGTTTCCTGTCGAGGGGAAGGAGATGGGCACTGGATACTCACCTAACCCCCTCTGTGGGCCAAAATAGTGGGTCCCACGCGGCCAGGTACTGTGGCCGCGTGGGACACCCCCTTTTGGGCCCTGGTGGCCCTCTGGTGTCTCCCTTTTGGCTGTTAGTTCCTCTGGTAAAATAACTTACCTCCAAATTTTTCTGGAATTTTTCGAGAAAATTTTCTGAACAGAATTTTTCAAACTACATTTCTGGAATTTCTGCACTTTGAAATAATTATGCTCATGCAAATAATCTAAAAATTCTAGAATAAATGAAATCAAACATTCAAAGCAATTTTTATGGGAATCAAGTTTACATCATTTTCATATTAGTAATGAGGTTGATCAAGTCTCATTAATAATATGCAAAAGATATAATACATGATTCTTTATTTTATATGTTTTCTGAGCAATTTCAAGTCACCTCATATTTGATTGGAATAGTTCCAATCATTAAGATAGCATATTTTGGTTCAGGAGGTGGCAATGCAAACTCAAAGCTTCCTATTATAAGAGTATTCCTTTTAATGGAGTTCACACTCTGGCTTACCATAGTAACAGATTTCTTCTTAGGAAAATAGATAGTGTGCTCATTTCCCTTGACATTGAATGTTACCTTGCTCTCAGTGCAATTTATAACAGCCCCTGCAGTGTTTAAAAAGGGTCTTCCAAGAATAATAGACAAATTATCATCTTCAGGCATTTCTAACACAACAAAGTCTGTAGGGATTAACACATTAGCAATAGAGATAGGGACATCCTCACATATTCCTATAGGCACAGCAGTTGATTTATCAGCCATTTGTAATGATACTTCAGTTGGAACCAATTTGTTTAGGTTAAGTTTCTTATATAAAGAAAAAGGCATAACACTAACACCAGCTCCTAAGTCACATAGAGCATATTTCACATAAGTTTCTTTAATATGACAAGGAATAGTTGGAATACCAGGATCACCACGTTTTTCAGGCATTTTCCCTTTAAAGGAATATTCAGCAAGCATAGCAGTTATTGCATCAGTAGGAATCTTTCTTTTATTAGTCACAATGTCTTTCATGTATTTGGAATATGGAGGGATTTTAATAGCATCAACAAGAGGAATTTGCAAACACAAAGACTTAATCAACTCAAAGAATTTCTCAAATCTAGCATCATCCAAAGTTTTTATTACCTCTTGGGGATATGGTATGGGTTTTTGTACCCACGGATCCCTATCTTTACCTCTTTGTGGATTAGGATGGCTCTTCTTCTTATTCTTCTCAGTAGATGGTGGAGGGTCTTCTTTATCATTAGGTTCAGGTTCTTCAATATTTTCATCCTCTTGTGGCTCTTCTTCAGGTGAAGGTGATTCTTCTTCTTCATTATTATTATCTTCAGTCTCAGCATCAGAAATAGAAATATCCTTATCTTGCTCTTCAGAGTCATCAATGTCCTTGTTTTCATTGGGAGATTTTCCTGCAGAAGATTTCTTCTTGAGAGCTTCTTGTTCTTTTCTCTTGGGATGGCCTTCAGGAAAATCAGGATCCTGAGTACTTGCACCTCCCCTAGTATTAACTCCACAAACCTGTTTCTTCACCATAAGACTTTCATACAATTGATTTTGAAGAGAAACCATTTGTTCAACTTGATTATTCATCATCTCACAGTGTTTAACAATTCTTTTTACCTCTCCCACACTAGCATGTAAACTTTCTCGAAGAGATTTAATTTTGTGAGAGTTCTCCATAATAGTCATTCTAATATTATGCTCCTCAGGATTATGATGATAAGCAAAATCATTCATGTAGGATACATCAACAGGAGGTGTTACCTTTTCATTACCTTTTATGGAGCTAATAGCATTGACTTGAATTGGAAAACATGGTTGATCATCAGGAAGTTTAACACCCATTTCAGATAATTCCTTAAGATGAGAGGTTTTAATTCCCTTCTCTTTAATAGCCTTGGAAGCTTCTTTCATTGTTTCGTTATCCAATTTGAGCATGCCTCTTTTCTTTTCCGGAAATATCTCTTCAATATTCCAGTCTTCATAATTCCTAGAGATAGTCTCCAATAGCTTAGTTGCTTCATCAACGGTCCTTTCCCTGAAAACATTACCTGCAATACCATCAAGATAGCCTCTGGTGTTTTCGGTTAGACCATTGTAAAATATATCAAGTATTTCATTACTCTTGAAGCCATGGGTAGGACATTTCCTAACCATCTTACTATACCTCCCCCAAGCTTGGGGTAAATCCTCCTTCTCTTTCTGTGAAAAGTTGCTGATCTCAACAGTCAAACCATGAATCTTATCAGCAGGGAAATACTTATTATAGAATACCTGCAAACATTCTTCCTTGCTAGTAATACATCCAGGTTCTAAACGATTATACCAAGTTTTAGCACTTCCTCCCAAAGTAAAAGGAAACAGCTTTAAGAAATAGTAGCGTTGATGGATTTCATCTTTACCAAATAACACAGATAAGTCATGCAAGACAGCAATGTGTTCAAAAGGAAACTCATCCTCTCTACCATAAAACTTATATTTTTCAGCTTTTTCAATTATTTCAGGATCAACACTAAACTCATAATCTTTATCTTTAATTTTAATAGCAGGAGCATTCATTTTCTCAGTAATAGGAAAATATCCATCAAGAGGAGAATTTTTATAGCTATCAAGTTTATCCAATTTATCAAAGTCAGAATTCATAAAAGCCATAGTAAATGCCTCCTCTTCCTCAGAAGAAGTTTCAAATTCATCATCACAGTATTCATTATCTTCTAACTCAGATTCCACATTTTCAGGTGTTTCAGTTATCTCAGATGTTTCAGGTGTCACTTCTTTGTCTATGCTACCACATAATAAATCCGCACCTCTGCGAGTAGTTGAAGGCCTCACTTCCTTCAGAGTAGTCTTTTCCTTTCCCATGGTTAGGAACAAGCAAATGCAGCAAATAGATGATAACAAGTTGTCTTACCAATAAAGCTAGGCTCCCCGGCAACGGCGCCAGAAAACGTCTTGATACCCACAAGTATAGGGGATCGCTGAAGTCTTCGTTGGGAAGTATTACCCAAATTTATAGTTCGACTCGATGGGAACACAAGAATATCAATAAGACCTTGGCAATTGAGACGTCACTCTCAACCACACCTGTATATCAATAACTTGCAGCAGTAATAGTGATGGCAGTAGTATGATTCAAGTAACAAGCAGAACAGTAGCAGTGAACAAGTGTTTCCCAGTTTTCACCGGAAAAGTGAAAGTGTAACTCAGAGATTCAAAACGTAGGCATGAGGTGACAGCGGGGTGTTGCAAGAATGAGATTGATCATATAATAAGGAACAAATATCAATGGGACCTATCTCTAACTCCGATATATGTAGGTATGTGTTCCATATTTAGTTGTGCGTACTAACCAAGAGAATTTGCACAACATCTATTGTCCAACCTGCCCATTTCACCGGGGCCAACTTGGAACTACAGGTAATTAAGGTCTACCCTTTCGAATAGACCGGAACAATGCATTAACACTTCATGAACACATAGAATCCTCAAACTAAAACATCTCCCCCTTGTTTTCCCTATATGTCACGTTTAGGGTTCGCAGGTTCAACATAATAGAAGGTGATATACTTTGCAGATAAATACCAAACTCAAATATATGATGGGGCAATATAAGTTCAGTACTGAAATCATGCCACTCGGGCCCTAGTAGCAAGCATTAAATATAGCAAGAGTGCATCAACACAATACAAAAGTATCCTCAAGATAAAACCCTAAAATCCCGAACAACGGGTAGCATTACATGATCAATCTCATCCAATCCCCATCCACCTCACATGCCTACAGCGGACTACTCACACATGGTGATGGAGAGGGAGCTCATGGTCGATGGAGATGAAGGCGGTGAAGATGGCGGTGAAGACGGTCTCCGGATCCCTCCACCGGAGGAGAAATCCTGGATCAATCTGTCCCCGAAACGAAGATCGTGATGGTGGCGACGTTCTGTTTCGTGAAAGCTCCTCTCCTCCTAGGGCAAGCACTTTTTCGTATATATGAGGGGGTACGTCGAAGACCGAAGGCGAGGCGGCGCCCGAGGCCCATTTGGGCTGGGCCCACGTGGCCAGGTACAGGGACCGCGTGGGACCCACCCATTTGGCCCTCGAGCGCTTCCTCGTGTCCATCTTTTGTCCATTGTCCTTCTTTTCCATAAAAATTGACGTGGTAATTTTCCCCGATTTTATTTCCTGCAGAAATAGCCAGAAAAGAGACTTTGCTAAAAACAGCGTCAGATTCAGCAGTTTTATTCAAATATGGGAAGATTCCGTAGCAAATTATGAGGCAAAGTGCTTGGAAAAGTAGATGCATTTTGGATGCATCACCACCGCACGGAAACTGCAAAATTAACGTCGACGCTGCGACGTCGAAGACGGGTGCAGGAGGGGCGATCTCAGCTGTCTGCCGCAATGCGGTGGGGAAGTACATGGGTGCCTCAACCCTAACAGTGACAGGTGGTCTAAACCCAGCAGCGTTAGAGGCTCTTGCGTGCCGCGAAGCGTTGGCGTTGGCGCAAGATCTTGATATCAGACGAGTTTGCATTGCGTCTGACTGCCTGGAAGTGATCAATAACTTAAAGAGACCGTATGCGGGTGAGTATGGCATGGTCATCTCGGAAATCTTGGCGGCGGCGTCTCTCTTTGAGTTGTGTGAGTTTAAACATGAAAAAAGGAGCTCCAATGGTGAAGCTCATCGTCTAGCTCGTAGTAGTGTTAGAGAAGGTTTGGGACGCCGCCTGTGGCTCCTAAATCCTCCTGCTGGTTTATGTATTCCTATGAACTTCGAAGTTAATCAATAAAGGGTGGCCAGATTCTCAAAAAAAAAAAAACTTATTCTCACCTGCTAGTGGGCACGTGCTTTCTTTGTAGAACCTTGAAAATGGTCAATATTCATCAGAAGAGCACGGAAGGAGCAACATAATGTACCGAACAATTAAAGCTTGATTGTGAGATATTCCGTATAACATGTATAAGGATTAGATACACACCAGAAAGAAATGGCACCCATCAAAGGCATTTATATTGGCATACACAATTATGTTCTCATATTTTCTTACCTATGAATAACTCATCAAGACAAACATAAGTATAGTATTTAGAACTTTAGAAGGATAGCATTCATCAGATCGAACATCCAGATGTAGGTTCAGCTTGGTATCATGTGTGATACTGATACATGTAAAGGCAGAAAATAGATAAACCAAATTATACTGCATAGAAAGTTTCATTAAGGGGAATATTCTAAATAAAAATAGGAGAACAGATCCATCAACTAGAATACCTAGCATTTCCTGTCGCAGTTGACCTTGAGGTTTAGTCTAGCTTAATGAGCATGCACTCCCCTCCAAAACTAGTGGGGGGGGGGGGTAATCATAAGGAAAATTACTACGGAGTCTTGAGGATCAGATCAATTATGTCTTATGAAAGGAAAAGAAGAAGATCGAGAAAAATGCATATGCAATGAACCAAATCCCCCTGGCATGTTGCCTCACGGAAACCAAATCACGGATCTACACATACCAATGCTATCGCAAGAGAAGAAATTCTCGACGCTAGGCGGAGGGTGGCGCTTGTCCTGGAGCTCCCGGCTGGCAGGGTGAAAGAAAACTTGAGATTTGAGAAGGCAATGGAAAGATGGATCGTGGAAGGGGAGCGAAAATGTGCTACATGAGTGAGTCAAGACACATATTTCCTTTTTTCAGCATTGCTAGAGAATATTACGGAATGTTGTTTGTTAGTTAAACACATTCCGTGGGAACCATGGGGAGTTCGATTGAGAGGATTATGGTGGCAACATTTTATAGATAGTTGAAAGTGTGACACCACAGATCCAACTTTGATATTAAAGATAGGAAGACCGACCTGCCCACAAGAAGGTAAGAACTGTCCACCAGTTTTTCTTTTTGGAATTTTAAGAGAGTTAGGTTTTCATTTTCTGGAATTATAAGCTAGTTTGTTGTCAAATGGAATCTGACCCAGGCAAATCCAGGCCCGGAAATGTTCTACGGGACCGAGTATCCCAACTAAGCTATATTTTGACCATCTTTCTTTGAGCGTTTTTGTAGTGATTACCTCCTTTTCACGACCTTCCCATGATAGTAGGTTCCTGACCTAACCCAAAGCCTGGAGGTAAAATAATCACCTCGTAAAACCTTTCAAAATCACTACAAGAAATATGCTAACTTTTGACCCTTCATTTTGGTCACTAGAAGGTCACAAAGTTTCATTTGTGACCCCTTTGTGACCAAAAACCGATGGTCACATACTGAGCGTCTCATTTGATCAATCATGACTTTTCTTAGTGAAATGGTCATAAAGTTTATGACCAAATTAGAAGGTCATAAATTTATGACGAATTTTTTTGGTCATGAGCTCTCAGTCGTGGACACGTCAAATCATACGTGGCCAATCCTATGTGGCAAAATTGTGACCAATTGAGAAGGTCATAGACCAGAATCAGCCCAGTCCAATCTGTTGCTTTACATGGCCGAGCCTAATAATTCAAACCATTTACTAAAAAAAATAGTCATTTTTGGTCTGAAACATGGGCCAAGCCCAACAATCAGCCTTTTAATATTTTGGGTCTTGGCCTTTCACATTATATTAAATTTTTTCGACAATTTTATTTTGTTGCTAGCCCCACTAGTCAGATTGGTCCCACTTGTCATGCAGATATCATTATTGGTCCAACACGTCAGAAATTTTGATGGGTCCCCCTGGTCAGGTTTACATTCCACAGGTACTAAAATCAATACACAAACAATATTCCAAACAGCCCAGAGAGCACTTGGAACTTCATACAAAACAACACTAAATTAGTCTATTACAATATTTACAGCCTATTACAACCCAGATATGCCTATTACAATATATAATATGCTACTCTACAAAATCATCATTCTGCCAGAGTTCTGTTCACTTCTCTACTTGCATCCTTCATGATATCCGAAGTTTTATCGGTAGAAACTGTTAGAATCTGAAAGTAAGAGAACAAACAGATTGCCATTAGGAATAGACCTGAATATATGAGTGACACAGATATTGACTGAGAGCTAGACAAACTTATTGACTGATAGGATAGACACATTAACACTACTTAAGTATCATAGCTAAAAATTAAACCAATTTTCAGCTAGTGACAATAATGCATGCGCATCCTAGGATAGAAATGTAAGTACAGGATGTATAGTGCGGTTTTGAAGATTTCTATTAACAATATAGGTAAATCATGCAAATAACCATAGGTAAGGAACTACCAGCGGAAACACAATGCATATCCAAACCAAAATCAAATAGTGTTATGCACTAGTATTAGACATTCAATCTGAACAAGATTAGTTATCCACCAGAATTCTCCAATAGTGTGGAAATATTAACAGTGTAACAAGTTACAGGGAATTTGATTATAACAAGTAGGTGCATAACGATGTTGTCCCTACTATTACTATTACCAGTTACACATCTCTGTTCTCATGTTTCAAACAGTTGTAATCTACAGCTAATTACCAGTCTTGGTTCTCATGTCCAAACAGTTGCTAAAGCTGCTCAAGTGAATGGCAAACATGAAGGTACAGCTACCTATGATTTCATCTACTTAACAAGGAAACATTGTGTCAGAAACATAATCAGTAGAAGCAAAGATGCCAGAAGCAAAAATACTGGCATGAGATCACCTTACTTCATTCCAAGATCAAAGTGCTTTCCTGGTTACCCATCCAAAGCATCTGGTGTCTCTTAAGTTCATCCTGAGCAACTTGTACTCCTTCACCTTCAGGCCATTCTCCAGCAGCTGCATTGCCCTCTCGCCCCTCACTGTCACGTAGCACAAATTTTCTCATTACAGCAGATACCGAAAGACCTCACAGTGTAACTCGCTGCAACATAGACCACACTGGACATGGCCAACACAAGCAAGCTGGATGTAAGGAGCTTACCCTTGGAGAACACCAATGATTGTTGATGACTCCCAAGTGCAGGAGATCGTTGAAGTCTTCGCTGTGTAAGTATTAGTATCGATCCCACGAGGAGTAGAAGGTATAAGTATTTATCCTCTCAAATAAGAGTGTCACTTCTCTTATTATCTATGCACTAGACAAACTAAAATGATGCAAGTGTTTTTGGGTTTTTTGGTGTAGAGAATGCAAAGCTGAAAATAAAATATGATGAGTGAAAGCTCTCAAAGAGAGAGAAAGCCCAATCCCTATGCAGCAAGAGGACAAGCTTGAGTGGTGTTTCTTATGCGTGGAAAACGTTCCCAAGGGCTACATGGATTTCATGGCAAAAATATTTCTAGAACAACAAGGTAAACATTTTGTCAAGTTTTAATCTTCTTTGGACGGAGCCATAATTAGGTGTAGCTAAATAAATAAACTAAACCCCTTATGATGGATCATGTGGCCAAGTAAATTACTGCACAAGAATTATTAAGACATAAAGTCCCACCATAGCATTACACTCTAAGGTCCCCGATATAAATCCCCTCCTAATGTAACTTCATGTATCGGTCTCAGGTTTATGTGTCCTCCCAAGTCTCCCTCAATTCATTACACTAGTGTGAAAACACCTTCATGCATTACTCAATGTATGGTGCACTTCATACATTGTACATCAAGACAATCATAAAAGATAAAAACTTGACCAAATACTCAATACATGTTAAGTAGAAATCATTGACAATCCATCCTATGCCCCAGGAACATGAGAGAACTACTCACAACGCGAAGACATGGTATGATTCAATGGTATAAGTGATACAACACAATCTGAAATATAATCTCCCCACTAAACAATGACAAGTAACAATTCACAAACATGTAGAATAGTACTTAGACAATAGCTAGGGTTCAAACAATCTCAAACTATGAGGGGGATGAAGTGGATCACGAAGATGGTGATGGAGATGGTGCTGGTCTTCACGGTGGTGATGATGGAGACTTCCGGAGGGGGATGGAGGAGCCTACCGGAGGTGATTCCGGCAGCGTTTCCCCCCTCCGATCTTCTCCGGCAGTAGCCTTCTGTCTTCTGTTTCGTGTGTTTCGTGTTTTCTCCGCCGCCTCCTCGCGAAACTCCTCGGGGGACTATTTTTATAGACGTTTTTAGGTCAAGACGGAGTCGGTGGAAGAAAGATCGACGGCAACGGAGCTCCGAGGTGGAAAAGAGCTGGGCCCACGTGGCCATGTACTTTAGGCCGCGTGGGACCCTCCCATTTCCATCCTGTTGGGCTTCTGGTCTTCAATTTAAGCCCATTGCGTTCCTCTCGAAAATTCTGAACCGTGCTCTTTGGCTTTGCCCTTTTTGGAGTCCCGAAGCTCCCGGAAAGTCTGAAACACTAAAAAAGACGTTTTCTGGAAAAACAGGGTTAATTCCAAATAAATGGGAAAACTATGAAATATTCCCAAAATCATTATAAAACATTGATATAACCCTTATATGATGCAAATACGATTGGAATATAAGCAATTAAAGTGCAAAGTTCATGTATGCATTTTACATGCATCAACATCCCCAAGCTTAATCCATGCTCGTCCTCGAGTATGAAGATGATAAAACTAACATGGACTTTGCAATTTAATACTTAACAATGAATATCAAAGATGATTACTATTGCTACATATAGTCAAATGATTCATTCTTCAAAGGAGTAGCAATATGCAAATAGTTTATGAAGTGATATCAAGTATTCAAGACAAGGATGTTCATTGATAGTTCACAAAGTGTAACATGGTAGCAAGTAATATGGAACACATGTATGCATAATGATAAGTAGAACATCCTACAATGGTCATAGAGTGTAGATGAAAATCTGAATATGATAGGTGTACACTTTGGAAAGATGTATATGTGAGTAGAGGTAAAACATGCATAAGTTTCATCCAACCTCCAAACTCTTCTACTTAAGTTAATGATTGCAATAAGGTATTCATTGGTGTCAAGCTCTCATTGCCCCTATCATAGCATCTTGAATGATTAAGGTTAAAGTGAAAGCAAATATGAGTAGTGTGCTTGATAAAGAATGGGTTGAATGTCTCATGCCCCTTGACTACAAGTACTTACACCATGTGTTACTCAACTTGGGAAATAAAGCAAGTTCAAGCCACCAGCATCATAATCTTAATCACAATGGGTCATGTTTTATTTATTGCAATGATAGTAAAATGTGCATCAAGTTCGTGAGAGCTATATAACCAACTTTTCCCATGTCAATCAATAACATAATCATTTTCATTCAGAGGTATAGTTAACAAAAATATCATGATGAACATACTCGGAATAGCATATAGCTAGTAGGTAGATATGGTGGACTCACTGGAATAACTTTGGTTGAAGGTGTTGGAAACAAGTTTTTATTTGTTGGAATTTTTGGGCTAGCAAGAGGGAGAAAGTTGACCATCTAGATGCATGCATGAGTGTCCATAGAACTAACTAATCCATGTTAAACCAAGTAAAATAACAATCAGCACCAAAACATGAATAAGTTATAGCTCTTCAAAAAGGATTTGCAAACTATTACTCATAAACAAGCTCATGAATCATGCAACTATATGTATCATTAAAAATCAACTCAAACATCCCTTTTCCCAATCTTATAAAAGCATCCAACATATTTCAACCCATATTTCCAGTAGCTCTCTCATATATAATGATAGTGTGGTGGTCTCTCAAGACTCAAACAAAAAAAAAAACGACGCTCCAAGTTTATGCGATAAAGTGTTTCGATCGAAAAACAGAAGTTGGACGTGTGCAAACCGAGAGTGTGTAGGTCCAGTGGGGTTGTCTTCACATCCCCAAGCTTATGGTCTTCACCATCCTTGGATAGCTCTTGGTGCATCTCCTCCAATCCCTGTGAAAAAACTTCAAAACACCGTTTCTCCCATTTCTTTTCTGTGGGGTGCATTAATAGTGATAAACAAATAGTTTCTTGCTGCATATAATCCTTGAACAAAAATTCATATGAATGTCCAGAAAGTGTATAATGTTGTATGCCTACTCATAAACTCAATTGGATCAAAAAATTCAACTTAAAAGCTCAAAGCATGCATCAAACAAAATGGGACAGAATCTGTCCAGAAAAACAGCAGCAGCAAAACGTATTTTTCTACCCTACCAAACTTTCTCGAAAAATTCCGAAAAATTCATGCATACAGAGGATGAAAAGTTGCAACTACAGTTCAAATATGAGCTCATTCGGAGTTACAAATAAGAATTAAAAATCATACCGTGCACTGATTCGTGCAGGAATAAAATCTCCGAACGCTATAAGCAACTTTTCAAGACCAAAATGGGTAAAACTTGGCACTTTATTAAAAACTCCAGAAACTAACTAGACACAAAATCTCTTGTTACAGCAAGAGGACACAAAGAAAAATCACACACAAAAATAACCGGGTTGCCTCCCGCAAAGCGCTTTCTTTATAGCCATATAGCTAGGCTTCTTACTTTTTGTTTATTGAAGATGAAGCTCATGAGGGAGCTTGAACTTTGATGTTCCCCTCTTTCTTGGGAAGTGTTCCATGCATAATACCAGGGTCCCATGTTGCTCTCAAACCGATCAAAATAATAGTCAAGTTGAAACCTGGTTGAGAGAAAAATAGAACACAAAAGTAATAACAACGAAGTCTAACTTTCTTTCTATGCATTGGCATTTTGTATATGAATGAAGTTTTCCAATGCATATTAACAAAAGTTACTTGCAGCCCATAATTATTAGTAGCATAAAGAGGGTTCTCACCTCCTCTTTCATAATAGTTGCAAGTAGTAAAGTGTATTCAACCATATAACCAATAGAATCTTCCAACTTAGATAATTTGGGAACATAATGAGGATCATTAAATTTATTTTGGAGTTTATTAGCATGCTTCCCTCTTTCAAAATAGTTGTAAGATCAATATCAAGTTTAATATCATGGTTGCAACAAAGATTTGGAACTAAAGATAATTGCAAACCACATAAGTATTTCTCAACATAAGCAAATTTCTCCTTTATGGTGTAAGTAGGAGAGTTCAAGAACAAAGTAGGGCTCTCATGAGTAAGAGCACTATCACAAACAGCAAGTATATCATTTTTATCCTCACATAATTAGTAACAACTAAACATGGAGTTTATCAATAAGCATAGGACCATCATCTAAAGCATTATCATATAGCATATTTAAGCAATACTCCTCATTATCATCATAAGTTCACTAGTAGCATTAATAAAAGTAAAGGAGCATTTTTAGTTTCATCATAATAGCATGGGTTATCATATAGGACCATAGCATTTTCAGTTTCACCTCATCATAACATGGATTCTCATAAATAACAAAAGATTTTTGAGTTTGAGTGTTACTATCATTTGTTGATGGTGAAGTTGGGAGATCCAACTCTTCATTCTCTAGCTGTTCATCATTTCCATCATCCTCTTGAGATTGCATGGGCATCCCCAAGCTTAGGTTTTTATCCACTTCTTCACATTCTTCCTCTTCCAAGCTTATGTTTTCATCATCTTCTTCCTGCAAAACATCAGTACTTTCTTGGGGAACCTTTCCCTTCTCATAAAAATCAATAGCATAAATATTTTGAGAGAACTTGTCTATGCAATATTCAAGAATAGAAGTGACCTTTCCTTCAAATCTCTTAACTCTAGGGCAAGTTTTATTTTCATTAGCAAAGGTGTGCAATTCATTAGATGCATAATAAGTAACAAATTCCTCTACTTGTTCCATCTCTAAATGAGTGTAATCATTAGTATTGTAAGATGCTATGACATGTTCTTCATGGAACTTACATTGAAATCCAAAGTGTCTTTTTCTCTGTTTAAAGCAACAAGTTGTATTATTATGGAATAAAAGCCACTCTCCAGCAATATAATTTAAACTTTCCATGAAATCTTTTAGTCTTTTCCGTTCACTTGACTCTCTAAATTCCTCATCAATTTTAGAAGCTTTCATATATTCATAGTAAAGATTCATTATCTCAGGAACAGTTTTTTTGGTATTTTCCATTTTCTAATTTTTTTGTGTTTTTGATATATGGATGTATGCAAAACTAAACTAAATGCAAAACTGAAAATAAATATCTAGTGCAAACAAGAATAAAAACTTAAGCGCTACACTCCCCGGCAACGGCGCCAGAAAACTGTCTTGATGACTCCCAAGTGCAGGAGATCGTTGAAGTCTTCGCTGTGTAAGTATTAGTATCGATCCACGAGGAGTAGAAGGTATAAGTATTTATCCTCTCAAATAAGAGTGTCACTTCTCTTATTATCTATGCACTAGACAAACTAAAATGATGCAAGTGTTTTTGGGTTTTTTGGTGTAGAGAATGCAAAGCTGAAAATAAAATATGATGAGTGAAAGCTCTCAAAGAGAGAGAAAGCCCAATCCCCTATGCAGCAAGAGGACAAGCTTGAGTGGTGTTTCTTATGCGTGGAAAACGTTCCCAAGGGCTACATGGATTTCATGGCAAAAATATTTCTAGAACAACAAGGTAAACATTTTGTCAAGTTTTAATCTTCTTTGGACGGAGCCATAATTAGGTGTAGCTAAATAAATAAACTAAACCCCTTATGATGGATCATGTGGCCAAGTAAATGACTGCACAAGAGTTATTAAGACAAAAAGTCCCACCATAGCATTACACTCTAAGGTCCCCGATATAAATCCCCTCCTAATGTAACTTCATGATCGGTCTCAGGTTTACGTGTCCTCCCAAGTCTCCCTCAATTCATTACACTAGTGTGAAACACCTTCATGCATTACTCAATGTATGGTGCACTTCATACATTGTACATCAAGACAATCATAAAAGATAAAAACTTGACCAAATACTCAATACATGTTAAGTAGAAATCATTGACAATCCATCCTATGCCCCAGGAACATGAGAGAACTACTCACAACGCGAAGACATGGTATGATTCAATGGTATAAGTGATACAACACAATCTGAAAATATAATCTCCCCACTAAACAATGACAAGTAACAATTCACAAACATGTAGAATAGTACTTAGACAATAGCTAGGGTTCGAACAATCTCAAACTATGAGGGGGATGAAGTGGATCACGATGATGGTGATGGTGCTGGTCTTCACGGTGGTGATGATGGAGACTTCCGGAGGGGGGATGGAGGAGCCTACCGGAGGTGATTCCGGCAGCGTTTCCCCCCTCCGATCTTCTCCGGCAGCAGCCTTCTGTCTTCTGTTTCGTGTGTTTCGTGTTTCTCCGCCGCCTCCTCGCGAAACTCCTCGGGGGACTATTTTTATAGACATTTTTAGGTCAAGACGGAGTCGGTGGAAGAAAGATCGACGGCAACGGAGCTCCGAGGTGGAAAAGAGCTGGGCCCACGCGGCCATGTACTTTAGGCCGCGTGGGACCCTCCCATTTCCAGCCTGTTGGGCTTCTGGTCTTCAATTTAAGCCCATTCCGTTCGTCTCGAAAATTCTGAACCGTGCTCTTTGGCCTTGCCCTTTTTGGAGTCCCGAAGCTCCCGAAAAGTCTGAAACACTAAAAAAGACGTTTTCTGGAAAAACAGGGTTAATTCCAAATAAATGGGAAAACTATGAAATATTCCCAAAATCATTATAAAACATTGATATAACCCTTATATGATGCAAATATGATTGGAATATAAGCAATTAAAGTGCAAAGTTCATGTATGCATTTTACTTGCATCAATTGTCCGCTCAGCTGCTCCAGCACCTAACAACAAAATGAAAACAATGCAGTTAACAGCAATGATTTGCAGTTAGGTGTATTTTTCATACATAACAAATTTAGAGAAATCAATCGAGCTACTCGATGCCCCTCATATTCATAAGGAGGTATCTACCACTACACTATGCCATGGTGCTTGTCTTCTGGTAGGGCCAGTTGAAAATGATCTTAGACACTGATCTTAGACAACATTGAAAATGACAACAATATGCCAGTTCCAGCATGTTCAGCAGAAACTCTGTGTTACTAGGGTTAAAATAAGTGTCCATATTCCAAACTAGGTGACTATATGACCAACCAAGTACTCGTTGCATAGGCAACAACAAAGTAGTGAAGTCAACTAATTTTGCAGATTAGATTAAGGCAACTTGCACAGGCAACAATCCAATTGCATCATTCATTAATGTCCAGTTTCTAGCAATGCTAGGTAACAAGAATAAATCCATTGCAGACAGCACAATTAGTTCCAGGCATATATTTACTTGTTCTAAAAACCACCCGCATGGCGCATCTTGTTCTTGCGAGATGAAAGAGTTGGTGCCCAAGCATGTACCAAAGACAGTGTTGGTTAATGTGGCCGGCCGACCGAATCTGAAGCTGGGGGAAGGCGTCAGGGTGGGCGGAACCGATCAGTGCGGTGACTGGGGGTGGCCGCTTGTGGGTCGAGGTTGAGGGATACCGCAGCTCCGGTGAGGCTCCACCATGACGTCTGGGGTGCCTGCAGAGAGAGAGAAAGAAACTGAGGGAGATAAACCGAGAGAGTGTGGGGGAGAAGGGAAGGAGATCTGACGACCCGTGGATTGGTCCACCCCAGGATCTCACGAGCGTCATCGCCACCGAGGCCGTCCATCTCGGCAACGAGATCGATGATCCAGGGCCCCACGACGACCACCTCATGGTGGTAGACGGAGGCGGGGACGGGGGAGAAGGAAGGGATCGAAGGGCCGGAGCAGGTGGCGCTGCCGCCGTCAGTCACGAAGAGAGGAGACGCGGTGAGCGTGCATAGACGGGGAGCCGGAGGAGGTGGGGATCTTGCACGGGTTGCTGCGAACTAGGACATGGCGGGAGCGGAAAGAGGACGAGAGCGGCAGAGCGCTGCCAGATTCGGTCCTGCGGCGGCTCTGTTCGAAGTGGGGAATGAGGGAGGTCGCGGAGAGAAGGAAGGAAGGGGACGAGTTTAGAGGAGCTAGGGTTTGCAGCGATGCGCTGCTTATATTCTGGAAGCGCACGCTGCCGGCCGTCGGATTAACAACGGACGGCTTGCGGTGCTCCAGAACCTGTCCAACAGGCCTAAGGCCCAGGAGGGGCTAAGAGGCTGGGCCAGTTTCGGCCCAGTTTGGCAGAATAGCTATGCCAGCAAAAAAACAAATTGGAATGTACTCCCTATGTATGTTTTAAGGTTTAATTTTTGCATAAATTAGAGCACAATAATTTAGATGTTTATACATAAAATGTGGTCTAGTATTTTTAAAAATATAGTTCTCCAATTTTGCAACATATTTTTGGTAGGTGCTTCACAAAACAACCCATTTTTTGCACTCGGAAAATGAAAAATGATTTTCTTGTGCAAGGAAATTGAAAACTTTCTTCGGCAACATTGTTCACGGTTCCAAGATGAATTTTGTGCCCAACATGGGCACATTTGAACAAACTATGTCATGAGTGTGTCCATAACATTCGCCATTTGGTTTGAAAGCCATGAATCTTCAAAAATGATAACTCATTTGTGAGAACACTTTTCCAAGACAATTTCCGTATTCCAAGTTTATTATTTTATATGGATACTAGGACACATATAATGACACAAAGCGAAGGTTTTCCATTTTTTTTAATTTTTTTAATTTCGTATGCCGATTTCGAAATAGGTTAAAACGGCGGACATGACCGTTCGTAGCTAGCGGTTGAAACTTGCGAAACTATTGTTATATCTATGATGAAATATATACTTGTGTACCCAGAAATGACTTTTCAAAAAATTATGAGCAAACTACGAGGCACCTTTAGTTCAAATTTGACCCGCTTCCTACCGAATCGGCATAAATTTGTCTTTTTGGCGAGAGGTGGATGGAAACCGTTTGACACACAAAATTTTAGATATTTATACATAAAATGTGGTCTAGTATTTTTTTTTAAATATAGTTGTCCAATTTTGCAACATATTTTTGGTAGGTGCTTCACAAAACAACCCATTTTTTGCACTCAGAAAATGAAAAATGATTTTTTTGTGCAAGGAAAATTGAAAACTTTATTTGACAACATTGTTCAAGGTTCCAAGATGCACGTTTGTGCCCAATATGGGCCATGAGTGTCGCAATAACATTCGTCATTTGGTTTGAAAGTCATGAGTCTTCGTAGATGATACCTTATTTGTGAGAACACTTTTCCAAGACAATTTCCGTATTCCAAGTTTATTGTTTTCTATGGATACTAGGACACATATAATGACACAAAGCGTAGGTTTTCCATTTTTTGAATTTTTTGAATTTCGCATGCCTATTTTGAAATACAGTCAAAACGGCGGGCATGACCGTTCGTAGCTAGCGGTTGAAAATTGCGAAACTATTGTTGTATCTATGACGAAATATATACTTGTGTACCCAGAAATAAGTTTTTCAAAAAATCATGAGCAAACTACGAGGCACCTTTAGTTCAAATTTGACCCGCTTCCTACCGAATCGGCAGAAATTTGTCTTTTTGGCGATAGGTCGATAGAAACCGTTTGACACACAAAAATTTAGATGTTTATACATAAAATGTGGTCTAGTATATATTTTTTTTAATATAGTTCTCCAATTTTGCAACATATTTTTGGTAGGTGCTTCACAAAACAACCCATTTTTTGCACTGGGAAAATGAAAAATGATTTTCTTGTGCAAGGAAATTGAAAACTTTATTTGGCAACATTATTCACAGTTCCAAGATGCACGTTTAGCCCAATATGGGCACATTTGAACAAACTATGCCATGAGTGTCGCCCTATATTTTTGTGCCATAAAAAATTGAACTCCTTGTATTTTTGTGGACTCAAACTTGTGTGAAGCCCATTTTTCCCACTGATATACACGTTCCTATGGCCTATGGGCCGTCGGCCCACTAGGGGATGTGAAAAAAGTTCAAATAAAAACAAAGTGGTGGAGAGAAGGAGGCTACGTCCTACTGAGGCCCAGGCCCAGCAGCGGAATTTCATGTTTAATAAACTTGGTTTTGCTATCGTAACATGAAGTGGTTGTCGGTCTGTTGGTTCGGTCCGCGTGGGCGATCGAGAGATCTCAGGCTCGAATCGCGGCCTCTACTTTTTATTGCACAATTAAATGCCACAGTCACAAACGGTTGGATGGATGTGGGTCCCGTCCATCAGCACTGGCTGGCCCCCATGGCGAGCTGGTTAGTGTGTCCAACGTGTCAGTTTGCTGTGTTCACGTGTTAGGTCGATGTAGGTCCCGCATGCCAGTTTGGTTGAGCCCACATGTCATTTTGGTGGTGGGTCCCACGTGTCAGGTTGGTGCTGGGTCCGAACTTGACAGATGGACATGACACGTAGGCGAACCTGCTGAGGTGTGCGGTACATGGACATGACACATACGCGAAACTGCTGACGTGGTCGCCTAGTCATTCCAAGGCATACAAAATTACCGAGTATGACCATTTAAAATGGTCGTAATCGAATAAAAATTGGGAAGTAAATCGGTGATGTTTGCTTATGACCATTTCGTGGATAGAAACTATGACCTTTCTGAGCAAAATAGTAGTTATGTTTTCGGGTTTGGACCCTCCCAAACAGCTTACGACTAATTGGTTTGAAATGGTCATAAATTTATGACTATTTTTTCTAAAATCACTATCAATAGGTCATAAGTTGACATATTTCTTGTAGTGAATAGAAGGGACACAGAGAAGCAGCTATAGAAATGCGGCTAGTGGAGCGGAAATCCTATTCGCCACTTAAACTGGTGCAAATCATATTTACCTCATTTTGTGCGTGCTCCTGTACGCCGCCTGGTGCGACGCAACTGGGTTGCATCGCCTTAAGAGAAAAAAACAATAACATGCATGTTTTACTATACCAAAACATTTTTTAAATATGTGGAAAAAGATTAAAATCTATTTTAATACTATATAAAGTCGCCTCAATTATAAGGTTTTTAACCCATCTATACTTCTTATAAAGCAAAACCCCACTAACTTCATTAATTATTTTTCTATCTCAACATGCAAGCTATCCACATCATCCATTCTCTTAACCAATCAATTGTCCATGTCATCTCCACTAATTAATCACACATCATCTATTTCTTAAGCCACATCATCCACTATTTGATCCATTATTTATCCATGACATCCATATTTATTAATGATTTTTTATACATCCATGAAAACTATTCACGTTATAAATCCTTTATCCATACAATTACCTCATTAATTTTAGTTGTAAAATTAACAAATATTATACATTGATTAAATTTAGATTCTCGATTATGTGCGCAATCGAATCCTGAATATTCCCGAGAAATTTTCACGTTGCATGTGCCATATGTACTTTCGTTTATATTAAAGTTTTTATAAAATGTTCCCGCTGCAACGCGCGGGGTATTTTTCTAGTTAACTTATTTTAAACACCATGATTTTTTTAATCAAAGAGAAAAATGCGGTGAATTTTCTTTAGAAACTTATGAACATATTGTTAATTCGGTGAACTACTTTTAAATCCATCACCATTTTTCTCAAACGTACTGATTTTTTTGACTTTGAACCTTTTTTTTACACATTATCACTTTTAGAAACAGAAAAATAAAAGAAACATATAAAAAATAAAAAAATCACGGATAAGAATAAGAATAAATAGAAATAGAGAGTATATAAAATAGGAAAAACAGAAAAAGATAAAAATCGCTTACATTGGTCGGCCATTATTGGCGGAACTCCCGGAAGTGACGCTCTTGATCGAGCTTCGTTTTGACTTGGTCTAATTTGTCTTATCTGTCTCCATGTTGTCTTGTTTCTTTCACAATTTAATCATGTTGTCCATATGGATCCTCGCATGTCTCAGAAAAAAAAAGTACATCCTGGCTGGATCAATCTCATAATAATTAATAACAGCACCCTCCACTGTAATTTTGACCTGAAATAGTATACCCCTGGAGCTCAAAAATCCTCGTGGCGCCAAACTTTGAATCGGATTACTCCGTAGAGATTCCGGAGCATGGTTTGCTAGATTATTTTCTTTCGCTTGGGCCTCTGACAACCGCTAATGAAGTCAACTGCGCGCATAATATACCCACACTAGCGGAATCTAGAGCTGATCTACCATTAATGAAGTCAAGTTCAGAAAATCCTCCGTTCACAAAAAGATATCTCAACCAACTCCAAATTTGGAAGTATCTAGACATAATTTAGTATGTAGATACATCCAAATTTGAAGTTAGTTGAGACATCCTTTTGTCAACTGAGAGAGTAAAACGTTTGTCCTTTTCGAGATAATCAACTCGCTGGCAGTCCAAAGCCGATCTACCATTAATGTAGTCAACTTCACAAAAATAATACTCCATATAGAAATCTCATACAAAAAACTTCACAGGATTATGTTAATGTCACTTGCCCATAAAAAATGTTAGTTGATTACTTCATATAGAAATCATAGCGTGGAGGCTGTGCTCATCCCCACAGCCCACATACCGGGACAGACACAGCACAAGCCATGAAGCCATGTAGCGCGCTGAGCATGCAGAGGGATGCCGCGAACACCAAGCACTCTGTCCGCGAAGACAGCGGCGTCGCGAGCTTGATCAGGCCACCGCGGCTATGCTGCCTCGTGATGCTCTCGATAACATTCTGGGCCCTGATATTCTGCCTCCTCTGTCCTCTCCACCACGCAAGGCAGCGTGACGTCCCTTCTTCTCAAGTCCTCGGCCTTCTCCCTTCCGTCCTTCCGCTTCGGCCGGGACCCGTGCGTCGGCCGGTACATCTACATGTACGACCTGCCGCCACGCTTCAACGTCGACCTCGCCGGCGAATACCGCGAGGTCTGGGCCAGCAACGACAAGAGCAAGCCCATGGCGAACGACGGGTTCGGCCCGCCGCTCCCGCCAGGCCACTCCCTGCCTGAGAAGGGAGCCTACGACACCGACCAGTTCATGGTGGCGTTGATCTACCACGCTCGGATGAGGCGGTACGAGTGCCTCACCGCTGACCCCTCAACCGCCACCGCCGTGTACGTGCCGTTCTACGCCGGGATTGAGGCGGCAATGAACCTGCGGAAGAGCGACCTCTCGGCCCGTGACGCCGTGTCCCGGGACATGGTGAACTGGCTTGTGCGGCGGCCCGAGTGGCGCGCCATGGGGGGGGCTCGACCACTTCCTGGTCGCCGGACGGGTCACCTGGGACTTCATCCGAAGTACTGACGGTGGCTGGGGAAACGCCTTCCTGACGTACCCAGCCATCCGCAACACGACGGTTCTCACCCTCGAGGCCAGCCCGTGGCACGGCCACGACTTCGCTGTGCCATATCCGTCGCACTTCCACCCATCTTCCGACGACGACGTGCTTCGCTGGCAGGACCGCATGCGCCAGGTGAAACGCAGGTGGCTCTGGGGCTTCGCCGGCGGGCCACGCCCCGGCAACTTAACGGTGCGCTCCCAGATCATCGCGCAGTGCAGCAACTCGAGCAGTTGCGCGATGTTCGCCAGCGCGACGGGGTACCACAACTCGCCGGAGGGGATAATGCGGCTGCTGGAGAGCGCCGAGTTCTGCCTCGAGCCGTGTGGCGACTCCTTCACCCGCAAGTCGACCTTTGACGCCATCCTCGCCGGCTGCATCCCGGTCTTCTTCCACCCGATCTCTGCCTACACCCAGTACACGTGGTACCTGCCCAGGGACTACAGGAGCTACTCGGTGTTCATCCCCCAGGCCGATGTGGCCAACGGGAACGCCAGCATCGAGGAGGTGCTCAGGAAAATACCGCCGGCCAAGGTGGCGCGGATCCGGGAGGAAGTCATCCGGCTCATACCGACGGTGATGTACAGGGAGCCGACGGCGAAGGGCGTGGTGTTCAAGGACGCCTTCGACGTCGCTGTAGACGCCGTCATCGACAGGGTGACCAAGCGCCGGCAAGCCGCTGCCGAGGGACGCCAGTACGAGGACAGCGTCGACGGATATCTTAGCTGGAAGTACGACTTGCTCGAGAAAGGGCAAAAAGATATAGGCCCGCACGAGCTTGATCCCTATATGTGAGATTGCTAAGCCCTAGTATTGTGTTAACTAGGTGTTTTCAGGCCGTGCTAATCTTGTTGTACGGGTCATTTTCGTGACAGAAATTTAAAATTTGTCCGCTCGGGCCTATTTGAACGCTTTTTGGTTTTTTCTGCCTTCAACTCTAACGGCATGTTGTCTTAAGGGTTTAAATTTGGTGTACTGAAGTCATACTGAGAAACTATAACGAAAACATACTAAGCTGATATCGTATTAAAAAGGTTGTTGCTTTGTTTTAGAGGTACACATTTGCCATTGAGTGCTCCTACGTACACAACAAGTTATGCGTGCCATGTCTGTGTTGTACTGTGTTTCGAAAAGAAAAAAAGTTATGCGTGCCATGTTCTGATTTGACAAACATTAGTTCTGGTTATTTGGGGTTCATTGATGCGCTATTTGTTCAGTGAATGCATGGGACAATATACGCAAGAGAACTTGACAATGATCAAGTAGTATGGCAACTGAAATTCCTCAGAAAGTATGGCAGCTCAAGTGTTATGAAAAGATTGATCTAGGTAGTAACCTTATTTTCAGATCGAGGGACAGAATTGCATGTTCCCCAGTAGTTATTAACATAAACGAGCAAATTACAGTAAGAAATATGATACCATTGTCGATGATGTTACATGAACTAAACTTTAAATGGAATGCATCAGACAAAGATTTCTGGACAATTATACACTGCCCTTAGCATATCAATAATTGAGTACAAGCAAGAGCGCACCCCTGGGGCGTGCTCATGGGCTATCCACGTGGCGCTCAATGGGCGGGCATGTCACGTGTCGACAACGATTTTTTGTCTCGGCTGGCCGAGAGAAATATGAAGGGAAAAATAGGTCGCGTGTAGCGGTAAAAAACCTAGCCCCATTCCATTCGTGTCCCGCCGCCGCCTCTAACGATTCTCCTCCTCCGCCCCCTTTTTCTCCCCACCGCCGTCCTCGTGCCGCTGAGCACAGGCCGCCGCTGGCCTGCCGCACCTGTGCCTGCTTGTCCCTAGCGTCGCTTGTGCTGCTGTCTCCTCCTCGGTGCTCAGCAGGAGGAGCCGTCTGTCGCAGCTGCACATCTGGACGAGCTCAAACAGAGAAGGGGTGCCAGCGGTTGAGGCACTGGCTCCGGCAGATCCACCACCCCTTCTCCCGGGCGGCCATGGAGAAGATGGACTACGAGGATGGGAGAACGGGAAGTTGAGAACGAAGCGTCACGGGCAATACCGGGCCGAGCGGGGAAGGGGCAAGTCGATCGGCGGCGGTGACAGCGGGAGCAAGGCGCGCTGCGTGGTTCAGGTTTGCCTCTCCCTCCTCTCTTTTTCCTACCCAGCTGCCCTCGATCTCGTCTCTTGTCTCTGGAGGATGCGTCGGTTGTAGGGGCGTCCAATAGAGGGAATGTAGGATGAGGGGCTGGGGCTGAAGAGGGTCGCCGCTGATGTGGAGCTCGAATTTGTATCGATCTCTTCTTAGTCTCTGTCATGTTGTTGTTGTGGCCGTGCTCAACTCGCAGCTGCTGCCGGAGAAACTGCACTTGGACAGTGTTACACCGTGCTCAGCGTGATGGGTTCTACGATATTCA
This sequence comes from Poa pratensis, assembly GCA_947311845.1. Taxonomy (NCBI): domain Eukaryota; kingdom Viridiplantae; phylum Streptophyta; class Magnoliopsida; order Poales; family Poaceae; genus Poa; species Poa pratensis. Next base: position 9,884,278 of record CAMZMU010000101.1, on the reverse strand, counting down.
CTGGGGGCACGAGGCGGCCAAGGTCATCGGCAAGCTGCCGCACATCGACATCGCCGTGAACTGTCTTCGCAGCAGCAGCAAGAAGATCAACCACCAGTGATCGTCGTCGTCGAAGCAGTTACGACCAACGATCAACGAGATGAACTAGCATGTTATTGTTTTAGTTGTCAGGATGCATACTGTACTCATCGAAGTAATTGGATGTTCAAAAGTAAATTTCCTAGAGTACTTACAAGGGGTGGATTTCTGATTTTGTTTTAAACTGTAGAGGATAGAGAATGTAGAAGCGCAAGGAACTAGGTTAAGGCTAACTGGTACTGATATTAATTATTGCATCATTCATAGATGATATGGACGAATGAACAGATCAATTATTGTCGTGCAAACTTGTATTATAAGAGGGGAAATTTTGCTAACGAAAGAGTACCACATACCAGTAGTACCAAAGGAGAATATGAGCATGCACTTGCTGATCTAGTTACAACAGGATAGATAGCTGAGAGATATTATAGCACTAACATAAGTTTATTTCTTCTAATTTCTATTTCTTGACCTGACTTTCCTTATTAATTATTCTATTATTTATCTGTTAATTATGCACCATTTCATATTTCGAAGCATGCATCATTTTACTTTGTATGCTTGTATATGTGCATATCCATGTACGTTGAGCTTAAGCTAAATGGGTTTGATACTTGTCTTTTCTTTCTCATGTATCAGACTCCGGATCAATTAGGACATCTCCGAATTTCTGCAGTTCTTGGAGGGATATCTATATCAGCTGCATCTGAGCTTTCTCAACTCCAGGCTATGTTTTTCTTTGTAGGCCTACTATCTGTATGGTCTCCTTGATTCGGTGAGTCACTTTTTACTTGATTGTAGTCGGGATAGCCTTGTTGATCACCTGTATTTTGGATATGTAGGTAACCAAGAATTCCCTTGAGTATGAGCATATTTCATGCAGCAATTGCCTGTAGCAATAAATAATAGGAATTTGATTGTTTGTACTAAATTTTGACGGTAATACATTGTTTGGCTAACTTTGACCATTTTTACATGGAAAGCTTAGTTATCCTCATGGATGTAGTTCCTTGCTTCATTGTCATGGTTGTCTGAATATTTTCTACGAAGGGGCCTTATTAACACAACTGTACTATGGTGTGTATTTCCTTTGTAGGATGTTTACAAGTTGGTTCCAGCGGTTGTCGGGACATTGAGTGTGTACTCTCCGACAAGGTCGCACCAACTGTGTCGGCTGCTGCCACCAGAAATGGCAAGTTGAAGACAAGATCTCCATGGCACCACATCCGTCTGCTAAATAGGTCTTTGTGTGCTGTGAATTTTTATGGGGTTTGGTTTTTTCCTGCCATTTTGTCTTCTTCAAGCTTCGTTCCTTTCTGGTTTGTAGGTCCATCTTCGATGTTTGGGACTGCGCAGGCCAGTGATAGTGAGATGTGTCGTTACCAGAGTCCAAAGGTCAAGAATGAGGTGTGGGTAGGAGAACTCATTTAGTGTTTTATGGAATTTCTCATTGGGATGTGTGTTTTCGTTCTATAATCCGTATAGCAATGACACACTAAATATAATGGTTATATAGTAATGGTTGATTTATCATTAGTTTTGTCTGCAAGTTCAATAGTTGATGTGATGCTTAAGTTTCTGTTTTCCATATGTGCCCAGCTTTGCACTTGACATGTGAATAGGATATCTTTTTCTCTCTGCAATTACGGGTTCACAAAGCCCAGAATGTTACTACTGTAGGTGAAATTGGTTCCCTTAATTAATTTCATGCTTAGTAGTCAATGGTCCAGGGGAGACTTATATATACTATGAACCTTTTTCTTGACACAGAAAATCAATATGGATGCTTGCTTTACTTGTTTTTATGAGGTCTGTTGGTAATTAGCAGTCCACCGATATTATACATTTTACACTTGCATAGTTTGAGTGTTCTTAAAAGTTGTTCTACCATTGTCTTGGTTGTAAGAGCAATGTTGGCTTAATTATACACCTTCTAAATTTGTTTGCAATCTGTAATACAAGGGATACTAATTAATGAATTATCGCGCAGTCTTCCGAAAATACAAAACCTGGAAAATTTGCATGTTGTCATAGGAGTATTCAACTATCATTCACAAACAAACAAAAAGGAGTATTCAACTGTCAGGGCCTATGGCCTAGAAGAAACGGGAAAGAAACTTCACATATTCCCATCAGTGTTAATTTAACCGGTCATCTGTCACCATCAGCTATGATTAATGAAAGAATTGTAGTATATGCTCCCAGTAGAGGAAATTGTATTCTCGACATCTTTGGCGATGTCAAAGCTCGGGGATGGGGAGTTACATTCTCAGTTTATCACATTATGAATTTTGTCATGTAGTATTTCCAGTAGTTCAAAGTTGCTACTTTACTGCCAGTATTTAGGTCGATGTGTCAGTTTTTTTCAATTTTGGATATAAGTACACATTTCAGGAAGCTATTTTTATCCCATATCCTTGCAGCTCCTATCAAAATGTAGTTGATGATAATTTCATTCTTAAAATATCTTGGAACAGGTTTCTATTGCTCAATTTGCAGTTAGTTGACAGATGATATGAAGCATTGCTTCGATTTGCTGTATCATACTAGAACTGAGTGCCTTGCTACCTATGGTTGCAACGCTTCTACAGTCTGACGAGGTAAACTTGTAACTTGCTGTATATAATTTTTTAATCTTAGTGATGATTGCTTCGTGTCCTAGCGTATATCCCCTGACGATGTTCTTTTAGATCCTCTGCTGTTTTAGCACATGTTCAAGCATATGGTGTTGAATGTTGTGGATACTACCAAATTTCTTAAAGCATTTTTCTTGGGAGATTTGATGGCAGTAAAAATAGAAGGGATCCACTTTTTAATACAGTTAACCAATTAGTAAACAGTGAAATGATTGCATTTCACAAGGTCGGCACCGGTGCTGAAATATAACAATCATCTTAAGTTAACTTTTTTTCATCTTGGCTTCCCAATTGCGATAAAGAAAATCTGGCATGTTTGTAAACAACCTACTAACTGGTTGGCTTGGTAGGCTGAGTAAAAGGGTACACACCTTTTGTTTAGTTGAACCATCATTTACCTATGTACTGAAGTATAGTTGCACATGCATTTGTGGCACTATTCTTTAGACTGTAGCAGGTAAGAGTAATAATGAGATTGTAAGGTGACATGTTGCCATGAAATAAGGACCATTTCTTGAAACCGATGCTCAACTAATAGGAAATAAATTTAGTGTAGTACAGTTTTCAGATATTGGATTGTTCTTCACAGCCTTCAGTCAGATAGCTATATTTCCAGTTTAGCAACTAATTTTCATATATCAATATTGTTATGGAAAACACATATCTGAACTAATTTCCACAGCCTTCAGTTGTGTTTAGCATATACTTTTCCATTTAGTAGTTTCGTAGTCTGACTGGTCCATGAAGTAACCACGGCTGTGTTAAGCGCTCTATAAACAATAATAGGCATGCTTCAAAAATTCATCTCCAAGAGCTATCGCGCGAAAATGCCAAAGAGGATATTTCTGTCAGGTTTTGGACTTCTCTTGTTCAAAGGTTCTACCAAGTAGAGTATGCTTTGTTTCTTTGATGTGTTTGCTCTTGTTTGGGATTTTATATGAGAAACTGGCGTCTGTTCCTACCTTTGAAGCTGTTATCCGAAATGGTGCAACTTGCATAGTTTGGAGACTAATTTTTATTTCTTGGTAGCTGAGCAACTAGCCTTCGGATTAAACTATCATTATTAGTATATTTTTAGCGCTACAAGTTCAGTACTTCTAGCGTATGCATTTCCAACGTTCTTAGCTCATAGGTACTGATTTATCTCTGCCATCAGTTTCGAGAAAACACATTTGTGACCGTTACAATTATGATGTAAATAGTACCCTTTGTCAAGGATATCCATTTGAGGAGGCTGATTCCCCCATATTGATTTCACTTTAATCTGCCTGGGCACAAAAAGATTATCATATATTTTGGTCATCACGGACTTAGGTGTTTTGCGCTGAAAATTCTAAGTTCTGTGATTAGCAGCTTGATTTTGTCAATTGAAACAATATGGTAGTTTGTTTTACTCAGAGCAATGGGCTTTGTGAGGACAGCTCACATGTTACCGAATGTAATCTCATTTCTCGTGGGTATACATTTGGGATGATTGTTTTAAATACCACTGAATATGTTAGGATATATTTTGATCCCCTCTCTTTACTTCAGCAGTGAATCTCTTAGGAGTTTGAGATAATTTATATGCCATGCCCTTGCTTTAATGTCTCAAGAAATGTTCCACATTATCCATTCAATGCATAATCATTATGTTTTGCTTGTCAAATTCGTCTGCTGGGTCCTTTCATTACATGTTAATTGTTTCTGTTTTGCACATGAGCCATTGGACCAGTACATTGTTTGCTTCAGATATAGAGCACCGGCACTGAGAGAGTGGAGCTCAAGCATGCACAATGGACGAGAGACACAGCGGGCCATTGGGTTCAGGAAATGCAAGAAACCCAGCGAATGGATTAGCTAGAAGAAGTTGTTTCTAGAAGAAATGCCATCAATATATGATAACTTATGTTAACATGTCTATGTACATAAATAGTATGTGTTGCTAACTTTCTGAAAACAAAGTAATCCACTGTGTAACTGTCTTGGTTTCAGTTTTTAGTCTCAAGTGGTTCATAATTCAGTTAAGCCAGATCTTGTAGCGCTCGGTCAAGCAAGGAGACAGTAAACAGGACATGAACCAACACGAACTTAATTAGACTGTGATTGGATTGCCACTGACCGGTGAGGAGGCGCCCCGAGGGGCGCCCCAGCCTCTAGTGTATATAAATACGGCCTGCAAATGATGTATTAATATAGAGAAATAGCCACAATTTTATGTTACTCCGAGTACGATGCTTCTTGCATATCTTCATCGTTCCCGGTGTCCATGTCTGATTCCCCATGATAGCCGTGATCTCTACCTATTAGGTCGTGCTAATAACACTACCTTGTTGTACTGGCCATATTGACTTTGTCCTTCGGCTGTTTCGAGGCTGGGCTACCACGGCGCACCTCCTGAGCGGTCATTTGGGAGCTCCTATGTATCGCTTGCAGCTGAGTCGGACCATCCGGCCCACCGACAGGTACAGTATAATTTTATTTTTCATTAATTTCGAAAACAGAAATTGGGTTAATAAATTTTATAGTAACAGGCTAGTCGCTTGCGAAAAAGAATCATTTCAAAAGCATGTAAAAATACATATGACATAAAAAATGTTCACAATTTACAAAAAGGTTCATGTTATGGAAATAAAGGTTTATGTTTTGAAAAAATTGGTTCACGATAAATTAAAACGTGTTCACCTATAATAAAAATGTGTTCATGTAGATTATAAAAATCTTCTGTATTTTTGAAAAATTGTTCACATGTGTGAAAAAAGGATCTGGGAGCTTATAGATAGAAACTCATCAGTTTAGATAGTCCCTTGTGGCTACGATGGAAACTGGATCAACGCGTCATTGGGTCAAGAGAAGTTCCGATTGAAGTTCAATATGAATCTTTGGGGACTTATCATGAGATTTGTCTTTCCCGAATGCTAAGGAGAAGAAGAGGATTGAGTCAAAAGAAAAAGCTATTTTGGAGTTTTATCAACAATTTGCTTGTGTAGGTGGGGACCTGGTATTTTCGGAGTCCTTATGTGAGGAATTACAAAAAAAAAAAAAAAAAGTCACAAGTTCAAAATACAACTTTCACGTATTTTTAAAATATTCACAAGTTTACCCTTCAAAAAGTGTTCACCATTGCAAACAAAAGTATTTATGGTTCCAAACTAAAGTATTCATGTATTTTCGGAAAAACGGAAATGAAAAAGACATATACAAAAAAAAAAGTATTAATGTAGTATCCTGAAAAGCAAAAAAAAAACAGCAAAAAATAAATAAGAAAAAGAATCAAGAAGGAAATAAAAAACAGCCCAAATGGGTCGGGCCATGCAGTGCAGCGGGGTATGGTGTTTGCGGGTCCTTTTCGCGATAGGGATTTAAATGTGGCCACCAAGACCTATTCAAACCCTATTTCTTTTTACTCCCTTCATCTTGGTTTATTAGGCATTTATGGAGTTTCTCTGCGAGATAATCACTACTAAATCAGGCAATTAGTTAGGAAAGAACAATAAGGTTAAATTGGAAGCGCATGCATTGGCCTAATTAAATAGAACATTGGTTAAATCAGACTAGCCATAGTGGGGAGTATCATATACTAGTATCATGCATATGATACTAGTCTATGTTACTACTTCCACTATGGGTAGTAACATATTTGTGGTATCATATTGTATTGCATTAATTAGGTTGTAGACTCATCTTTTCTTGGAACGCGTTATGTTACGGTATCTACCTATGATACCACCATCGTCTCTTTTATCATTAAATGTAGTGACACGTCATCTTTTTTGCCTACGTGGCATGCATGATACTTGCTATGATACCACCACTATGGCTAGTCTCACATGCAGATTGGGGAAAGGATGTGGTTGGGAGGGTTTCTGGGAGATCATTAATGTTAATTGCGCCTAACTCTTGATAAAATCTGAGTTTGATATTGTGTCTAATAAACAGAGATGGAGGGAGTAGTTAAGTAACAAAACCACCTTTAAATAAGAAAAGATGATACATCAATGCTAAAATTAATGCTATATAAAGTGAACTTTAAATGGAATGCAAAAGTAATATTGTCTAGTTTCTTTGAGCTCTAGTGTCACTTATCGTTGAGTCACGCAAAGCTTCGTATGGAAAATTATGTAGTGCATTTATCATATAAATAATGTATAAATATAACCCCGCAAAAGTATTAATGTAGAGAATTAGCATCAAATTTTATGTTTCATTTGAGTAAATTACATCCGATAACAAAGATTCTCACGAAACAATAACAGATAATCCATGGTGATCTTTGTGATAACATAGCACCGTCAGAAGTGAGACTTCATTGACTATGATATGACATTATGGAGGAATGTAACAACAAGAAAATGTAAGATGCCACGAGTATGCATGCTTGGGATTAATTCTTGGTTCATCCTTATCTTGTTGCGCTCACCGGCATGCCGACTAGCAAATCTGCTTCGTGGAGGTTCCTGAGTGCAGCATGCGCCTCTTCTTCAGATTTGATTGGATCATGATGTCCGCCCTGCTCCGACGGGTTGCGACTAGTGCCTGAGTGGAACGGATTGGCGGTGAGTCGCCCTCCACCTGCCATCGCCGCCGCCCAATGGTCGTTACGGCCACGGTGTTCAAGCCAGAACAACATCAATGTCAGATCTCGCCCACATACGGCCTCGAGCGTGGCTGCAATGTTGGCGTAGCTGGGGGCTTGGCATGGTCCATGGCGACCTCCACACACTGGACGTCCCATATTTTGTCGAAATCATCTGGCATGTCGGCCACGACAGCTAAATCGTCACGATTACCGAATATCAAGGTGGTGTGTTCGGAGAGATCGATGAGGCCAGGGAGGTAAAAGCACCATCTGACGGCTCATATCGAGTTTTTTGAATGCTAAGTGCGGGCATAGGCAGGAAATAAAGATTACACTAGGGTGGCTTGTTTTGCATGGCCATAGTTTTCAGTAACGCGGCGTTGTCCACCCCAGAATCATTCGGGGTGTGCTACTATCTCCGAGTGTGTACATAAGGGATGGGTGTGGAAAAATGCTTTGTTGTCATCCTAACTAGGGATGTTGTGTTGTGATCCTAAGTTAAAACATCAGTTTGTGGTAGAGTAGTTGATCGAAAAATGGACAAACATATTGATCGATGCCTTGCCCTCACTAAGACTCTTTTGATTCATAGGATAGGGAAAGTGTAGGAATAGTAACTCACATGATTGGGATGGCATGTATAACTGAATCCTATGGGAAGAGGAAGTTCCTTTAATTGTGGTGAAGGAATTTTTCATGAGATTAGAGCTCATGCATGTTATTTTCATATAAAGTTTGTACTGCAAGATTCCTATAAAAATTCCTATGGTATATGATCCTAAGAATCAAACAGTTTTGAAGGAAAAAATCCCATAGGATTTCAATCCTACACAAATCATTTGACAATCCTATGAATCAAAGGAACTCAGAAGATGGAATCATTGCGAAAATGCCATGCACGTGACGAGATAAACATCAGTTACTTATAGTATCTCCAGTTTATCTGTCCAAAATATTCAACACATGACTCAATGATTTTGGATTATGAGAAGTTATGATCTTAAGAACTTGATGATTTTTTGTAAAATATTGTTGAGTGTGTGCAAACACTACTAACTTTAATGTGCAAATTTTGAGTTCGTTCAATATCTATGAACTTTAATATGTAATCTTACAAGTATCATTGCTACACATAATGAGGTATCAGGAAACAAAGGGTCAAAATTTAACTCAACAGTTTCCTTGATCAATTATACAACCTGATTGCTTCTAATCATTTGTCATGTGTACATATTTAAAATCATCCAGTTATTATTGCAACATAGGACACTAATAATTTCAGATGTAAAAGTCAAAGCATTTATATCCAGCATGCAGTGATGATTAAGGCGAAAACCTTTACGTGCTTCAGTTGCACTGTGAGGCAATTTTGACACTGTAGACCCTTAGACGAAACTTTAGCACAAAATGAACCTCGGCCGAAACTATTTCACGGCATTGACCCTTTTGAGTAGCGCCTCACGATCAGGCGCTACCCTACACAGGGTAGCGCCTCGTGATCAGGCGCTACACTAGTTGCCAGCGGGGCGAGCCGGGGCCACGGGGGGCCCAGTCCAGGGGGATAGCGCCTCGTGATCAGGCGCTATTGTGCGATTAGGTAGCGCCTGATCACAAGGCGCTACCCTTCTGTTAACAGGCATCGCGCCCACGGCCGTCCCCAACCCTAGCCACAACTTCCAAATCGACCAGAAAGAACAGAGACAGAGGAGGATGGCAGCGGCGGCGGTTCTCTCTCTCCCCTTCTAATCCTCCACCGTTTCCTCTCCGATTTGAAGAGAAAAGCGAGGGGATTCCGTCCCCAACTACTTCCCGCAGGTATTCTCCTCCGATCCCCCAATTTTTGTCCAATAAAATGACCCCATTTGGCCTCATTATGCATGTTTCGGTTCAACCCTAATTGGTAGTTGATTTGGATTTTGTTGTTGACCCATGGCATGCTTGTACGATCTTTAGGTTAATGCTAGTGCTTGTTAGGTTAATGCTAGTGCTTATTAGGTTAATGCTATGATTTAATTTGTCTTTTGTTGTCATTATGTTAGGGATGCCTACAATTGTTCATGTTCATCATGTGGATAAAGAGGCCTTTTTGAAAGGCAATATGGAACCGGATCCGGATGAGGTAGCCTTGGTGTTCGAGCAAAGTCCTACCTACGCCGAGGTTTTGAAACAAGTTAGGATTGATTTGAATTTGATGAACCAAGATGAGTTTGTAGAGTTGGAGGGAAGACATAATGCCGGTCATGGAGTGCATCTCCGTTGGAAGTTTTTGCGTATCACCTCGGAACTTCATTGGGTTGCATACAAGGAAACCGTGGCCGAATCGCTTGACAAGTCTCTTGAGTTATTTGCCACGGTAAAGTTTGATGCGCATGTGAACTTGTCCTCCAACGGACATGCCTCCCCATTTGATGGTAAGAGTCCACCACTCATGAACCAAAGTCCACCACTCATGAACCTAGATGGTAGGAGTTCACCACTCATGAACCAGGATGGTAGGAGTCCACCACTCATCTCAACTGATGAGTACGGGGATGATGAGAACGAGGACAATGAGGATGGGATTGACCTCCACGACAACAATGTTGGAGATTTGGACTTATATATTGAACAAGAGACCATGGAGCATGACATCCCTTATTCTCGATGCTATGCATCGGACTCGGATGACGATGGGCCCGATGAAGATGTGGATGAGGAGGGGTTCACCGTCAAGGAGGCCGAAGCGTTCGAGAAGGTAGTGGGACGGGATCATCGAATTCCGTTGTTTTCTGACCTTACTCTCGCGGATGAAGCGACGGTTGATGGCGGAAAGGGTATCGTGCTCGAATCTAGGCCAACTTCTTACCGGGATATGAATCATTTGGACAATGGGATAACTCCCGGTTTGAGGTTCGCAACCTTGTTGGAATTTCAGATATGGATCAAGGAGTACTCAGTTAAGTACCATCGTCCGTTTAAGGTGGCTCACTCCGATAAAAAGAAGCGTTACACGGTGAGATGCTTACAGGAAGGATGTCCGTGGGAGGTGCGAGCAAGACCTTTGAAGAAAGGTCCCGATTGGCACATAACTAGTTGTGTTGCAACACACATGTGCCGAGGCAAGAAGGTGGATGGCAAGGATGTGAAACCAGACCACCGTCAACTCACCTCCGAGTTCCTCGGTTATAAGGTTTCCAACTCCATCTCGACACTACCAACAATGAGTATTAAGAGTGTCATTGAAATTGTGGAGAACATATTTCACTACACGATCAAGTACGGGAAGGCATGGAAGGCAAAGCAAGCTGCTTTCAGAATGTTGTATGGTGACTGGGAAGAAGCATACAACCGAATCCCTAGGTTGTTGGGAGCCATGGCCGCGACTAACCCGGGGATGGTCCATGTGGTTGAGCCGTTTGGGCAAAAAACAAGGAGTGTGGACGGCAAGACTGTCCGAGTATTTGGCCGTGCATTTTGGGCATTCGAACAATGTGTCCGTGCTTTTGAACATTGTAGGCCGGTCATCGCAGTCGATGGCACCTTTTTGACCGGTCCATACAAGGGCACTCTATTGGTTGCAATAGGAAATGATGCGGGAAATCGTCTGGTTCCATTGGCTTTTGCTTTAGTTGAGGCGGAAAACAATGATAGTTGGGAGTGGTTCTTTCACTATTTGAGAACCAAGATAATTCCACCTCAAAGGGAAGTTTGTGTCATCTCGGATCGCCATCAAGGAATTCTCAACGCGGTGCAGATCGAGATCCCCGGGCATGCTCGTTTACACCACCGATGGTGCATGAGGCATTTTTGCTCAAACTTCTATAGGGCTTGTGGGAGCAAGGAGTTTTCCGATGATCTTCAAGATTGTTGTCTCGCCTTCTCTGATCGTCGTTTCGCAAACTTGTACAACAGATTGCTCGCTAACAGATCTTTGAACGCCGGGGGGCAAGAGTTTCTCCATAGGCACATTGAACTTAGATCGAAGTGGGCAAGAGCTTACGATGAAGATGGCCGGAGGTACGGTCAAATGACAAGCAACATGGCAGAATGCTTCAATAAGGTGCTCAAGGGTGTGCGTGCATTGCCCGTGACTGCAATAGTTGAATACACATTCACCAAGTTGAATGAATATTTTCTGAATTACTCACTCCAGACGGACCAACAGATTGTGGGAGACAACAAGCACAATCACAAGTACAAATTCCCACCAAAGGTTGATAATTTCGTGGAATTCGAGTCAAGGAAGGCGGACTCCCAAGTTGCAACACTATTTGATAATGAGGAGTTGATCTACCAAGTAAACGAACCGGGAGGAACCACGGCCGATGGTGTCCAACATGGTGGCCGGGCATTCAAGGTATCACTCAAGGATTGTGAGTGCACATGCGGGAGGCCACAATTGCTTCATCTTGCTTGCTCGCACTTGCTAACGGCGGCTCGTACTAGACATGTGGATGTTAATCACCCGCGCACCGTGAGAGAGTCCGAGTTCTCTATCGAGACCACGAAAAACACATGGGCTCCTAGGTTTCACCCATTCCTAGACCGATCACAATGGCCGGAGTATCATGGAGTTCAACTATGGCCCGATCCGGCTTCGAAGGTGGACAAAAAGGGAAGACGCAAAACAAAACGTCTAAGGGGCGACATGGATGGTTGGGGCAGTGGTGGGAGGGAATGTCGGAATGACCAATTCCAAGAGCCTCGTGTGCGCTCTCGTTGTGGCAAGTGCAATGTGGAGGGGCACAACATAAGGAAATGCCCCCAAAGGAAGAAAGCCAAGGGAAATGAAGCAAGCACAAGCCAACAAGGTGGGCCTAGCCAACAAGGTAGTACCCAAGCAAGAAATAGCCAACAACAAGGTCCAAGCCAACATGGTGGGCCTAGCCAACAAGGTAGTACCCAAGCAAGAAATAGCCAACAACAAGGTCCAAGCCAACATGGTGGGCCTAGCCAACAAGGTGACAATAGCCAACAAGCTCCAACTCCTCGAAGAAGAGGTAGCCAACAAGCTCCAACGCAACAAAGAGGGAGGCAACATGCTCCTATGCAACAAGCTCCTACCCAACAAGCTCCTACCCAACAAGCTACAAGGCAACAAAGAGTGAGCCAACAAGCTCCAAGGCAACAAAGAGGGAGGCAACTTGGGCTTACAAGAGGCCATGTTGGTTATAGAGGTCATGGTGGTGGTGTAGGCCGTGGCGGTGGTAGGACCGTGAGTATGATAGGATATCTAGCTGGGCCGTATCCGTATGTATCTCCATTTAATCCTTACTTTTATATTGTTTCTATCCATTATTGTAATTTTTTATCGCATATTGTATTCATATTGCACACTTTCTAACTTTCAGTTTATAATGTTTCTAGGTATGGCAGCGTCTCAACCCAACAAAGCAACAACCAAGCTCGTCAATGACTCGGGCTCATCATGTTGTGAGAGGCCGGGTTGGTTGGAGGTGGGTTTGAGAAAGGTGAGAGAACAAGAGGCTCGTCTTGCAACGGAGAGGGAGAGTAAAATCTTCCGGAAAAGAAAAAGGAAGGAGGAGGAAGAGGAGTGCACTTCCAAAAGGAAGGACAAGGGAAAGGGACATAGCTCGACACAATAGAGCTATGTCGTGCTCATCATGTTGTGAACTATGTGCCTTTTATTTTGAACCTTCTTCACATTTCGACTTTGCTATGTAGTGGTGAACTTTGTTATGTAGTGGTGAACTTTGCTATGTATGAACTTGTTGTTATTATGCACATGCTGTGAACTTTGCTATGTATGACTTTGCTATGTAATACTTGCTGAAATGTTGTATATTCCATCAGTTTGCTGGCACTTTTCTGCATGTGCCCAGTTTGGATGCATAGCGCCTCAAGACAAGGCGCTACCCTCATTGGTAGCATAGCGCCTCGTGGCAAGGCGCGACACATTGACTTAGGAATTTTTCCCCACGTTCCCTTGCTGGGCTCTCTGTTAGTTTCTGGAACAGAAGGGTAGCGCCTTGTGATCAGGCGCTACCTAATCGCACAATAGCGCCTGATCACGAGGCGCTATCCCCCTGGACTGGGCCCCCCGTGGCCCCGGCTCGCCACGCTGGCAACTAGTGTAGCGCCTGATCACGAGGCGCTACCCTGTGTAGGGTAGCGCCTGATCGTGAGGCGCTACTCAAAAGGGTCAATGCCGTGAAATAGTTTCGGCCGAGGTTCATTTTGTGCTAAAGTTTCGTCTAAGGGTCTACAGTGTCAAAATTGCCGCACTGTGAGTGTAAGATACCGTCAGTTGTCAGGTACAAAAGCTTTTAATATGAGAGTAGTGGAAGTTCAGCACGTTAACTCTTCGCGAGAATATTGAACTGCATGCGAACAAATAAGCACCGCAGCAGCCGTTGGCCCTGTCCAAAGCCGGCATGCTGATGCGGCGATGGCCGATGCCGAACCGACCTGGAGGCGTCAGTGACGAATGAGTGGATAAAAGGTACGAAACGAAACCATATGGCCTTGTTGCACTCGAACGCAAGCGTTTTGTTCCTTCCTTCCAGCTTCGAGGGAAATGGTGAGTGCACTTGGAACAAGTGCAGTGTTCATGCCGGTTCTGGTAACTGGAGCGACGGCAAGCACCGCTGAACAGGCCAACGATGGAAAACACTGTTGCTCGTTGTGAACAGGCCCCTGCACGTGACGGTCAAACTCACGGGCGCAGAACCGGCGTACTGTAGTGCAAGCCTGTAGCTACCGTGTCTTACTGTAGCAGTACCGCTCGTGATACGAGCATATATAGAATCCGCATCCAGTCGTCTCTCAGTCTCAGCACACAGCAACCAGCTTCTTGCTAAATCAGTTCCCTGTTCCACGAACATTCTCCTCTACCTTTGGCTACTTCCTCTCTTCTGCCACCACCATCGCCGCCGGCATCGATTGGTCCATCACCGCGTCTAAACCCCCATTAATTGCTCCCGCTCACAGGCCGTGTCCCACGGCAATGGCGTCTATCCCGGATGTCTCGAACACCTGCTCCAACATCCTGGAGCTGTTCCTCCGCTACCTGGGCGAGAGACCCACCGTCGACGAGGCCGCTGCTCTCCTCGTCATCGTCCTTTCGCTGGCCTGCATCCTCGGCGTCGCGTCGTGCTCGCCTACCTCCACCTGGCAGGCTCGACGCCGGCAATGTCCATCGCGGATCTGGGGCGGTACATCGTCCTGGTCTTCGTGCTCGTCTCCGCGTGGCTGCTCGCCACCGGCGTGATGTTGGCCTTCTTTCTCATCGCGAGGGATTTGCCCGGGGTTCAGCTGGAACGTGCTCACCTAATTTTCTAGCTCAACCCCCCTCAAAGCCGGGCATACGGGGAGGACTAATATGATTAATCAATAACTTAAGTGAATGTAGCACGTAGACGTTGTACTTGTGTAGTAGAGTAGAGGTAGCAAGCGGCGCCATGGGAGTCCGTCCAAATCTGGGTGGTGGTCGGCGGCGTAGCAGCAGAAAAGAGTCTCTGGAGTGCGAATTTTTGACACATTGGACCACCTGCGCGAATGAAATGTCAAAAAAGACGTTTGGATTATCCGTTTACATGCAAAACCAACTAATTATGCATACTGTACTACCGTTGAACACATGATTGCAGGCAAGGCCGCCGTGGCCGACGGCGGCATCCCTTGCATGCATGCATGTCCAGCTCAAAAGAAAAATGCTAGCAGCACAAATTTAACTCGGAGTGCTACGTGGCTGCTTGCTAGAGGAGCTCAGGTGTGTGGGCAGTGTGCTTCTCACGTGGAGTTTTGCATGTAGGCGAAGGCCGCCACCGCCCGCGGCGGCCACCGTCCGCGCCTGACGGCAAACGGAAAAATCAAACATGCTGCCAAAATCAAACATGCCGCCACCGCCGGTGGCGGCCTTAGAAGCCGCCATCGTCCACGGCGGCCACAGCCACGTGTCGCCTGGCGCAGACGCCGCCACGATAGTTTTGACAATTTGACTCACAGGTGGTCCTTTTTGACAATTCATTCGCGCAGGTGGTCCAATGTGTCAAAAATTCCCAGAGTGCTACTGCGCGCGCGTGCCGCCGTCGAGATTCCGCCACTGTCGTCCTTGGACAGGTTCAGCTCATTAAGGAGGGCCCGGAGGAACAACAACATGTGGGCCGCTGGCCGATGAGTTCGCCAACAGGCCATTTTCCAAAGAGGCCGTGGGCTACTCCGGCCTGCTAGATGTCGTCCCCCATTACCAGTACGTAATATTTAGTTAATCAGAGGAGTTTATTGCGATGTAATCTTCTCCTTGTGAAGTTTCTCTGGAGCACCGGAGAGAGCATCGGCGACAAGCCGGAGAACTTAGAATGACACGTTCGGCCGGTTCATTCTGCACGTACACGGTCGGTGCAGCTAGCCATCGGTCGCTCGCCGACGACAGCTAGCGTGCATCTACCCAGCGTCGGCTTAATTGCACCTTATTCTCCCGTCATGCATGCGCCTTTACTGCTCGCGACAACAAATGAGCTGCACGCGGAGAAATTAAGCTGGTGAACACACTTCAGTAATGGTGAACACATTCATTAATTGTAGTTCTCGTACAGAACATTTACTGCAAAATCAGAACCTGACGACGACTTCACTCTCGCTGCACAAGCGAGCTAGCGAGTGTGGCTCGCCCAGCCCGCGAAGGACACGGCCGCACGCATTTCCCTGTTGATGCTGGCCGGTCGAACAGTGTACTGTATGAGGCACTGCAGCTGCCGTTGGTCCGGCCGGTTCATTGGTTCAAGGACTGACTGCAAGATAGCCTCCTGCCTCCGCCAAACCCACCTGGAATGGTGTTCACTCATAAAGGAAACTAGGAAAAATTGCGCGGCGACACCGCCGCGCCCGTGGGGTGAAATTTAAATCTGGAAATGTCTTTATTTTGGAAGTGTGGGCATTTATAAGTCATTGAAATGCAAAGAGAGTGTATGTTCGAAATATTGTTCAGATTTCGGGAAATGTCTTGTGGTAAAATTCAAATTGTGGAAATTTGGGTAGTTATTGAAGTTGTGGTAGTTGTGTAATTTAGCTCAATATTTTGAGGAATTACACTTTATGAGAATCTGTGAAATATATCATAAATCCAAAACATATTTTTGGGGATATGAATTTGTATTTTTTGCAATTATTCATGTAATCAAGCGTTTGTGGAAAAAATTAACTTCATATTTTTCATAGGAGGTGCATTTGGATTTATTTATTTTTTGTTTTTTTTTCTGATATATTGGTTGTTGGTCGGATATGTTGTTCTTTCCAAAAAATATTGTTTTTTCAATTCTTTTTATTTTATGCATTTTTTTCCTGATATATTGGTTCTCAGTCAGATATGTTATTCATGTTTTTTAGGTGGATAGATTCCAAAATATTGTTTTTTTTATTAAATACTTTTTATTTTATGCAAATTGTAATCTGTGAGTTTTCGAGTATGTTGTTATTGAACTTGCGTTAGATGTCCAATTTAGTTTAATAATTTGAGGGAATACATTTTATATGAGTTTGTGAAATTTAATTTAAATGTG
The DNA here is from genome assembly GCA_947311845.1 of Poa pratensis. Lineage (NCBI taxonomy): Eukaryota > Viridiplantae > Streptophyta > Magnoliopsida > Poales > Poaceae > Poa > Poa pratensis. The sequence continues at coordinate 9,867,503 of CAMZMU010000101.1, read as the reverse complement.
ATCCATAATTTGGGGATATGAATTCGTCAGCCGCACCCGTGTGGTGAAATTCAAATTCGGAAATATCCTTATGTTAAAAGAGTGGGAATTTGGAAACCATGAAAATGCAAAGAAGAGAGTGGACGTTCGATATCTTGTTCAGATTTTCGTGATATGGCGTGTGGGTAAATTCAAATTTGGAAATATATATTTTTTTAGAAATTGTGGAAATTTTAAATTTGGAATTTTTTTTTTTAGAAATTGTGGAAATTCGGAAAATTATTAAATTTATATTAGATGTTTAATTTAGCTTAGTAATCAGAGGGAACACATTGTATGAGTATTTGCGAAATTTAATTTAAATCTATTCCATAATTAGGGGATATGTTTTTTTGTATTCTCTGTGAAATTTATCATAATTCGATACCATATTTTGGGGATATGAATTTGTTTTTTTTTTTTTTTGCAATTATTCGTATAATCAAGCGTTTGTGGGAAATTTTACCTTCATATATTTGGAGGTAGTGTTTTTTTTTTTTTTTTTTGAAACATCGACTCTTTTTTCAGATCTTTAAAACATGTTTGTGTTTTGCCATAAATGGCATTATTTATTTCTTATGAGTGGAATTGTTGTAATATTTTTAGGAAGGATGTGCAGTTTTTGCAAAATGCTCAAATTTGGAAGTTTCCAGAGTTGTCATTGTTTTACATTTGTGAAATGTTGGATGTGAAAAGTATATGGAAGTTTCAAATTATCAAATTTGAATTTTAATCGTATGCCATAAGTAGTCAAATTTTTTTTTTTTGAACATGTTGTTATATTCTTCATTTTTTTTTCAGATAGATATATTTAATTTTTCATTTCGAAAATTTTCGGATGTGTTGCATTTGTTTGAACATTTATTTCAAATGTGTTTTTTTTTTTACAGGAAAATACTCTGAAGTAGGTAGTATTTTTTTTTTGGTGAGCATTCATATATTTTAGTGTAACTCTAAATGTGTAGCAAGTTGGAATGGTTATATATGAACTTCATAATTAGGGAGGATGCAATATGTGAGATAATTTGTGAGATTCTTGTATTTTGGAGTCTCTCTCTCTCTTTTTTTTGTAGCAAATTGAAATTTTATGATGTGTTACATGCAATTTTTTTGCGAGACTTTTGATATATTTTGCCGTAGTTCCAAATATCTAGCAAGTTGATATTATAGATGTGCAAATCTGTGGTTGTATGTTGACAGAAATATTTGGTCTGGCAACGCAATTAGGGAGAATGCTTTATATGAGCAGTTTTTAAATTTAAATGTATATTTCGATGAATTTTGTTTAGATTATATCCAAATATTTATCAAACTGTATGTTTTGAATTTTTCCCGTAATTATTTAGCATCTATTATTCTAAGCATGTTGATATATTCTATAGTATGTTGAATTATTTAGTAAGATGAAATGTTCATATATGGTTGCACTTTGGCGTAAATATTTAATTTAAATCCATGATAAGGTGTGGAAGAATTGAAATTATTAAGTTGCCCACATTTTAAAGTAGTGTAGATTTTTAAATTACTGAAGCTAGATTTGAAAAGTTTAAAAAGTTTTGTAAAAAAGGAAAAACAGAATAGAAATAACGGGAAAAAAAAAACAGAATGGGCCGAGCCAGCCGCATATGAGCCAGCCCGGCCCAAACAGGCGGCCCAGCAAGCAGCCCAGGCCCACCGTTACGCCACTGCGACGTCACCGGTGGCCGGGCTCCGCCGCGGCGGCGCGAAGCTCGCCGGAGCCGCAGCAGCGCGAGCCGGGACGCGCGCGTCGTCGCTCCGGATGCGCCTCGGCGCGGGGAGTCCGCAGACGGCGGCGCCGCCCCTCCCGGGTCGACGGAGCAGCCGTGGCGGCGCGCGGAAGCGGCGGAGGGCAGAGGGCACAACGGGGACGATTCCGGCGTCGATCGGAGGTTCCGACAGCCGATAATCGGCGAGGGGGGAGGGGGAGCGACGGCGAAGCTCGCCGTGCCGTTCGATCTGGGCGGGGAGCAGTGCTACGGCGGCGGTGGACGTCGGCGGCCGGCGGCGACCTCGGCCGCGCGCGCGAGGGAGAGGAGCGGGGGGGAAGTGATGGTACTTTTCCAAGCAGGTCCTGCTGTTTTGACCGATTTGCAATGACATCCCTCGTAGCGTGAAACTGTGGAGCACGGGTTGATGTCTGGATCTTTGCAGGGTTTTTTTTGCAAGTTGTTGCGCTGCAGCGACGTTTTCGCACGGAACCCCCCGATCTTTCCGCGAATTACAAATCGATCCTCCCGCGCAGCACTGTAGAAGTGCGAATATCTCCGATCGTGGGCCGCCGATCGCCGATCGGACGGCCGAGAAGAATCGCGGCGACGTGGCCGGTCGCACGGGAGGGCAAAGCGGGTCCGCTTTGATACTAGACTAGGAAATGTTGCGCGGCGGCACGCCGCGCCCGTTGTGATTCAAAATTTTGAAATCCGTTAAAATTCCGTCAAAATTTGTCTTTTTTGCGCAGGCGAAAATACAACAAATTTGATGATTAAAGAGAAATATGTACATGTCTGTCAAAATAAAAAGGGTAAAACATGAAAGTTGGTTGGAAGGGTGATAGCCGCCGCGCCCGTGGTGTTAATTCTGCTGCACAATTTGAAGTGTATTTTATGACGGTACGTCAAGTGTTTCTTCTAACTATGATCATATACATAAAGCTAATATATAGATAGTACGAAATTACATAGGAATGCATAAAGTAACATGATGCTCACTTGTATATATCACAGAGTTTCGCCAAACGACATCATTACATTGACTTGTTTCATCTATCTAAGGAACATTAACATATCGCCATCAGAAGCAAAACAAATCATTGGCTTGATCAGCATGGTGGCCAGAATAATATGACGAAAGGTCAGATAATATTTGTATCAGCCTAATAAATATGGTGGCGGGGAATGCATTATGATAGATAGAATTAGAACTTATCAGGTTTATATAGCTGATACTGGGAGAGGGTGTGTCGGTACCTTCAGCGGCTATCCTCGTCATTGGATGAGAGGATGATGATTAAGTCCGTGTTCAGCAATCGTAAGGTGACGATTTGGTCAGTGACGACTTCCTGATCGGCCTTTGCGTGTGGTGAGGCGGAAGGGCTTACATGGAACATATGGTGCTAGTGCTAAGTAGTGCTGGTTAGATATATATATATATATATATATATATATATATATATATATATATATATATTCATGCATAGTTGGGATTAGCTAGTGGGTTGGACTAATATTCATGTAGATCCGATTACACAATTCATGAAGTTGTTCGATACATATAGGACACAACATAGAACAAATTTCACTCTGTATTTTGCAGAACACATTTCTGGTCTCAAAGCTTAGTGTTAAAGAAAAAAAAAAGACTACTATCTAAGAAATGGATTCGGATGATTTTCAGAATGAAATGGGGTCATATTTTGTCTGATATATTTAACGTTTTTCGTAGTGGACGAACTGTACTGTAATCCCTTCATTGGTTCTAGAAATAGTTCATCTGGTACTCGTCGCTATTCGTGTGCAATGTTCGTAAAAAGAAATGCGGGGAAAAAAATAGGGGTGAACTAAAAGGGGAGAAATATATTAGAAGGAAAAAAATACCGATTCACAATTTTTGGATAACGTGGGTTTTATTTTTGCAAAATCACGTGTGGGCCGTCGGATCGCGGCGGAACGCCGCGCCCGTTGTATTGGTATGTGACGTAGTTTTGTAAAATGAGTTATTAATTGAGATCGTAGGAATATAATTCGGTTCACGAAAACTCTGTACATGACAGTAACAAAATGCTATTATGGGCTAGATCTAAAAGACAAATTTCTGGATCCAAATACCCGGTTTCAAAATTTTGGAATCTGTCAGAATTTGTTTTTTTTTACACAACCTAAAATATAACGAAGTTAAAGATTAGACAGAAATATCTATATGTCTGTCAAAATAAAAAGGGTAAAACATGAAAGTTGGTTAGAAGGGTGATATCCATATACTCGTGAAAGGAAAATTCAAACGGATGACTGAGCGCGACGAATTTGACAAAATTCGTTAAATGTTTTTGCGAATTTGGATCTAAAATTAAGGAGTTAGAGTCGACCAAACTCGAAACCGATCACGGAAATGGAACCTACTTGTCGAAGTGAATATGTTTCGTGTATACTTTATTTGGAGTCGAGACACGCTTGAGCCATTTTCATTTTGAACCAAACAACGCCTACTGTAGAAGTGCAGAACGGTAGAAGTGACGAAGATGACGTGGCCACCTTCTGTTCAGAAGCATGCAGTCGTACTCCGTCTTCGTAGCTGGCCCCATATCGTGCATGCATGTAAATTTATTTCCAGCAGCAGCGAGGGAGACTGTGTGCACTGTAGAAGTGTGTACTGTAGAAGTGTGCACTTCTACAGTGAATAGGTGACGTGGCCACCTTCACCGGCCGGTGAAACGGTCCCCTTTGATATATAGTAAGATGACGCCCCGCGCGTTGCTGCGGATACTTGTAAGAAATTTGTTATAATTAGGTCTAAGAATTATGTGGTAAAATTAAGATTGTAAATTACATACATGTGGACAATAAAATGTATGAAGACAACACTAACAAAAATACAATAGTTGAGGTCATGATAACATAGCCAATACAATCTGTTTTTTTTTTTTGGACAAACCAATACAATCTGTTGAATGTGAGATGGAGCATACATAGGAAAGAAAATCAACCTGATTTTTTATTTTACTTTGCTTGCCACAATGTGAATGCCTGACTGAACCGAAAATGAGCATATCACGTATTTGAATCGATCGATTGACCATTCCACAAATGGTGCAAGCTCAACCTTTCAAATTTGTGCATATCCGTAATTTGCTAGAATCAAGTGGTAATGATTATCTTGGATATTACATCAATGAGAATTCTCTAGCAGAAACTAAATATGTATCGATCAAACCATTTGTACCCCTATGGAGGCAAAAAAATACACTTGATGGCTTAAAGATGTTAAAAAAGAGATATGCCGCTTGTAATCCTGATTGTGAGTTTGTGACTCGTGTTGAGAAGGTAATATACATATAAACTTTGTATGTACAACACACAAACGTCGATTACGTTGTCCAGGAAATAAATGAAATGTTAAATATCATTGAGCAATCTGACTGTACAAACCCGAATAATAGCACTATAGCCGCTCCTTTCTAGTTTTGCTAATTTAGATCAAAGCATCAACTCAGGTAAAGCCCCTAGCCAAGTCTGTACCAAAGAGAACCGATCTGCATCAGCAACAGAACACGTTCATACACTATAATTGTGATACTGCAACGTGAATCTGGGATTAACATGCATGCATAAGATAGAACGGTGTAGTTGAGAGGTTCAGATCACCAGATCGGGTCATGTTGGAGCCACTGACGGTGATTTGGTCACCTACAAGTGCTCGCTGGGCTTCAGCAGCCGGGGCCCCTCCATCTTCTAGGATCTTGTTGGGGGTTGTGGTAGTGGGTTCGCTGTTCATGTGCGGCTGCTTGGGACCAAAGCTCTGCGGACATGATCGGAGACGGACATGGAGGCCAGGAGAGAAGGAGAAGGGTGAAGAGATACGTGAACCCCTGTGTGTCGAGTGCTATAGCCATGTATATATATTCTGTGAAGAGGATAGTGGAGGAGATGAAGAGGAAGAGATTCGGTGGAGAAGATGGAAAGGACCCATTAATCACTCATGCCTTTGTTGCGTGAACTTAGTGGAGCATAATTAGCTCATCAGTTTTTTTGACGTGATATTTTGTACTGACTTTCGGCTGTAAAATGGTAAATAAGAAAAATAAAAAATGATGACATGGCATACTGCTGATGTGAATAGGTTGCATGTTGAGAGAAATAGGTAGTGGGGATGAACTATTTAGTTATATAGGATGGGTGAATAAAAGTTGCAAAGATCTGTGACCATGCATGTTGCACGGGAGCGCAAGTGTTTCTGTTCCCTAAAGCTTACAAAGATGGCAATGGTGCAAACAGATGAGATGGGCATCCAATATACCCCGGCCAAGAACAGAAAAGAAAAGAAAAGATGATGCCTATGTACAGAAGAGAAAAGCTAGTGAGACAACAAGCACCATCAGCGCTCAATCATTCATACCGTCTCATCCTCTCGTCCTTGTCCTCTCATCCCATGTCTCCGCACGGGTCCCTCCTTTCCACAACATTCTCCCGGCCCTTGACTTGTTCATCCGTTTCCCACTCCACCATCGTCGACGGCGGCTACAGCTACTGCGTCGGTACAGCAAGGCGTCTTGATCCCCGCACTTCCATACTGCCAAAAAAAGAGAGCCTCGCCGGAAATAGTCCGACGGGCATCTCGCACGTCGGCACCCCTCGCTAACATGCACATATATATGGAGAGATTTTAACCCATGCTTAAGGATGACTTCAACGGGCCGACGCAAACGAGACGCGTGTTTGGTTCGCTTTTGTCCGTTTGGATCGGCAAACGGATGCGCGTCCGGCCCATGTCCGCCCCTTTCTGGCCACTGCACCCAACGGGACGACGCATCGAGTCGGCCCGGTCTTTTTTTTCCAAACATTTTCCTTAATTATAATGATTCTTACATATTGGAAACTTAAAATACATAATAAAAGACCTAATATTATCTAGGGCTTCTCGTCCTCCTCCTCCTCCGGTGGTGGTGGTGGAGTAGCCGGCTCATCACCGGTCGGTGGGGCCGGTGGAGATCCAGGCTTGTTCGCCGGCGCCTCGCCCGGAGCTGGCTCGGCGGCAGGAGCCCACGGTGGCGCAAACCATCTTAGATCTGTGCCTCGCCGTTCCCACGGAGACTAGGGCTCCCACGGTGAATATGCCGGGGCTCGTGGAGGAGTCGCTGGCTCTTCCGGCGCAGGCACCTCCTCTTCCGGCGCGGCCACCTGCCCCTCCGGCATGGCAAGGGGCTCATCCGGCACGGGCACCTCCTCCTCTTCTCGGTTGGCCACCGATGGGATGAGTGGCGATCCGCGGCGCGGCGAGGGATTTTATAGTAGCCCGCACGCGGATTTGGAGCAGCCGGACCGTCGGCCAGATGTGAACACCGGCGATCACCCTCCCCAGCATTAAACCTTAAAACTAAACTAAAAAAATAAAAAGATTAATAATCGATCACCGGACGGCAAGGGGGAAGATCAAATAGGGGCTCCGGCCTTGAGGAACGTCCAGCCGCAAGCCTGTTCGGCCACGGACTTGCTGGCTCTTCCTTCGTCATGGTTGTGGCCAGCCGCAAGCCTGTTCGGCCACGGACTAGCTGGCTCTTCCTTCGTCATGGCCGTGGCCAGCCGCGGATTAGCTGGCTCCTCCTCCTTGGTCCTTTTGTAGCTACGAAGCACGTAGCGGCGCCGGCTTCAGTGCAAAATTGGCCGCGCATAGGTGGCCTAGCCGGCGGGGATACGGCATCAGTTGGAGCTGCCTGCTCCGTTCACGGCCGCCTCAACCGCCTTGGCCTCGCGGTGCCGTTTGTGGCGCGCCGCACGAGCAACGCTCTGGATGGCGCGTTGCGCTTGCTCCGTCTCGGCCTCCTGTGTAGCGTCGGCGCAGGCGCGCGCGGCGGACATGAATGTGGCCGCCCTCTGGGCGTTCAGCTGCATGTGGGATGACCGCGCCGCCTCCTCCTCGGAGCTGTGGACATAGCCGCCCACGCCGATGGGAGGCTCTGGCGGCGCGCTGCCCGCCGCGACTCCGGCGGCGTACTGTTCTTCGTCGTTGTCGATGGAGTCGGAGTACGCGGCCTCCACTGCCCTTCTCTCGTTGTCCGACAGCCGCGGCCTCGGCCGCTGCGGAATCATGCCAGCTCATACCGGGCTGGTCACCATCCGGCGCAAGAAGCTACCGCTCCAACATTTCGTTTTAAGTATTTCTTTCGCTTGTGTCCGAGATTCGCAAATTTCGAGAAAATTCACGAAATTTCGAAGAAATAATTCAAATATTTCGGTCAGATTTAAATTCTGACGTTTAAAATAATTTAGCAAAATAAAAGAAAATGTGAAGATTCGAACTCAGAACCCTGCAAACTATAGACTCAACTCTATACCAGCAGATTAAAGCGAATTTTGTGGTAGACAATTGGTTTTTGTCCTTTATAATCATTGCGTATTGAATTTATACAAATCTAAACGAAAATTTCAACCGATACTAGCTTTTCTCGCCCTGCTCAGAGAATCGTTAATTTCGCGAATTTCGACCGAAATTTCGACGAAATTTATTTCCCTGGCGCCCGCACGCGCTCATACGCGCTCGCTCGACCTGATCCACCAGATGCTGCGGCGGCGGCGGCGGATCCATTCTAGCAAGTAGCAAGGAGCTATCTCGCGCGCGGCATATTATTACTCCCACCCATGGGCGCAAAAGGTGTGCTTCAGAGAGTCGACGGTACTTCATGGCCTCATGGGTGCCTCTCGCGGCTTCCTGCTTGCAGCCTATCCCGTATGCATTTCTGTGTATAAATTTTTGGGATCATACTGGAGGGGCGTACATTTGCAAACTTGGCTAGTATACCAAATAGGAAAAGAAAGCAGTATGCACCCAGTGAGGAAACATGGGCTGTTTACTTTCTCTAAAAAGATACAACACGGCACCCAGTTCAGGATATGCTCAGATCCTGTCCGGCGGCTTGACCAGGACCGCGGAATCTATCCGACAAACCAGCTTCCCTTCCGTGGGTCACTGACGGTCCCAGCGCGTACGCCCACCTCCCTGAATCTACATTTTGTTTTTTCTCTTGGTTTCCCGACAAATTCTGCCCTGTCGTCGTGCATATATAATCGAGGATACAAAAACCTACAAATACCCCTTTGCCATGTTTCCTTTTCAGGCCTTTATCCTCCGGCAGTTCTTGCTTCTCTGTTGTTCTCCCTCCTTTTTTTTAGATAAAGAGAATATATTAATATTAAGAAGATATCAAATACAGCCAGCCTTTGCAACAACATAATATCAAGAGCTAGTCGAGATATAAGGATGCACACAACCAAAAAAAAAAAAAACGCCGAACTAATCAGCGAAGCAGCAGGAACTACCACCACCATAAGCCACACCCGGACTTCAAAAAGGTTCTCCTCTTTTACCCTATCTTGACTTTGACAGTGAAAGAGATGCTGGCATTTTTCTGGAGGAAGTAGCAAGCTTTGGTTGCAACATGACATTTCTTCGGCGAATCTAGATGGGCAGCTGTCCACCATGCAGCTTTGGCCATGCAATGGCCTTTTCTTACATGGCATCACCTCGTTAGAAAGAGAGAGACGAGAGGGATAGTCTGGCTTTTCAAGTGAAAGACAAGGGGGGTAAGCACAAAAGCCCATGCCCCTAATTATTAATTATGCCCGTTAATTAATTTGCCACTCTGTTCAGGGAAGACCCGCGCAGGCTGAAAGTACAAGGGGGGTGTGGAAAGCATAGGCTGAAAGCCGAATGCCGATCATAGGTAGACTGAGTACTTGTTTAACCACCAGTAATGAGTTGCTGATGGTGGTCCTGATAAAAAAAGCTCGACCTTGGGGATCAGGAGTACAGTACTGCTCGTTGCTACTCTGAGGAGAAATGGTTCGTTTCCTGTACCGACGCAGGGGCTTCGATGCATGTTTTATTCCCATTGGGATTAGTTCCACCTCGACGGCAAAGCGGAGCATCGATCTTTGGAAAAATAAAATAAACAACACCTAAATCCAAGAACAAGAACAAGAGCGCATGCAAGGCCGACTAATATCGGACTATATATAACAGGGAATTACATCAGGAGGACTGGAGGAGGATCCATTTCGAAAAAAACATCAGGAGGAGGATTACATCAAGCAGTAAGTAGTACTACTAGCTGATGACCTCGTCATCTACAACAAGCCGAGTGGGAAAATGGCCTGCCGGAGATTCATCTGCCATGGAAGTCGCGCCGCGACCGTCGGAGTCTCGGAGTTGACCCTTTTGACGGAAAGCGACGGAGAACATCACCTTGGATCTTGACGGCTGAGGCCACTTGCAGTCGCACCCCGGAGTGGCTTTCTTTGCGCCGCCGGCAAGTATACATATGGCCCAGAGCCCCAGATCTTGACATCCATGGCGTCGCCGTCACATACTATTTTGGCAAAGGAATCTAACAGAATACCGCTACAGAAGTAGGAGTGCCACTTTAATTCTTTACTCATATTAGTACCTATCTTTCCATCTCCGTATGTCGGGCCATGATGGGGAGTGGGAACTGAGCTGGGATTTAGCTGAGCACGTTCGAGCAGCTCAATCCCGGCCCAGTCCCGCGCTTACCGCGGCGACGAAGAAGAAGGCGGCCAACAAAACGGCAAAGACTAGGAGCCACGCGGAGACGAGCTTGAAGACCATGCCGACGAAGGACCCGCCCGCGGCAGGTGCCGGCGCGGGGGTATGCAGGTTGAGGTAGGCGAGTGCGACGCCGGCGTACTGGGCGACGATGATGCAGGCGAGGTAGGCCGTCAGAACGACGACGACGGCCGCATCCACGGCAGGGCTGCATGGGGAGGGCCCGCCCAAGAAGCAGCGGAGCGGCTCCATGATCCTCCGGCAGCCGTCGGCCAGATCGAATGCAAGCTCGGCCACATCAGAGATAGTGGACATGGTCGTGCGAGGCTAGGAGCTGAGCAATGCGGTTGAGGGTAGGTGGTGCAGAACCGATGGAGATTGGAGAAGAAGTTGCCGGCGCTGGTGCCTAGTGGTGGTGGAAGCAGAGAAGAGGGGACTACCAGAGGAAGGAGAACTGAATGGGGCAGGGAGAATGTTGGTGAATGGGGAAGGGGGACGAGGAAAATGGTAAGCTATTCTTGCCTCCACTGCAGCCACCGCGGGCTTTGCTTTGTAGAGAATGATCAGATGGTTTTGCGATTTAGCTTAAAACTCAAGGACTGGTCAAGAACAATTGCCAGCCCCCCGTCTCCATACTCACTTTGTTTACGGTGGTGCATGCGCGCTCACTCCAGTCACAGTCTCACTGAACACAAGTGGTGTACTGGCTCGTAATTTCGCGGCGGTGGTAACTACTCCAGAGTATATGGTGGCCGTGGTGGTGGTGCAATCAGAGAGCTCGGTGTGCTTTAGACCTTTAGCTCTCACGGTCTTCTTCAATTCGTGTGTTGCTGATCATCCCAAGACACCGAAGCAACTATGCGCTCTAGCCTTTTGCCCAAAGGCAAAGAAAGGGGAGCTCGAGACGAGCAGTGCACGAAGGCTACATGATTGCTCAGGAAATAGGTAGAAACTTGAGTGCAACTTCAAGCTTAGAGCAAGTACAATAGAGTGACGTGGGCGGGCTATAAGGAGGAGAGAGAAGAAGAGTGGGCTCTCATGCAAGAGCCAGCTCTATCACGTGCTCCTAGACACTTTGTGAGAGTGAATGATGGGCCATGTATCAATAAAATAGATCATCTTTGTGTCTTACTATTATACATGTTGGCTATAGAAATGGCTATAGATGACATGACATTGTCTTATAGCCAACACTACTATTGTACTTGCTCTTAAGCCGATACCGCCAACCGCATACGAACGAAACCTGCACATGTTCTTTCCATCTGAAAAGCATAGCACAGAAGTCGAACATCCTAGTAGCTGGATTGTTTATTCTCTAAAAGCTGGGCCTTTGGCATTTTCTCTATAAAAAAACGCTACATTGACTCCTGAAAGGCATGGTTCTAGGGTAGGGACATAACCAGTGCCTTGCCAGAGTCAAGGCATCCATGAACAGTACGGTGCCATGCCCCCCATTTCTGGCCGTTGGATGAAAAATCAATGGGCCGGATGAATATGAACAGAACACTGGTACAGAACTCGTCTACGGAACAGCGCTACAGCGTTTCGTCTACGGTACGTGCTACAGTCCCATCAACAGTGCATCGCTACAGTACGTGATCTGGTCTGTGCATGTTCAATCCAGCGGCCAAATCCTCAAGGCACCACACTGTTCACCGGTGCCTCGCCTCCATCAAGTCACCGGTGCGAAAAGTCTGAATAGAGCCCGAGCTAAATAGATTTCGATTTTTTCAAAATTTAAAATCGGCATTTTTTGTTTCCAAAAATTCTGAAAAAATTCCAGTGGTAGATAATGTATAGATCTTAAAGGCGTGCCAAATTTCAACTCAAAATTCGTTGTAGTTTTGGCTACACAAAAAAGACAAATTGGACAAAATTTCAATTTTTTAATCTGTTTACTATTCACCACCTAGATCTACCCATTTGTCAATTTTGCCCAGCCCACAATACAACGAATTTCGAGTTGAAACTTTGCACACTTGTAGATCTAGATGTTATCTACCTCTGTGATTTTTTTCAGGATTTTTGGAAGCTGAAAAGTACCGATTTCGAATTTTTCAAAAAAGAGATACATGTAGCTTGGGCTACAAAACGCCTCACTCGTCACCGGTGCCTCTACCAACCAGTAGTCCAGTACTCCTTTTTATGGGGATAGATAAATGATTTTTTACTTGTCCAGAGTCGGGGGATTCGAACCTTGTCTCGTTGAAGGATGAGTACAAGATTGCAAACCGTATCAGTCCGGTTGGGATACGGTAGTAGCATCTTGGAATCGACCACTGCCAAACTCTTTTCCCTAATAAGTTCAAAAAATACTACTCTACTCGGATTGACCAATACAAAAATCTTTTCCCGAATGAGTTAAAAAAAACGTACTACTCTAGTTATCTCCCAGGAAAAAGCAAGCATGGAAATGCATGGTTTGGTTAACATGCTAAAAATACCGAGAACCGGTTCACTGGTAGAAACTCAAGGACGAAATATTGCGTTGAACTTATCTTACTACGAGTAGCATGGCCAACATCAAGGAGAATGATTCTTTTAGGGTGTGTTCGGTTTGGAGAACCAAAGGGAATGGAATGTCATGGTTCCATTCTTGAGAATGGGTTGGTTCCATTCCTATGTTCGGTTGGTGCAAAAAGGGGAATGAGTTGATTCTAATCCTGTGTTTGGTTGGAGAGTAGGAATGAGAAGAATGTGTTTCAGCTCACCATTTTCATATGAATGGTGAGATTACCTCCCATATGCATCTGATGCAAAACGTACACAGGTTTAGCTCCATTCATTTGGACAACATATAATTTGATTTTTTGGCAGCATTTCCTTTGTATTTTCAACAAAAACAATTCACCATATACAACAACAAACATATACAGATATGAGATCACAAATAAGACAAATTTCAACCGAAATATCATAAGGTAGCAACAGTACAACATAGTTCATCTAAAAGCGATAAAGTTCAACCATGTTCATTACAGTCCATACAAGTCAAGTTCACATACTAGGCATCCAAAAGCAGACATAATCGAAGTTCATTACACTCCGTACATGTCATGTTCACATACCAGCCAACACACCTAACCAAAGTTCTTGGTCACATACCTACTAACCCAAACCAACTTGTTAGATAGGCTAAGCGACAAGAAAGCTCTTGCGACTTTGGGATTGTCAACAAGGTGAGCATAGTAGTGAGCAAGTTCTCCTTCACCATAACCAGGATCATTCCCGGACCTAGCATGCTTACCCGTAGCAGTAGTTGTCCCAAACATGGTGTTCATGGCATGATAATATTCAATGGGAGTGTTCAAGTAGTTGACATCAGATTTGTGGTCCTACACAAAAACATGCAAATGATTACATAATGTACACAAAACGTGGCATGCTAGTGTTGATAACAAGATTACCTTGCAATGACCTGCATAGTGTTCATCGCTTAGCCTAATAATGCAATTATCTTCATCCCATAGAGCTCCACTCAAATTCTTCAAGTGGACTATCCTCCCCCAAATTTTCCTTCACTTCTTAAGATGGTTGCTAACTTGGTCCCCCGTGATAGCTAGCTTGAAATGTTCATTCAAAGCTGTAGCAACTTCCTTGAAATGAACCTTCTTGAATCCGGACGAAGTTCTCTTCCCACTAGCAACCATGTCACACAAAAGGCCCAACATCTTGTTGGTCATGGAGGTAGTCCACACTGCCTGCCCACTTTTACCGGTGCTTTCACTTGGAGCGGTGACTTCGTCATTGTCCATTTCTGTCCAGCAATACAAAAGGTTGCGTAAAATGCATTACAACATCACAAATACATGGTTTTGAATTATAAAATGGCACAATCTGTCCAGCAATACAAAAGGTCGCGTAAAATGCATTACAACATCACAAATACATGGTTTTGAGTTATAAAATGGCACAATCTGTCCAGCCAATCAAAAGGTTTGGTAAAATGCATTACAACATCACAAATACATGGTTTTGAATTATAAAATGGTACACAAATACATGGTTCCACATGAAGTATGCCACACTCATCAATTTCCATACATGGCTTGCCTATCTTGCCACATTTGTTCGGCAATTTGTTCACTTTTAGTTACCATGGCCCTTTGGTCTGTTGCTTGTTGCCTTGATGTACGAATTGGATGGGTGGTCCATGTTACCTCCGGTATGATAAACTCATCAATCCCTTGGGATAGTGCATAATTATGAAGGATGCAACAAGCTACAACTATGTCAACTTGCACCGGAAAGGTAAAGAATGGTTTTGCATCATCTAAAATTTTGAAATGTCTCTTGAGAGAACCAAATGCTCGCTCTACCGTCACCCGTAGAGATGAGATCCCTAAGGTTGAATAGCTCCTTTGCATTCTGGACTGGATTGCTACCCCACACGTTCAGATGGTATCTCACACGACGAAAAGGTGGCATGAAACCAGTCTTTGCTCCGTAACCGGCATCAACTAGGTAGTATTTTCCTACGAAATGAAAACAAAAATTGGTGAAAAAGGTTTGCACTAGTATACGGACAATTCTATCTAACGAAACTATTTACCTTGTGGTACTTGTAGGCCTCTCTCACGCCCTAATGCATCAGCTAGAACGGTTGCATCATGAGCCGACCCTTCCCAACCAGCCATCACATATGTGAACTTGAGGTCGAAATCAACCGCTGCCATCACATTTTGAGTAGTAAAAGGCTTTCTACCACGGAAAGAATGTTCCACATCTTTGGTAACAGATGCTCGCGCATGTGTACCATCGATAGCTCTAATACAATCCTATATAAGTGAACATATTAATTTTCATGTTCTAAAGTCTAGATGCTAAGATATAGTGGCCTGATGTTTGAAATTACCTTAAAATATGGGTCAAATAGATGATTTCCTGCATTTTTTGTTGGTATCTCCAATGATGGTGGCCTGATGTAATCATTACGCAACTCTCCTATGGCATGAAGGACTGCCCTAAAATAGATGCTTGTTGTGCTGAATAATCTACCAAAGTTTGTTGCAACTACCCTATTCCGAAGGTTATGCCCAATTGTATGCAAAAACATCGCCACTTGTTGCTCCACAGTTAGATGAACACTGTGCTGTAACAACTTACGATCCCTCAATATGTCACACAATCGAAAGAAAGGAGCTCTATCAAACCTTAACATATTTCTACATGTCAGATCACATTGCCAAATTTTTTGGTTCAAATAATCAAATCTGATCCTATCTCGTTCATGCATTGGGCCATAGGTGATACGAGGTCTTCTTCTCTTCCTCATGATAGCACGAACAAGTACAGCCACTGCAGCCAGGGTCATAAAAACAGCAGCTCCCCTAATCATCCTTTTCCTTTTACTCATGCTCTTGACCATCTACAATGCAAGTTTTCTATCACAATATAGCACCAAAATTTGTGTAACCATTCAATACATATTGGACAACAACAAACAGCAACAAAATCAAACAGATTGCAAGTATACAATAGAACCATATAGCAAGTAAAGAACATATTTCGAATCCTCTCCTCTCAAACTCTGAATTTAGGGATGGGAGCAGGGAAGTGGTGGATCCAAATGGCTCCGCAACCATACAAGGATCAGGTCGGTCGAGCTGCCCTGGCTTGAACGCTTCCGCTCGGTCAAACTGCGAACGTTCCCTAGCAAACTCCTCTCGTCAGGATGAATGTTAGCCTGGCTTTTTAGTACATGAACCAGTTGGGGATGGGAGCAGGGAAGTGGTGGATCCGTACTAGTACACGAACCAGTTCGGGATGGGATCCGTATAGTACATGAACCAGTTGGGGATCGGGTCGAAAATACTACTACACGAACCAGTTGGGGATGGGAGCAGGGAAGTGGTGGGTCCGTACCTTCGCTCTGTCGCCGCACCGTCGAGGAATCGAGCTTGTAGCCGCCCCGCTGCTCCGCCTGCTAGCCGCCACCCCGGCGCTCTACCAGCTCCTGCCCCGCCGCCCCGCCGCTCCACCAGCTCCTTCCCCGCCGCACCGCCGCCTGCTCCTGCCTACTGCCGCGCCGCTCCAATCGCCGAGAGGAGAGGGCCCGCTACTGAGCAGCCGAGGAACGAGCACCGCCAGGGAGAAGAAAGGGAGCGAGAAGCACGAGCGTGGGTGGAGATGGGGCTCGGGATGGGGGTGAGGAGGTGAGATTCGTTTTGTTTTTTCGTTAGCTCGCCTCGGTACCGAGTGATTCCACCGATTTGGAGGTACCACTCAATTCCGCATCTATGTAGGATATTCGTTTTTCAGGGATCGCTAGGTTCTGGTTCTAGTTACTACCGAACACAGGTATCTGCTCTGGGTGCAGGTCCAACCCATTACGTCCCATGCGGTGACGCAAACCGAACACACCCTTAGATGCAGCAAGGAGAATGTTGGGACTTGTGTTTATAAATCGTTTTGCACTTTCGTTTAAACTCAGAAACTTCGATGTAAGCCATGTAACTCTATGGTCAGGTTTTGTATGCTCAGTCCGTGTGCACTCCCTTGGTCGGGCCGAGCCGAGCTGATGTCGCTTGCCTGGCAGATTGGAGCTGGTGGCGTGAGAGAGGTCCTTGTCAAGCGGGAATGTGACGCGAGGCGAGATGGGAGAGCAACTGCATGTGGGAGGGGGGACGCGCGTCGGCATGCTCCGAGGGCGGTGGCGACGTCGAATTCGGGTCAGCGTCATGTCGAGTTAGTGTGGATTATATTAGCTTCCAATGGCTCAGGTTGCTAACTTGTATGGAATGAAGGGTCGGAAGACCTCGTTGAGTGGCGTGCTCGCACGAGCGGAATCACAGCCTAGAGCCATGTCTACATCTAGATCGAAGAAAAGCATCAGAGACGAACCGACCGTCGCACCTATGACTGGCAGCCCGACCCCTGTCAAGCGCGGTGGCTAGCCAGCAATGGGTGGATGCAAAGCTGCCGCCTCGCGCTCTGGTGTTCGTCTGGGACGAGGACACCGACACACCCTTCCAAGACGCTGCCGAGACCCTCGGGTCTCACTGCACCAGAAGACGGTTGCATGGGGCGACTATTGCGACCAGGCACGACAACGGCTGATCGATGGCGGTGGTGAACGGCAGGGCCGGTGGCACGGAGTATGCCGACAACGAGCCAACGGTAGTGGATTTGGGTCACGGTGCGAGATCATGGGAGGGGGGGTATGGTATGGATGGGAAAGAGGGAGGAGGAGAGAGTGGGAGGGTGAGGCTGACAAGTGGGCCTCACCGGTCTGAGTCTATTGGCCTTAGACATGTAAACAAGATTGAGTGAGGACTTTTCTTTTGCAAAAAAACAAAAACATGCTACCGTGAGACCGGTCAATGCAATGACACGTCGACAACTACAACGCCGTAACAGGACCATATGAACTTTCACGTGTTTTTGGTGACCATAAATAGTTATTCCAGGAGCACGATGAGCAAAGTGAGCCGGGCCGACAAGTTCGAGTATTACTGAGGCATTATACTCGTCTCTTTTTAGCATTTGTTCTTGTTTGGTATCTGGAGTTGCATGTCTCTCACGTCTCACGGTCTCACACCCTTCACCAGTGGCGGAGCTGCATGTTGTATATGATGTCAACTGACATCACAAAAAACGGATGAACACACCTTGGTATCAGGCTGATACTATCAGCTATGAATACATTAGTTTTGACCCTTCACCAGTCTCTCCACACTTCTAGCTCCGGGGAAACCCGAGGTCTGTGGATCGGATGATGGCGACGCTCTTGCGTCGTCTCCCTCTTGGGGCATCATCGTTGGAGCTATGCATCGGCTAGAGGGACCAGTGGATGGCAATGGTGGTGTTGGTTGGCTCGTGTCGGGGCGGCGCTAGATGCGGCTCTGGCCGGCTGGCTGGCCGCGACGGCTCCCCTGGTGGCGGATCTGCTCCCCGTCGTCCTCATGGCTGCGGTCTTCGACGACGGTGCTGGGGCGTACCCCCGGTAGCAGTGCTGCTCTTCTCGGTGTCGTCCATCTGTGGCGCGCGTGGGCTGTCGGAGCTGGTGGCAAGGCTCCCTCTAGGGACATGGCGCGGTCGTGGGTGTTGGTGCGGAGCTCCTCCGTACGATGCCGACGATCCCTCCTCGTCATTGCTGCAAGCTCTCTGTGTGCTCCCTCGTTGGACTGAGGTTCTCTGAGCACTAGCTTCAGAGAATCATCTCGATGTTTTTTCCTTTCTGTTTCTGGGCGATGCTTAATCGTTCTCGAGTGCTGTAATGCTGATGTAAGACATGATGATTTCTTTTCTATGAAATGGAACCGGGGCGGGGCCCTTTTTATCTAAAAAATAATGACCTCACTAGTCTCATATATCACCTATCAGGATGGGCCAGGTCCGGTCCGGTTTGGCCCTAGCGTTGGACCTCCAAACCTGTTAGAATATTGCAGGTCCAAGGTTCGGACCGATCCTAACCTTGTAGGGTAAAGGGGTACCCAAGGTTTGCCCCTAGCTAGCTAGCACCACAAGTCCGGTGGAGTAGCGTCCAAGGACAGGAGCCGCGCGCGGATGATGAACAACCCACAACCTGGCAGATTCATCAACTGAGACCTCCTCGCTGACAATGGAAGTCACCGGGAACCCAGCCACATAGCAGCCAGTTCGGGCAGGCTGCAACGATGGTGAGCGGCCTGACCAGGTGCACGGAGAAGACGGCGGCGGCGCTTCCCGAGGCCACACGGAGTTCAGATGGTCGTCCCTCCGATGCGCGAGTGCCATGACGCGTTAGATGGGCTTGTTGAAGCCGGACTTGGACACTGATGGCTACATGTTGGTGAACCCCAAGAGGAAGGTTATGATGTAGACAGCAGAAGTTTTCCCTTGAATAATCTACCCAAGGTTTAATCGGACCAGTAGGACTTGACGATCAATTGGAAGGTTGTTGATGTTGACTCCCCCTGGCGCTAGGGAGCTTGCACCAACGTGGAATCTGCACAGACACAAACCAGAACTTTGCCCAACACGAAACAGAGAGGTTGTCAATCTCTCCGGTCTTGCAGAAACAAAGAGTTAAACGTATGGTGTGGAAAACAGCAGGAAAAACAGCAAGTAACAGGAAACAGATGATTGCAGCAGGTTGTGTAAACAGTATGAGGAAATTGGACCAGGGTCCACAGTTCACTAGTGGTGTCTCTCTCAGAACAGATAACTAGCATGTTGGGTAAACAAATTACAGCTGGGCAATTGACAAATAGAGAGGGCATAACAATGCAATACATGCCAAGATGTCTACTATGAAATCTAGTTGGGCATTACAACAAAGTACATAGACCGTTATTCCAACCGCATCTATGCCTAAATAATCCACCTTCAAGGCAGCATCCGCATCCTATTCAGTATTAAGTTGCTAACAACAGATTATTGCATGAAGTAAAGTGTGTAATGTAATCAATACAAGTGCCCTTGGACACTGCACCAATGTTTTATCCCTAGTAGCAACAGCACATCTACCATCTTAGACCTTTCTGTCACTGATCCAGATATCTAGAGACTGAACCCACTATCGAGCATAAATACCCCCTCTTGGAGTCACAAGCATCTACTTGGCCAAAGCATCTACTAGCAACGGAGAGCATGCAAGATCAAGAGCACATAGATAAACAACTTGAATAAACATGGTATCAATATTCATCGGATCCCAGCAAACACAACATCTAGCATTACAATAAGATGATCTTGATCATGTTAGGCAGCTCACAAGATCTAAACATGGAGGCACAAGGTAGAGAGACAACCATCTAGCTACTGCTATGGACCCGTAGTCCAGGGGTGGACTACTCACGCATCACTCCGGAGGCAGGCATGGTGATGTAGAGCCCTCCGGTGATGATCTCCCCTCCGGCAGGGTGCCGGGAAGAGCTTCAGAACTCCTCCGATCTGAGATTGACGATGACGGCCGCGACGGAACTTTTCGTGGAATATGATCGACCGTAATAGGGTTTTCGCGTCGCGGAGAATATATAGGCGAAGAGGCGGCGTCGGTGGCCGAGGGGGGCCACCACGCCATAGGGGGGCGCGGGCCCACCCTGGGCCGCGCCCTAGTGTGGCGTGGCCCCCTGGTGGGTCTGCTCCGACTCCCCTTTGGACTCCGTGATCTCCTCGTGATATTATTGACGATGTCTTTTGTTTCGTCCAATTCCGAGAATATTTCCTTAATAGATTTTCTGAAACCAAAAACAGCAGAAAACAGGGAACTGGCATCTAATAGGTTAGTCCCAGAAAATGCATAAAAATGATATAAAGTGTAACCAAAACATGTAGCAATTGATATAATACAGCATGGAACATCAAAAATTATAGATACGTTTGAGACGTATCAAGCATCCCCAAGCTTAGTTCCTGCTCGTCCTCGAGTAGGTAAACGATAAAAACAGATAATTTTTGAAGTGACATGCTACCAACACAATCTTTGATCAAATAACAATGTAATGCACATGATCTGAATGAAGTGATCCAAGCCAATGGTCTATAGTTTGCAAGCAAGTAAATAAAGAGTAAACATAAGTGATCACACAAGTGCAAACTTTCATGAATAACACTATAAAACATTTAGAGATATAATAGTCTAACATAATAGTTAGTTCACAGCAGCAATAATTTCAACATGAAAGTGTTTGTATCAACACAAAGGAAGATAATAGCTTCAGCTTTTGCTTCAACTTTCAACATGTATATCATATAGATAATGTCAATGCAAAGAATATGATCAACCAAACACAAAGTTATGTAAAAACTGTTATACTGGAGTTGACAATGATGTTTGCTTAAGTAGACAGAAAGAAGTGGGAAAACTGACTCAACATAAAAGTAAAAGAATGGCCCTTCGCAGAGGGAAGCAGGGATTAACATCATGTGCTAGAGCTGTAGTTCCCGAAGGCATATAGAGAGCATAAAATATTGTTTTGTAAGGTAATGGTGTATACAGGTGTCAACAAATCAAATAGCAGGTACTTGTCATCTTCCATGGCTAACTAACTTTTAGAGCGGTTCCGAGAGTTTTTAGGACTGCACTTGTAACAAGCACTTATTGGTGACACTCCTCCCAACCATTTACTTTCCACAAACCATGGCTAACCGAATCCTCGGGTGCCCACCAACATTCACCATGGAGGAGTGTCTATTTATTTATTTATAGGGTGGACTAACCAGCTCTTTAATGCAAAATAAAAGGTGGAGAAGCAGATGAAGCTGCCAATCCTTGTAAATTAATTAGCATGGAAGATGACAAATCTCACTACTACGTCCTTATGAGCTTTTCAAGTAGTGACACAAAAAGGAAATGTAACAGTTTTGAGTAGTTAGTAGATAGCACATGAAGAAATTTACTTGGAATGGTGAAAACACCACATAATAGGTAGGTATGGTGGACACAGGTGGCATGGATTTGGCTCAAGGTTTTGGATGTACAAGAAGCATTCCCTCTTAGTACAGAGTTTAGGCTAGCAAGGTTATTATAAGCAAACATCATTATCAACTGGAATAGCAAGAGTGTACATAAAACACAAGGTTTGACGAACCATAGACTCCCACTGTCTTCCTTGTTAACACATAGCCTTCATCCAAAAATTATCTAGACTACTATGGACTTCCAATTATGCAACAGATTATTATAGCAGAAAATCCTTATAGTAGTTCTTCATTAATAGCCATTACTTACATGATGCACAAGCTTAAACATTAATTACTTGACAGCTCAAAACAATTGGCAAGCATCAAATTACTCAAGACAACGATCTAAAAAGATTCATGTAAGCATTTTATACCACTACCACATGCATAGCATTTTTCTGGTCCAACCAAACACCAATCAACTTATTTGACAACTCTCCAAACAGATATAAGTGAAGCAAGAGAGTACTTTCTTCAAAAGAAACTGAAAGCTCTAACAAGAGATACATGAAAAACTGAGAGCTAACAGCAATAACAGCAACTAGACAGGAATACTCAACAAGTATAAGTGAAGCACAAGAGTATTCTAATGAAAAAGTGGAGCGTGTCTCTCTCCCAAACATGAATACTAGGATCCAACAAGTATAGCACAGCAAACAAAACAAAACAAACTGAAAACAAAAACACACTGACGCTCCAAGGAAGAGTACACTAGCATGAAGCAATAAAAATATAGCACCATTAGAGATGACCTGATAATTTGTAGATGAAGAAGGGGATGCCTTGGGCATCCCCAAGCTTAGATGCTTGAGTCTTCTTGAAATATGCTGGGGAGGTAAGCCTCCCCAAGCTTAAGCTCTTCACTCTTCTTGATCATGTAATATCATTCTCCTCTATCAACACTTGAAAACTTCCTTCACACCAAAACTTAACAGCTTTTCTCATTAGCAGGTTAGTGCACTAAAAGATAATACTTCAAAGTTCTAGCAAAGACAAAACTCACAAGCCAACTATTTTAAACATTAGCCACTGTTACTAGGCTCAAGTGGGCACTTTTACACGAAAAGAAACCACTTAAAAACTTGTAAAAGAGAGAATGCAAAATAAAAGACAGAATCTGTCAAACCAGAACAGTCTGTAATGACGAATTTTTTCGAGGCACTTACGATGCTCAGATGAAAACTTTTGAAATAATGAAAGTTGCGTAACATCATCAGGAACATGCACAAAAAGTTTCAGCATTTTTCGATTTTTTCTGATTTTCTACTGAATTAAACGGTGACGAACAGCAATCTGTCCAATGCAGTCCCGAAAATAAAAACCAACTTTGCATTAGTAACTCTCCTTGGCACAACAAAACAGCAAATAAAAGATACAAAGGAGTTGCTACAGAGGTAAACAAGCATCCTTGAC
The DNA here is from genome assembly GCA_947311845.1 of Poa pratensis. Classification (NCBI taxonomy): domain Eukaryota; kingdom Viridiplantae; phylum Streptophyta; class Magnoliopsida; order Poales; family Poaceae; genus Poa; species Poa pratensis. The sequence continues at coordinate 9,844,388 of CAMZMU010000101.1, read as the reverse complement.
TAATACTGAAAATAAAAGATAATGGGTTGCCTCCCAAAAGCGCTTTCTTTTAATGCCTTTTAGCTAGGCTAGAAGATTTTAATGATGCTCTCATAAGAATAAGAGTTGAAAAACAAAAGAGAGCATCAAGAGGCAAATATCAAACACATTTAAGTCTAACCCACTTCCTATGCAAAGGAATCTTGTAACAAAATAAATTATTGAAGCATAAAGCAACTAGCATAGAAAGATGAAACAAATATAGCTTCAAAACTTTCAACATAAAGAGAGGTGTTTTAGTGACTTGAAAACTTTTACAACCATATTTTCCTCTCTCATAATAACTTTCAGTAGCATCATGAACAAACTCAACAATATAACTATCACATAAAGCATGCTTTTCATGATCTACAAACACATAATTTTTATTAAGCTCTAAAACAGTGGGGTTATCAAACCCACTTTTGACAATAATAGTATAATAAATATCATTAGCCAATATAGGACCATCATCAAGAGCATTATCATATATAACATTAGGGAGCACATTTTTACTTTCTGCAATTTCCTTTTCTTGAGTCAAGGAGCTTGTTACTTCAAATTTATCAAAAGGAGATATTTCAATAGAATCATGACATTCAACAATATAGCATTTTTCCTCCTTATGTGGGCATGGAGGGTAATCATATAATGTAAGAGTTAAAGAGTTACTATCATTAGAAGGTAGATCCTCCTTTTGTTCTTCACTCTCCTCCTCTTTTTCATCCAATGAGATCACAGTTTCAGCAATTTCTTCTTCCATAGGTCCCTGAAAAGAAGCAAGTTGTTCTGGAGAATAAGTTTTCTCAAGAAATTTAGTGATATAAGGATTGTCATTGTAATATTCAAGGCAGTAACCAAGTATAGAAAAATTCTCAGATTTATAAGGAGAATCATCATCTTGAATATAACCAGCAATTTCATAAGCACCCTTAAAAACAACAAATTCTTCAGTTTGTTCAAGATTACCAAAGTCATAGTTTCCTTTAGCATAAGCAGCCAAGGTTTCATTATCATTATAATCACATTGGAAAGGGAGGTGTTTATGCCTTCTACAACAAAAAGATTCATTAAAGCAGTAGGATTCATCAAATGTAGAACACAAGTTCTTAGCAAAATAATTCAATCTACTTATTTGTTCCCATAGATGTTTCCCTTTTTGAGACAAGCGGTATTCCTCATAATAAGTTTGATGTTCCTCCGTGAACCCACCGTGCCAATAATATTTAGTATCAAAGAGAGAAGCCATTGATAGCAAGTAAACAACTAGACATAATAACAAACCGAAATAAACTAGATGCAAGAAACTAATTTTTTTTGGTTTTTGATTTTTAACAGCAAGCAAAACAAAACTAAAACAAGACAAAAAACAAAGTAAAGAGATTGGAACTGAGAGACTCCCCTTTCCAATAGCCTCCAAGTCCCCGGCAACGGCGCCAGAAAACAGCTTGATGGCTACGTGTTGGTGAACCCCAAGAGGAAGGTTATGATGTAGACAGCAGAAGTTTTCCCTTGAATAATCTACCCAAGGTTTAATCGGACCAGTAGGACTTGACGATCTATCGGAAGGTTGTTGATGTTGACTCCCCCTGGCGCTAGGGAGCTTGCACCAACGTGGAATCTGCACAGACACAAACCAGAACTTTGCCCAACACGAAACAGAGAGGTTGTCAATCTCTCCGGTCTTGCAGAAACAAAGAGTTAAACGTATGGTGTGGAAAACAGCAGGAAAAACAGCAAGTAACAGGAAACAGATGATTGCAGCAGGTTGTGTAAACAGTATGAGGAAATTGGACCAGGGTCCACAGTTCACTAGTGGTGTCTCTCTCAGAACAGATAACTAGCATGTTGGGTAAACAAATTACAGCTGGGCAATTGACAAATAGAGAGGGCATAACAATGCAATACATGCCAAGATGTCTACTATGAAATCTAGTTGGGCATTACAACAAAGTACATAGACCGTTATTCCAACCGCATCTATGCCTAAATAATCCACCTTCAAGGCAGCATCCGCATCCTATTCAGTATTAAGTTGCTAACAACAGATTATTGCATGAAGTAAAGTGTGTAATGTAATCAATACAAGTGCCCTTGGACACTGCACCAATGTTTTATCCCTAGTAGCAACAGCACATCTACCATCTTAGACCTTTCTGTCACTGATCCAGATATCTAGAGACTGAACCCACTATCGAGCATAAATACCCCCTCTTGGAGTCACAAGCATCTACTTGGCCAAAGCATCTACTAGCAACGGAGAGCATGCAAGATCAAGAGCACATAGATAAACAACTTGAATAAACATGGTATCAATATTCATCGGATCCCAGCAAACACAACATCTAGCATTACAATAAGATGATCTTGATCATGTTAGGCAGCTCACAAGATCTAAACATGGAGGCACAAGGTAGAGAGACAACCATCTAGCTACTGCTATGGACCCGTAGTCCAGGGGTGGACTACTCACGCATCACTCCGGAGGCAGGCATGGTGATGTAGAGCCCTCCGGTGATGATCTCCCCTCCGGCAGGGTGCCGGGAAGAGCTTCAGAACTCCTCCGATCTGAGATTGACGATGACGGCCGCGACGGAACTTTTCGTGGAATATGATCGACCGTAATAGGGTTTTCGCGTCGCGGAGAATATATAGGCGAAGAGGCGGCGTCGGTGGCCGAGGGGGGCCACCACGCCATAGGGGGGCACGGGCCCACCCTGGGCCGCGCCCTAGTGTGGCGTGGCCCCTGGTGGGTCTGCTCCGACTCCCCTTTGGACTCCGTGATCTCCTCGTGATATTATTGACGATGTCTTTTGTTTCGTCCAATTCCGAGAATATTTCCTTAATAGATTTTCTGAAACCAAAAACAGCAGAAAACAGGGAACTGGCACTGTGGCATCTTGTTAATAGGTTAGTCCCAGAAAATGCATAAAAATGATATAAAGTGTAACCAAAACATGTAGCAATTGATATAATATCAGCATGGAACATCAAAAATTATAGATACGTTTGAGACATATCAGACACCCACGCGGCGGCCTCCTCCCAGCACCCGTGCTCGCCAAGACGGCACATGGCGACACCGTCGCCATGGCCTACAGCGCAGTGGAGCTTGCCCCTGGTCGAGCTTTTCTCCCAATTGGCGTTATCGCCAGGGCAGAGCACCACCTCCTTGCAGCCCGTCGCTGGGCTGTACCCCACGGCCGTGCCAACGCTCGTGCGCCACGCCGCCACCATGCCATTCCGCCGGCCGCCACGCCCGACACCTGAAAGCAGTAGGCGCCAGAGCCCGGCGCGCACTCCTCGACATAGACGAGGGTCGCCGCAGACATTGTACGGCGTCACGTCGAAGAGCACGACGATGGCTGGGCGCGGCCAGGTCCAGCACGGCGGACCAGGACGCGGTGGCCGGGTTGTAGACGAAGAGCGTGTCATCGGCGGGGGAGAAGCAGCACGCGAGGCCGTGCGACGAGGAGAGCACGGTGACGTCCCACTACGCCGGCGCGAAGGAGAGGGACAGGGACGGCTCTGCGTCGTCGGGCTCGGCGATGGCGCAGCCTTGTAGGCTTGGAGACGATGCGGCCGGCGGCTATTTAGGAGTAGCGGTTCGACCCTAGGGTCGTCAGGGTACGATCCTGTTGGACCCTCAATTTTTACTGGCCAAAAATATAACCTATTGGTAACAAAACGGAGGTGCGGTGCGGAGGGCCAACGGGCCGACCCGGACCAGTCGCATCATTAATCACCTAGTTTGGGCTTTGACATCACTTGCTCCAAATCCTAGCTCCGCCACTGCCCTTCACTCGCCCTTTTTGTTTGGCCTGGCTATGGGCCTGAAGCCCTGAAAAGAATTCGTTTCTATGGGACGTAGAGAACTTTATAGAAAACCACACGGGGTGTACGTATTCAAGCTCATCGTCTGCTCGATCGTCCTGCTCCGTCATCCGTACTAGGCCCAAGGAAGGACGACATCCGCATCGTCCTAGTTTGGGTCCGGTGCAGACTGCAGACAACGAGTATGTACCGCGCCGTCTGGGTCCGGTGCAGGCAGGGAGGACGCTCCAGTCCCACGCCTGGTCGCTGTGGGTACGGGGACGGACCCCACGCCCGAAATTCCGCTGCTGCTTCCCTCCTCTGTTCGTCGCCCTCGCATGGCATGGCAGATGGCCCGCTCGCCTCGTGCGGAAGAGGACTAGCGACGCTCAGATCGGATTCCAACAACTCATCCTTGCTGCCGTCGTCGGGCGATGCATGCATGATGCGAATGGTGCTCACTGCTCAGGGTCAGGGACGTCACACGGTGGTGCTGGCTGTCGCTGGGTTGAATGCATATGGATTCATGGCTATGAATAAATCAGCCTGTAAGTGGGGACGGGCAGCCCACGGCGCCCCGAAACCCATCTCATTTAATTCCCTAATTGGACACCCACGGGCACAAACAAAATCATGACGGGCAGTCACGGCGCGACCGCTACCCCCGCCACGCCGCATCGGTAGCTGCCTTGATGTTGCCCGACCTACGTCTCCTACAACAAGTGGCCCAATGACGAGAGCAAGAGTCAAGGCACTTCATGACAAGGTATACTCACTCCAATCCATGTGTGATCTCGACACTCCTTTGAATGGGTTGCTACTTCATTCCGATACCTTGTGTGTGCTCAGCTACGGTGGACCTGAAGACCCCTTTGAAGATGGCCAAGGACGCGCCGAAGATGGACAAGAAACGAGCCAAGAAGACGATGGAGAAGAAGACAAGAGGATGGAGCAGAAATCCCCAGGCGGCGGTACTACCGCTGGGATAAGCGGTACTACCGCCCTGGCTCCAGAAGCAAGAACACGCCCCACGCCAGTCCCACGCCAGCGGTACCTCTAGCTACCGCGGCAGCGGTACCGCTCGGTACCGGGGACGTGGGAAGCCGCAGAGTGGTACCGCGCCTGCTACCGCGGCCACTACCGCCAAATCGCCCCTTCGGACGCTTAGTCCGGTACCGCCAGCGGCAGCTGGGGCGGTATCAACCAGTACCGGGAGCGTGGGAAGGAGCATCGCCTGCCCGCACCAGCGGTAGTACCGGCTAAGCCAGCGGTACTACCGCCAGTGCGGGAACCTCTCCGCCAGATCTGCTGTGCAACCTTATCCGTTCGTCCTCCTAGTTGCTTGGACTATATAATGGACCCCTTTGACTAGATCTAGGGTTAGACTATGATTTGGGAACTAAAGTAGAGCCTTGCTCCTTCTTCTCAAAGTGTCTCTTTCCTCCTATGGAGATGAATCAAGACCTCCACATGTGGAGATGAACCAAGGCCTCCTCTTGAGGAGAAGATCCCTGCGTGGATACCAAGGCTTCCGCTTGTAGTTGCGATTACTTGCCGATCTTTCATCTTACGGTGATTCTATCGGGTTGGTTGGATTGACCAATTGGACAAACAATCATAAGAGTAAGGTGTGCTTGGGAGAGGAGGATTGGGGGCTGCCCTCGGGGATTTGTTACCAATCGAGTCTTGCCGGGTTGCTACTTGCTATTTACCCTTGTGTGTTTGATTTCCCCTCTTTTGGTGTTCTTCGTTCTTCGCGTGTTCTTCGTGTTCATCCTTCCCTCCGTACAAATCCGTGAAAATCGGGACCTACCCGCATCATATGGTATCAGAGTTCTAGGTTGACACGGATTTGAGTTGTGTTTCCACCAAAATCCACCAAATTTTTCTTTGTTTTTGAGAAATTCGAAAATTTCCACCAAAATAGCCTTGCCTTGATTCGAGCCGATCTGTCGATTTGTTTCGTTTTTGGTAGTTTTTGTCCATGGATCTGTTGCTTTAGGACCCCCTCCACACTTGTTTGCGTTCCCTAGCCTTAATTTTGCCAATTTCCCACGGATTCGAGGAAGTTTTGGAGCCCAAAATCGCACAAAATTCGAGCAGAAAAGTCGACAGCGGTACTACCGCCGGCTTAAGCGGTACTACCGCCTCGCAATATCACCGAGCTAGTCCAATAGGTTAAGTTGCGCGAAAGGAAGAAGGGCTCACAACGGAAATGATGGTGAGGGAATGTCGAGTCCTTGGTGGCGTCGTCGCTTAGCGTTGAAGATGCGGTGCTGCGGAAGCTTGTCGATGTCGTAGACGTAGGGCACACCAAGAAAGGACTCAAACAACAAAGGAGAATTGCCAAAAACGAACCGAGGAAAAGTAAAATTTCTGAAAAATTTGGCCCTGGCGGTAGTACCGCTTAAGCTGGCGGTAGTACCGCTGTCGACTTTTCTGCTCGAATTTTGTGCGATTTTGGGCTCCAAAACTTGCTCGAATCCGTGGGAAAATGGCAAAATTAAGGCTAGGGAACGCAAACAAAGGTGGAGGGGGTCCTAAAGCAACAGATCCATGGACAAAAACTACCAAAAACGCAACGAATCGACAGATCGGCTCGAATCAAGGCAAGGCTATTTTTGGTGGAAATTTTCGAATTTCTCAAAAACGAAGATAAATTTGGTGGATTTTGGTGGAAACACAAAACAAATCCGTGTCAACCTAGAGCTCTGATACCATATGATGCGGGTAGGTCCCGATTTTCACGGATTTGTGCGGAGGGGACGAAGAACACGAAGAACACGCGAAGAACGAAGAACACAAAAGAGGGGAAATCAAACACACAAGGGTAAATAGCAAGTAGCAACCCGGCAAGACTCGACTGGTAACAAATCCCCGAGGGCAGCCCCCAATCCTCCTCTCCCAAGCACACCTTATTCTTAGGATTGTTTGTCCAATTGGTCAATCCAACCAATCCAACCTAGCCACCTAAAGATGGAAGATTAGCAAGTAATCGCAACTACAAGCGGAGCCTTGGTATCCACGCAGGGATCTTCGCCTCAAGAGGAGGCCTTGGTTCATCTCATGTTGCTCAAGTTTTGTTGGTTCTTCGCAATGAAAAGCTTTATGCAAACCTTTCTAAGTGCACTTTTGACACCAACAAACTTGTTTTCTTGGGTTTTGTTGTTTCTTCCGATGGAGTTGAAGTTGATGATGCCAAGATACAAGCAATTCGGACTTGGCCTTTTCTGATGTCACTTGAGGAGTTGAGACGTTTTCTTGGTTTTGTCGGATTTTACCGCCGTTTCATCAAGGATTTTTCCACAATTGTTTGCCCCCTACATGAACTTACAAAGAAGAATGTACCTTTCATTTGGGGCAATGCACATGATTTTGTTTTCAATGAGCTCAAACGGTTATTAACCGAAGCACCACACCTTGCCCTTCCGGATTTCTCTAAGACATTTGAGATTGAATGCGATGCAAGTGGATTGGGCATTGGTGGAGTGCTTATGCAAAATGGTAGACCCATCGCATACCATAGTGAGAAACTAGATGGAGCTCGCTTGAACTACCCCATTTATGACAAAGAGTTATTTGCTTTGGTTCGTGTTTTGGATGTGTGGCAACATTACCTTCGTCCTAAGGAATTTGTCATTCATTCCGACCATGAATCCTTGAAATATTTGAAAAGTCAAACAAATTTGAACAAAAGACATGCGAAGTGGGTTGAGTTCATTGAGTCTTTCACATTTGTAATCAAATACAAGAAAGGTAAAGACAATGTGGTAGCGGATGCTCTATCCCGCAAGGCCAACCTACTTACACGTCTTGACATTAGTGTCTTGGGTTTGGATGAGATTAAAGAGTTGTATGCTACCGATGCTTTCTTTGGAGACATTTTCGCTCAATGTTCGGAGCACAAAGGAATTGGTGATTTCTATTTGCACAAAGGTTTCTTGTTTAAGGCTAACAAACTATGTATACCCGAGTCTTCGCTTCGTTTGGTCCTTTTGAAGGAATCACATGGCGGATCACTCATGGGTCATTTTAGCCGCGACAAGACCTATGCCATGCTCTCCACCAACTACTATTGGCCTAGAATGAAGCGTGATGTGGAACGCCTAGTTCGCCGATGTTCTACATGTCTCAAAGCTAAGTCTACTCTAAACTCTCATGGGTTATACACACCATTGCCTATTCCACATCACCCATGGTCCGATATAGCTATGGATTTTGTCTTAGGACTCCCACGCACTAAAACAAACAAGGATTCCATCTTTATCGTCATTGATCGCTTCTCTAAAATGGCACACTTTATACCTTGCAACAAGAGCGACGATGCTTCACATATTGCTACTTTGTTTTTCAGGGAAATCGTCCGTCTTCATGGAGTGCCCAAGACCATTGTGTCGGATCGTGACACCAAGTTCGTGAGCTATTTTTGGAAGACTTTGATGGCCAAGATGGGAATCAAGCAACTATTCTCCACCGCATATCACCCTCAAACCGATGGCCAAACCGAAGTGGTGAACCGAAGCCTATCTACACTCCTTCGTGTGTTGATCAAGCCTAACTTGAAGAATTGGGAGGAGTGCATCCCACACGCCGAGTTCGCCTACAATCGAGCACTACACCGCGCAACAAGGAAAACACCCTTCGAGGTCGTCTATGGCTCCAACCCCTACATCGCGCTAGACATGCTACCACTTCCACTCCGTGAGCAAGTTAACATGGACTTCGACAAGCGAGCCGCTTACATGAAGAAGCTCCATGAGGAAACAAGAACTACTCTCGAGAACCACAACAAAGACCATGCTACGAAGATGAACAAACACAAGCGCGCCATGATATTTGGAGAAGGAGATCTTGTGTGGCTACATCTTCGCAAAGATCGCTTTCTGGATGCAAGGAAGTCCAAGCTTCACCCTCGTGGAGATGGACCTTTCAAGGTTATCAAGCGCATCAACGACAATGCCTACAAGATCAACATCTCCAACTCCAAACACTTGGTCCATGACATCTTCAACGTCGCCGACCTATCGCCATACCTTGGAACATCAAGCGATGAGGATGACCAAGAGTCGAGGACGACTCTTTTCCAAGGGGGGGAGATGATGTAGCCCGACCTACGTCTCCTACAACAAGTGGCCCAATGACGAGAGCAGGAGTCAAGGCACTTCATGACAAGGTGAACTCGCTCCTATCCATGTGTGATCTCGACACTCCTTTGAATAGGTTGCTACTTCATTCCGATACCTTGTGTGTGCTCAGCTACGGTGGACCTGAAGACCCCTTTGAAGATGGCCAAGGACGCACCGAAGATGGACAAGAAACGAGCCAAGAAGATGATGGAGAAGAAGACAAGAGGATGGAGCAGAAATCCCCAGGCGGCGGTACTACCGCTGGGATAAGCGGTACTACCGCCCCTGGCTCCAGAAGCAAGAACACGCCCCACGCCAGTCCCACGCCAGCGGTACCTCCAGCTACCGCGGCAGCGGTACCGCTCGGTACCGGGGACGTGGGAAGCCGCAGAGTGGTACCGAGCCTGCTACCGCGGCCACTACCGCCAAATCGCCCCTTCGGACGTTTAGTCCGGTACCGCCAGCGGCAGCTGGGGCGGTATCAACCAGTACCGGGAGCGTGGGAAGGAGCATCGCCTGCCCGCACCAGCGGTAGTACCGGCTAAGCCAGCGGTACTACCGCCAGTGCGGGAACCTCTCCGCCAGATCTGCTGTGCAACCTTATCCGTTCGTCCTCCTAGTTGCTTGGACTATATAATGGACCCCTTTGACTAGATCTAGGGTTAGACTATGATTTGGGAACTAAAGTAGAGCCGGAACTAAAGTAGAGCCTTGCTCCTTCTTCTCAAAGTGTCTCTTTCCTCCTATGGAGATGAATCAAGACCTCCACATGTGGAGATGAACCAAGGCCTCCTCTTGAGGAGAAGATCCCTGCGTGGATACCAAGGCTTCCGCTTGTAGTTGCGATTACTTGCCGATCTTTCATCTTACGGTGATTCTATCGGGTTGGTTGGATTGACCAATTGGACAAACAATCATAAGAGTAAGGTGTGCTTGGGAGAGGAGGATTGGGGGCTGCCCTCGGGGATTTGTTACCAATCGAGTCTTGCCGGGTTGCTACTTGCTATTTACCCTTGTGTGTTTGATTTCCCCTCTTTTGGTGTTCTTTGTTCTTCGCGTGTTCTTCGTGTTCATCCTTCCCTCCATACAAATCCGTGAAAATCGGGACCTACCCGCATCATGCCTCCATGGCGATGACGGCGACAGCATGGCCGGAACTCCCCCCTCTCGCGCTCTAACCGTCCTCTGCAACCTCCCCCTCCGTTCCCCTTCTCCGGCCGCGGCGACGGAGACGGACGCGAGCGGCGCGGCGGCGGACGGGGCCTGGGGCACGAAGATGGACGGATGAGGCTGGGAGGGCCGGCTTGGAGGAGGAGATGGGGATGGAGGCGCGCGGAGGGGAGGGCAGGCGCGCGGGGAGCACGGTGGCGGAGGCCCTCGTACATGAGGCTCTCGATCTCGTCAATGTCCGACTACGCGGAGGACGCGTTGAGCGGGATCGTGTCCCCGTAGTTGTGCGACCTGGCGGCGTCGGCGGCGGGGACTGGTGGTGGCAGCGAGGTGGATCTGAGGGAGACGGTGGGGGGGGGAGGAGGAGATCTTGCGGCCTCGCGGGTGCTTTGCTTGCTACGGTGTAGTTGGGGACCTCGACCCTTTCCTGTGCGCTAGGTGGGTTTATTTGGGACTGACGGTAACCCAATTAGCACGGGCTATACAATTGAAAACGAAGCGAATTTCCGATTACGCTAAATGGGCTCAGGTGGGTACTTGGTGGGCCGCTCTACAGGCGGATGAATAAACACAGGCGGCCGGGGCACCGCGCTCTGGAGCAGCTAGAAGTGGAGCGGCAGCAAGAACGGAGAGCTCGCAGTTGCTTCAGATTATCCAGCCTGAATCCCTGTACGACTACGTGCTTCTGGGAGCAGCTAGCCGAACGCCAGGGCTTTCAGTTTCAGACTAGTCCCGCTGCCGGTTGGGACCTGCTGCGCTGAAACGTTTTGAGCTCGCTGAGAACTAGTAAAGCACATTGAGCTCTTTGTTTGCACCACCACCACCACCATACTAGTACCGCCGCTCGAAATTACCAGCAAACCCCTTGTGTTCAGTGAGACAGTGACTACTGACTAGAGTGAGCGCGCGCATGTACCAGCTGTTGGAGAATGGAGATGCTCTAAACAAAATGTGTATGGAGAAGGAGAACGGAGAGCAGTCGTTCTTGACATCCAAGTCCTCGAGTTTTAACCTAAATCGGTAAACGATCTAATCATCCTCTATAAAGCAGAGCCTCTGGTGGCTGCAGCCTGCAGTAGAGATAAGAATAGCTTACCATTTTGCTCATCCCCTTCCCTACTTACCAACATTCTCCCTGCCTCATTCTCCTTCCTCTAGTATATTCCCCTCTTCTTCTTCCACCACCAGCGCCGGCTGCATCGGCTCCGCACCACCAAACCTCAACCGCATTGTTTAGCTTCTAGACTCGCAGGACCGACCATGGCTGCCGCCTCGGATGTGGCCGCGCTTGCCTTCCATCTCGCGGAGCCGCTCCTCTGCTTTCTGGGCGGGCCCTCCCCGCGCAACCCCGCCGTCGACCAGGCGGCCGTCTTCCTCCTCGTCTTCCTACCGACGGCCTGCGTCGCCGGCGTCATCGTCGCCCGCTTCGCCGGCGTCGCCCTCGCCTACCTCCACCCGCATGCCCCGGAACCTGCCGCGGGCCGGTCCTTCGCGGATCTGTGGCTGTTCGCGTTCATCGTCTTCACGCTCGTCACCGCGTGGCTCCTAGTCACTGCAGTGTTTTTGGCCTTCTTCTACTTCTTTCTCCGCGTCGGACGCCGGTAAGCCAAGGACTGCTGGGTCAGGCTTCAGCTGGAACGTGCTCAGCTAAATCCCAGCTCAATCCCCATCATAGCCGGAAATACCGAAGCGGGAAATAGTTACTAATATGAGTAAAGAAATAAAGTGATACTCCTACTTCTGTAGCGGTCTTATGTTAGATTCATTAGCATGTGACGACCATGGACTTCAAGATCTGGGGTCCTGGGCAATAGATAGTGGTCGGCGGCGCAGCAGCAAAGAGCCAAAGACTCTTTCTTTGGAGTGCGTCTGCAGGTGGCCCCGTCAAGATCCAAGGCGAAGTACTCCATTCGCTGTCCGTCAAAAGGTTCAGCTCCGACAACGGCGGACCGGATGTGGACAAACTGAGCCACGCCGGGACCTCCATGTCCGATGAATCTTCGGCAGGCCATTTTCCAACTCGGCTTGCTGCAGATGACGATGTCATCAGCTAGTAGTACTAATTACTGCTTGATGTAATCCTCCTGATGTAGTCCCGTATTATAGTCAGATTATTGTTCAGTGCAGTGTGTTCTTCTTGGCATGCGCTTTTGTTCTTGGATTTCTGTGTCATTTTCTTTTCGGGGGATAAAAATCTTGCTTTGGTCGATCCAATGATGCTTAGCTTTGGCGAGGAACCAATCCCAATGGGAATGAAACATGCACAGCATGGAAGCCCTGCTTCTGTACAGGGAAGGAAACATTTATCCTCAGGACCACCATCAGCAACTCATTAATGGCTTTTAAACAAGTACTCAATCTAACTAGGACACCCTCGGCTCAGTCCATGTTTTCTAGATGTATTTTTTTTGGGAGTTAATCGCTTGGTGGGTCACGAAGTTGTCACAGATGAGCGCATTAGTCGAACTTAAAAAACGCTAACAATTGGTCACATAGTTGTGAGTTAGAGACCCGTTCCTCACTCCGTCAAAACAGACGTTAAGTTGGTGTCGTGGCTGACTTTTTTTTATAAATACACCCTTACAATTTTTTTTTGAAACTCACCCTTACAATTTTGTTTCTTTTAATTGATAGATCCTTTTTCGATTTGTTTTTGCCCCCACCATCCCCATCGCCTCTCTCCTTCGTCTCCTACTCTCCTGTGAGCCGCCGCACCCCCGAGCTCACCCAGTGGCGGCGCCAGGGTATTCCCCTGTATGCATGTGAATACCCAAGATTTGGTCCAAACAAACTAGTATATGTCCCAGGCGGAGTTGGGCGCGGGCTCGCGTGTGGCCTGGGATGGAAGTGCTGTTGCTATTCCTTGAACGGCGTCGGGCGCGGGCTCGCCTGTGGCCTGGCGGCGTCGAGCGCGTGCTCGAGTGTGGCCGTTTCCGTGGAAAAGAATCGATGGGGACTGCTAGCTAGCTGCGTCCGTGAAAAGAATCGATGGGAACTGCTCCTGCTATTCGTTGACATGTGGATGACCAGCGGCGGCGAAGGAGTTGGTCGCCATGCTCGCACGCCGCGCGCTTCGCCATGCGCGAGGTCCGCACCGCCCGCTGTGCCTCGGCCACGCACCGCGCCGGCACCCTATTTGACAGAATGCCTGACCCAAAAAAATTTAATAGAACAAATAGATGGGAAGAAAAAAAATAAAGGGTGCATTTTGTAAAAAAAAAACAAACTGCCACGTCACCAACTTAACGTATGTTTTGACGGAGTGACGAACGGGGCTCTAACTCACAACTATGTGACCAATTGTTAGCGTTTTTTGAGTTCGTGACTAATGCGCTCATCTGTGTCAACTTCTTGACCCTCAAGCGTTTAACTCTTTTTTGATTGAATGTTTTCCAGATGTACTTTCACCCTGATAAACGTGCTTAATTAGGGGCATGCATTGCTAAGTATAGTGCATAACTACGTTGTACTAGTTGTACATTGACCATTGACCAAGGTCCTGCTTCATCAGCGCTCAGTCTTACTCTCAGCTCTGAGCAGGCGATATTGTCCTTCAGTGTACTGTTTCCAGAGTCTAGACTGACTACACGCTGAACTCATCTTTTGCGACATCACATGTGAGAGAGCACTGCAACTTTTCAACATTGCATGAAGGGTGAGGGCAAGGTACACATAGCATCTACACAAGGTATACATCTCTATATCAAGCTTGTTGTGCCAGGTAGCTCAAAGATTTAGAAGAAGCTGGATATAAGGATAACTCCAACGGGGCGACCCAAACGGACGCGCGTTTGGTCCGCGTTTTGTCCGTTTGGTCCGCGTTTTATCCGTTTGGGTCGGGGAACGGACGCGCGTCCGGCCCATGTCCGCCCCTTTCTGGCCAGTGCCCCCAACGGGGCCGACGCATTGAGTCCGTTTGCCATTTTTTTCCCCAAACCTTTTTTTTAATACTAGGATTACATTTTTTTTAATACTAGTATTACTTCCTCCTAACATTAAACCCTAAAACCTAAACCTAAACTTGAAGAAAATTAATAACCGACCACCGGCCGGTAAGGGGGAAGATCAAAGAGGGGCTCCGGCCTTGAGGAACGTCACGCAGCATGCCCGTTCTGCAACGGACTTGCTGGCTCTTCCTTCATCGCGGCCATGGCCAGCCCAGGGCTGGCTGACTCAATCTTCTTTGATCATTTTGTAGCTACGGAACACGTAGCGGGCGCCGGTATAAGTGGAAAATGAGCCGCACATAGGTGGCCACGCCGGCGGGGATATGACATCAGGTGGAGCTGCCTGCTCCTTTCGCGGCCTCAGCCGCCGCCAAGGCCTCCCGGTGCCGTTTGCGCCTCGCCGCGCGCTTTTTGGTCTCTTCGGCGCGGCGCATTTGCTTCATCTCGTCCTCCACTGCAGCGTCGGCATAGGCGCGCGCGGCGGACATGAACGTGGCCGCCCTCTGCGCGTTCAGCTGCATGTGGGCTGCATCCACCGCCTCCTCCTCGGTGATGTGAGCAGGGCCGCCCACGCCAATGGGAGGCTCCGGCGGCGCGTCATCCCCCGCGACACCGGCCGCCGCGACAGCGGCCGCCGCGACACCGGCGGCGTACTCTTCTTCGTCGCTGTCGACGCAGTCCGCGACCGCCGCCTCCACCGCACTCCTCTGGGCGTCCGTCAGGCGCGGACGCGACGGCTGGGGAATCATGTCGGCCCATGTCGGGCTGGTCGCCATCCGGCGCGAGAAGCTGCCGCGATAGCGCCCGCGCGCGCTCATACGCGCTCGCTCGACCTCGTCCACCAGATGCTGCGGCGGCTGCGGCGGATCCATTCCGGCGGGTGGATCTGAGCTTGGAGATGGTGGCCGCCGTGGCTAGGGTTTGGCCGGCCGGCGCGATTGGGGAGGAGTGCTAGGGTTTGTGTGTGTGCCCTAGGGTTTGGCCGGCCGGCGGGATTTTATACAGCTCCACCGCCCACAGTTATTGCGGGTAGGTGGCCGTTGGGGTCGATGACACGCGGGGCCAGGGCGGACACGGGGAGGACGCAGGAGCGCTCCGCGAGCGTCCGGGGCCGACGTATCGGTGGCCCAAATTTGGGCCAGGAATGCGTCGCGGCGGACCAAAAAACGGACCGCGGTCCGTTTGCGTCGCCCCGTTGGGCCGTGTTTTTGGCTCGCGCGGACAGGGACGGACGCGCGCGGACTCGATGGGTCGCCCCGTTGGAGTCATCCTAATCCTGTATTCGCGCGGACTCGATGGGTCGCCCCGTTGGAGTCATCCCAATCCTGTATTCGCGCGGACCAGCTGAAATGGGTCAATGTCTAGGTAGGCCCTGCAAGCCTAGGAGATGGCAACATGTAGATGTGGGGTTATTAGGGAATCTCGTGGCAAAGATAGACCAAGGTTTGTGCTGTTTTGCATATGCAGATGGTAGCATAGAGAGAGGTTGGCATTTTGGGATGATTTGGGGGTAGTAGCCGCTGTTCCCCCACCCTTGTAGCACACACCTTAACCACAACATTGGAGTACGCACCGTGCACAAACTGAACACAACCTTAGATGCTGCATCTTGTAAGGTTTCACCTCGAAAAAACAGTGTCTTGTAAAGTTACAGCGAGTGTCAGAGCAGTGTGCATGCATACCATAGAGAACATAAGGTTATGCAAAATACTACATCTTAAATGACTTGCATCATAGACAAGGGTCGCTGCTAGACTTGTAAATTGCATTCCCTTTCCACTGTCATTCTCCTTGCTCTTGAACAATACTTACGGCATGCGGACCCGTTTGGCCTAACGTGGCATGGTCCACGACGTCTTTGACCAGGGGGCAATGCTGTCTAGGCCGGGCGCCATGAAAAAAGGTTAGATCATGAAATTTTTGAAATTTGGGTTTCATTTTGTGTGAAAATTTAAGAAATGGTCAAATATGTCAAATTCACTTGACAAGACTACTGAACACAAATGCTTTAGGGTCCGCTTGGATGGTCGTTTCCAGGCCAGAAATGGTCAGAGAAAAATGTGGAGCTCGTATTTGATAGGGTGGGAGGGGTATAGAAATATGGAAAGTGAAAAATCAACTACCTTTCCAAGCGGGCCTTAGCTATTTGACACTAAACCTGGGCATCGGCAGCCTGGCCGAAAAGCCTAGCGTCGGGCCAGGCTTGGGCTTCACTTATGCCTACAAAGCCTGGTCCGAAAGACCAAAAAACCTAGAACTTAGTGTTTCTTGACATTTTAAGAAAAAAATGTGTATTAATATACTCCAAAAACTATATATATTTTTAATACAAAAGCGGCCTTTTCCACAGTTTGGGATGTCCGCCTCGGGCTTGACTTTTGCAGGTCGGGCTTTAACAATCCCGGCCTGACGCCCGGCCCGGCCCGAGGTTTATTTGACACTACTGAAACATATCGCGCCATGTCCACAACACATATATCGCGCCATGTCGGAGCGAGGTATGGTCGCGTGAAAGGCAGCTTATGAGAACCGCGATATTTCATGGGAAGCAGCCTACGGATCCAAGTGAACCCACATCACAGTATCACACGCGCCTTCTTCTTGTTGGATGGCTGACAGGTACTAGTACGCCGTATGTATGGTCTGAGGCTGCATGTACATCCGTACAATATCTCACATCATATATAGTACAGCTTTGCTTGTTCAAAAAAGAGGTACTGTTTTACACTTAGCCAGCCTTTATTATTGTTCAAAAAAAAATAGCCAGCCTGTATTTCCCAGGGTAGCTGAAAATGGGTCAATCTCTGGTAGGCTGGTAGCCATGCGAAGCCTAGGGAGATGGCAACAATGGAGATGTGGGGCTATTAACGAATCTCGTGGTGCTATGTATACAATCCTAGCTTGCATATTTGGTAGCCATGCGAAGCCTAGGGAGATGGCAACAATGGAGATGTGGGGCTATTAACGAATCTCGTGGTGCTATGTATACAATCCTAGCTTGCATATTCCAAGTAAAAGCGAGGGTGAGAGAGAGGGAAGAATAAACTACATTAGTAGTTGAAGAAGGGAAGAAGACAAGCGTAACAGTGCCCCCAGCCCTTACAAAACCAAGGCCCTGGTGGTCGTAACCGAGACAAGGATAAACTACTCAGCCATTTCCGCTTCCACCAGCATTCTCCTTGCTCTAGAGTCTTGACCGATTTTTCCTAGTTCTACCAGTACAGCAGTACTACTACTTCCTTTGTCTCTTCTTCATCCACCACCACCGTCCCCCCTTGAGCTGCACCTTCGAGTCACACGGTCGATGGCGTCCGTGCCGGATGTGGCCCACGGTGCTGGTGCCGCTCCTCTGGTTCCTGAGCCGGCCCTCCCCGCGCAATCCCGCCGTCGACGAGGCAGTCCTCTTCCTCCTCCTCGTTCTTTCTATGGCCTACGTCGCTGGTGTCATCGTCCAACACTTCGCCGTCGTCGTCCTCGCATACCTCCACCCAGTGGCGAATCTAGCTAGCGATTGAAGCCTGGGCAAATTTCAAGTACGCTCCCATAGCTAGCTGGCACTCAGTGTTTGTCCGCACTAATTCTTCTTTAATCCTTCCTTTCCTTTCCTAACTAGCTACGTGGTAGGCGGATTTGAGGATTTGAGGAGCTTCAGGAAGAAGACGGTGGGATGGGGAAAAAATTAAAGAATATTTCAGAATATTCTGTTTTGAGGTTCGGCTTTGCGGTTTCTGCTCTGCCGCGCCTCGTTTCTAGCCAAAAAATGCGCGTTTTCCGACCCGCAAAAGTGTTTTGCGGGTTCGCATTTTGCGGGCTCTGCTAGAGATGCTCTTAGCAAGCAGAAACATTCCATCCGCGTACCCCATCTGGTGTTTGGGTCGGCCCAATCCCGTCCGAAGAAACTGCATGGTTCGTCTTTCTTTTCTGCTGTTTCACTTTGCCTGGTTAGTTCGTGTTCAGCTGTTTCAGAGTGTTGCGATGTTCAGGATTCTAGATAATGGAGGAAATGCGCTGCGTCCTGTATAAGTGTAGGCTGTAGGCATGTAGCTGTAGTTGTTGGAGTGTATGGGCCACTTGAATAAGTACATGCATATTTTTAAATGCTGAAAATCACCAAAATGTCTTCTTTCATAGCTGATGTTTAAAAGGCACTGGATTTTTCTAACGGATCTAAAAAATTATATCGATTTCCTATTATTTTATAAATGCAGTCTAATAATAGAAATATTTGCATTTCAGGATATTCACACATACCAAACTGTGAACATTTTCTGAACACGATATTAGTTTTTTTTTAACTGTGAACATTATTAGAACTCCCATGCACATTTTTTCGAACCCAGGAATCCACGTCAACATTTGCATAAATCTTAAAAAATAATCACGCACCTACAAACATTATTTTCAAATCTATAAAGTTTTCTTAATTATGCGAACATCCCATGTTATTTGAACCCACGAATCTATTAAGTTTTCTACACATGGTCAAAACGTCATTCAGAATTAACGTAGAAGGTGTGGAGCATGTGGTGTTAACAAATAAGAGAAATATATTTGAACGATTTCAAATACGAAAAAAGGATAGGTAAACAGAAACTATATTTGAACGATTTTAAAATTGGAATACCAAAATATATAACAAAACATGGTAGGTAAATGGAAACTATATTTCAACATAAAATATACTTGAATGATACAAAAAAAGGTAGGTGAACATAAACAACATTTGAACGATTATAATGTTGGGATACAAATATTCACAAAAATGGTAGGTGATAAACTATGATTGAACAAAAAAGAAATTTGAACGATATTGAATACGAAAAAATGGTAGGTGAATGAAACTATATTTGAACTGAAAATATATTTTAACGATTTTAAATTGGGATACAAAAATGGTAGCGTTAGCGTTTATGGACTTTCAGGAGTGGGGCAAGGTAGTTAGCCCTCCAATGGCCATATCAGGGCATGTTTAGCGTTTATGGACCCGATTTTGGGGGTGATTTGGGCCATTTTAAGCAGGATTTCGAATACATAGCCGTTGGAGGGCTATTTTAGTCAAAAAATATGAAACTTTTGTTATAAAAAGCTGTACCCACCCGTCTCATTTTCACATAAAAACATGGCTGATCCGAACAAGTTTCCTTACTTCACTCTCGGTGATTTAGACCCCAGCTATGTCGGTAATCCCTATGCCACTTCTCCTCTCGTTGACAACCACCAAGTCGACGATACACCGCCTTCGCAATCACAATCAACACCTTATCAAACTTCTCATACCACCACTTCCTCCACCTCCACCACGAGAAGGCCTCACAAAAAAACCTCCAAGATGTGGGATCAGATGAACAAACATCAGTGTGAAGGAGGTCAAGGCGAAGTGCGAATGACATGGTTGCACAAGTGTGTTGTCCATGAAAAGTAGAGGAGGAACCGGCCACTTGCAGAGGAACGTCGATGGCCACATGAAGAAGGATGAGAAGTTCGCGACGATGTCATCAAGGATTGCTTCTAATGATTTACCATTAGGGTTTTGGTGAGTCGGAAGCTTTTGCCGAATATATTCAAACTTCTCATAATCATAATTCCAAACTAGGGCGGGTCATGCCGTACCCGGGCGGGCCCGTTACACGCACCACTCCACCCGTCTCGTCCACGGCCTCTCTCCTCGGCCGGTAAACGTATACGACACCCGCTGCGTCGATTCATGCCCGCGACGCGTACCCCTCCATGCTTACTGTCCGCTGTTAGTGGGCCGGCCCAGTTACCTGCCTTTTCACTGGTTTGGGAAGGTTCTAGTAGCTTCCGGTCGTTTTTTTATTCGTTATTTCTTTCACTGTTTTTTCTGTTGGTTTTCTCGTTTGTTTTCTTTTCTTTTTTTTTTTTCCTTTTCTTATTTCAAATTTTAAAAAGGTTCATTTTTTAAATGTTCAGATTCTGAAAATACTAAATTTAAAATCATTCAGATTAAAAATGTTTAAAATTCTAAAATGGCTCAGATTTGAAAAATGTATAAAATTCAAAAAAGGTTCAGATTTCAAAAAATGTCGAAATTCAAAATTGTTTCAGATTTGCAAAAAAATGTTTCCGATTTAAAAAGTGTTCAAAATTGAAAAATAGTTTAGATTTGAAAAAAAATCAAATTTAATTCGGTTCAGATTTGGAAAATGGTAAAATTCAAAAATAATTCAGATATAAAAAATGTTCAAAATTAAAAATGGTTCAGATTCAAAAAATATTCAAAATTCAAAAATGGTTTAGATTTCAAAAATATTCAAAATCCAAATTGGTTAAGATTTGAAAAATGTTCAAAATTAAAAAAATAGTTTAGATTTGAAAAATGGTTCTGATTATAAAATGTCCTAAATTCAAAAATGGTTCAGATTTGAAAAATGTTCGAAATCCAAATTGGTTCAGATTTGAAAAATGTTTGGATTTTAAGAAATGATTACAATTAAAAAATGGTTCATATTTGAAAAATATCAAACGGAAAAATGTTTTAGATTTAAAAAATGCTCGAAATTTAAAATTTGTTCAGATTTAAAATGTCAAAAATTCAAAAATGTTCCAGATTTGAAATTTTTCAAAGTTAAAAAATCTATCAGATTTGAAAAATGCTCAAAATTAAATAATGGTTCAGTTTTTGAAATACTCAAACTCTGAGAACATTTTTCGATTTCACAAGTTTTCTGTGAAAAATATTACAGTAACAGAAAAAAAATAAAAAAATTATAATTATGAAAACACGGCAAAATATTACCTGATGGGCTCGGCCCAATAGTCCTCGCTGGTTGCTGGCCGATGCGACACTGAACACGTCATATAGGAGCTCCCCTCCTCGGCGTCCTCGCACCTTCCCCTTCCTCTCAGTCTCCCTCTTCGGATTCGTCTTCCGAATCCCTGACCGACACGGCGACACCGACCTCCGATCTGGCTCGGACACAACGCGGCTCTGACTCATGTGAATTAACTTTTTTATTTGTTTCACGTCTTTAATTATCTTTTGTATGCAAGGATAATAGTAGTATTTATCGGAAATCAGTTTTGAGTTGTAGGAGCATATGATCCCACTACTTAAAACCGTATTTCAAAATGTCAAAAATTCGGAACAAAATTTTTGGGTGTACTCCCTAGTTTAAAGTTACTTTGCGTTCTGCGTATAGTCACGGTCAAACATTCTGAAGTTTGACCAAATATATAGAAAAACATATAAATATTTACAATAAAATTTTAACATAATTAGAATCTTCATAAGATATATTTTCGTATTATATATATATATATTAAATTATAGATGTTGACACTTTTTCGTATATAGTTGGTCAAATTTGGAAATTTTGACTTTGAAAAAACCCAAGACGCGAACTAAATAAAAACAGGGAGAGTACATATGGAGATTTTATGTTCGTACACAAAGTTTCGCGGAAAAATGTCGTTTTTTGTGGGCTGTGCAAAAACGACAAATTCCGGTGCTCTAAAATGAATTTGTACGAGACATTTTTTAAATCTTTTTTTGTATAGCCCACAAAAAAAAATTCGAGAAACATTTTTGTGCGAACATAGAATGTCTAGATGTACCTCCAAATTACTTGTTTGTAGCTGACATTTTGAAATATATTTTAAAACATTTTCATAACAGGTGCATCAAGATTCGTGAGTCCAAACACCGTGTCCAGTATTTACAACTTTTGGGGCCCAACGAAGTTATGGACTGTCTCTATGCCCTCTCTACAAGAAATAGGGTGGTGGGTTTTTATGATACAGATGCAGCAGCCGAACTAATCTTTGACTGGTAGTATATATGTCAACCAACAAAACTGAGAAATTCTTGAGACAATGACTTAGCATCACCAAGAAAGAAAGAAAAAGAAGAATCAAAGAACACATCGTCACTATGTACACCGTAACACATCGGCTCTATGTACCGGAGTTCCTCTGTGGCTCTGTCCCTTCCCTGTTCATCAGATCACGCCCGGTGGGCTTTCCGGCCGCTTCGCCGCGCTGGTGACCCACCAGTCTCCCTTCCGAAGCGGGCTCTCGGCGTGCACGGCCGACTTCACGTGCCGCTTGCCCTGTGCGGCCGCCGGCTCGTCGTCCCCGGCGCTGTTCGCCGCAACCGTCACTGCCGCTGTGGGCTCCACGGCGCCGCCGACCGTGAACACGAACGGGCCCATGGGCACGTCGTCGTCGAGCGCGAGCAGGGGCTCGAGCGCCTCCACGACGTCGCGCATGTGCGGGCGCGCCTTGGGCACGCTCTGCAGGCAGGCGTGCGCCACGGCCGCCGCTCCCCGCGCGGCGCGCGTGGAGTACTGCGACTCCATGCCGGGGTCCATGATGCGGTGCAGCCTATCGTCGGCGCGGCGGAGGTAGGGGCGCGCCCAGTCCACGAGGTTCTGCTCCCGCTCTCGCCACTTCTTGTCGACGGAGCGCCGGCTCGTGAGCAGCTCCAGGAGCACGACGCCGAAGCTGTACACGTCGCTCTTCGCCGTGAGGTGGCCCGTCAGGATGTACTCCGGCGCGGCGTACCCGTGCGTGCCCATCACCCGCGTCGTCGCGTGCGTGTCGTCCCCCTTGGGCCCCTCCTTCGCGAGCCCTTAATCAGAAAGCTTCGCCGTGTAATCCTGAAAATTCATACAAAGAACTGTCAGCAGATTGCTCTGAACTTTCGACGAAAATGATCGCAGTAGTATGTAAGATCAGATTAAGAAGTTTGTCTTAATGAAAAGTACTGTGTCTTGTGCAGTGTACTTCAATGATGATAGTATCTGTAGAAGAATATGATGCAACTCACGATGGTATTGATCGGGTGCAAAGCACGTATATATGGGTACAAGGGAGGCAGTCGTATCCTCAACTATACATGGAAGCAGGAGACTTGCCGTACAAGTAATATACACGTACAATACATCTCAACACCCCCCGCAGTCGAAGCGTCGCCGGGGCCGACGCAAAGGCTGGACCGAAACTCCTCGAAGGGTGCCGTAGGGAGACCCTTCGTCATGATGTCCGCAAATTGTTGGGAGGTGGGTACGTGAAGCACACGTACATGACCAAGAGCCACCTGTTCCCGAACAAAATGAATATCAAGCTCGATGTGCTTGGTGCGGCGATGATGAACCGGATTGGCGGAGAGGTAGACGGCGGAGACGTTGTCACAGTACACCACTGTGGCCTTGTCGACAGTGCACAAGAGCTCATGTAGAAGCTGGCGGAGCCACGAACACTCGGCAACCACATTGGCGACGGCACGATACTCTGCTTCAGCGCTCGAGCGAGAGACTGTGGGCTGCCGCTTGGACGACCAGGAGATGAGTGAGGGTCCAAGGTAAACGCAGTACCCCGAGGTGGAGCGTCGCGTGTCAGGGCAGCCGGCCCAATCAGCATCCGTGTAGGCGACGATGTCCATGGCGGTGGAGGCATGTAGCGAGAGACCGAGATCCATGGTGCCACGGATGTAGCGGAGAATCCGCTTCACCGAAGTCCAATGAGCGTCACGGGGAGCGTGCATATGGAGACACACCTGTTGGACAGCGTACTGCAGCTCCGGCCGGGTGAGGGTGAGATACTGCAAGGCACCAACAATGGAGCGGTAGAACGGTGCGTTCGGAGCCGGAGAACCATCAGTCGCGGACAGCTTGGCCTTCGTGTCGACAAGAGTGGCCGCGGGGTTGCAATTAAGCATCCCAGCGCGCTCAAGCAGCTCATGGGCGTACTTCCACTGATGAAGAAAGAAGCCGCTCGGACGACGCACAACCTCGATACCGAGAAAGTAGTGTAGAGGACCCAAGTCCTTAAGGGCGAACTCGGCGCGAAGGCGATCAGTGAGCTGTCGAAGAAGCGCAGTGGTGCAAGCTGTCAGGATGATGTCGTCGACGTAGAGCAGCAGATAAGCAGTGGCGTCACCCTGGCGATAGACGAACAGCGAAGCATCGGAGCGTGTAGAGCGGAAGCCAAGCTGATGAAGAAACGCTGCGATGCGCTGGTACCAGGCGCGGGGTGCCTGCTTGAGCCCGTATAAGGAGCGCGAAAGCAAGCACACATGATCCGGGCGGGAGGTGTCGACGAACCCCGTAGGCTGCTGACAAAACACCTGCTCGTCGAGGTGGCCGTGGAGGAAGGCGTTGGAAACATCCATCTGATGCACCGGCCAGGAGCGGGACACCGCGAGCTGAAGAACGGTGTGAATCGTCCCGGGTTTAACAACCGGGGCGAAGGTGTCGGTGAAGTCCACGCCGGCGCGCTGGCGGAAACCGCGAACCACCCAGCGTGCCTTATGGCGATCAAGGGTACCGTCCGGCCGGAACTTGTGCTTGAAGACCCACTTCCCGGTGATGATGTTGGCGTGAGGGGGTCGTGGAACCAGCTGCCATGTTTGGTTGCGCTGCAGCGCGTCGAACTCGTCCTGCATGGCCGCAAACCACAGAGGGTCACGGAGGGCCGCCCGGGCGGAGACCGGCAACGGGGCGGGTGCGGAAGTCGATGACGAAGCAGCAGTGGTCGATGCAGTGCAGACAGAGGCGTCCGCAGGATACCGCGTGCTCGGGCGAAGGACACCCGCGCGTGCGCGGGTAGTAGGGCCCGCGGTGCCGGCAGCCGAGGGAGCCGGCGAAGGAACGGCGGACGACGAGCCGGTCGAGGCAGACGGCGATGCGGCGCCCGAGGGGCCACTCGAGGGCGATGCAGAGGGAGATGACGCCGGCGCGGTCGTGGGCGTGGAGGAGCTGGGGGACATGACAGCCGCCCGAGCAGAAGTGGGCAGCGGCGAGGCCACGGTGGTGGAGGCCGCACAGACGTACTTGTCGGCAGGGTAGCGGGTGACCGGCCGGAACACACCCGCGCGAGCGCGAGTGAGAGGACCCGCGGGTGGAGGAGGCGGGGCGACGGCAGCCGAGCTCGGTGTAGAGGCTGAGGTCGTCGATGGCGACGAGGCGGACGTCGTGGGGCCCGGCGTCGGGGGCGACGAGACGGACGCTGTGGGGCTCGGCGTCGGAGGTGGCGAAGCGGACACCGTGGTGCCCGGTGTCGGAGGCGACATGGCGGACGCCGTGGGGCCCGGCGTCGGAGGCGAGACCGCTGCTGCTGGTCTAGGAGTCGGGGCACCAAGAGCCCACCGCGAAGGAGAGCCGTCCATGCAGGGGCCGGCAGGCGCCATGGATGGCGTCAAAGGCGTCGCCAAGAATCCCTGCTGAAAAGGAAAACACTGCTCGTCAAAGTAAACGTGTCGTGAAGTGATGACGCGGTGAGAGACCGGATCATAGCAGCGATATCCCTTGGTGTTGGCTGGATAGCCGAGAAACACACAGGGAAGGGAGCGGGGAGCAAGCTTATGCGCAGCGGTGGCAGTGATGTTAGGGTAGCAAAGGCAACCGAATATGCGAAGGTCGTCATAGGAGGGTGGCGAGCCAAAGAGGAGGTGGTGGGGCGCGTAGTGCCAGCGGGAGCGGCAAGGACGAATGTTAACGAGAAGAGTGGCGGTGGCAAGAGCATCCGGCCAAAACCGAGGAGGCATATGGGCATGGAACAAAAGGGTGCGAACACAATCATTGAGGGTGCGGAGGATGCGTTCGGCACGACCGTTTTGTTGAGAGGTGTAAGGACAAGTGAGACGGAAAATAGTGCCATGAGAGGCAAGAAGGGTGCGAATGGTGATGTTGTCGAACTCTTTGCCGTTGTCAGTTTGGAGAGCATGGATTGGCCTACCGAATTGGGTGGAAACATAGAAATAAAAGGCAGTGAGGGTGGCGGGAACGTCGGATTTACGGCGAAGGGGGAAGGTCCACACAAAATGCGAGTAGTCATCCAAAATCACAAGATAGTAAGTAAAACCAGAATTACTCGGAATAGGAGAGGTCCAAACATCACTATGAATTAACTGAAACGGAAAAGAAGCTACTGTGGAAGAGGAACTAAACGGAAGGCGAACATGTTTGCCGACACGACATGCTTCACAAGAATGAGCATCCTTCTTATTAAAAGAAAAAGAGAAGTCTTGCATTATTTGACGAAGAGCGGTGGAGCTAGGGTGGCCGAGGCGTGCATGCCAGAGGTCGACACGGGCGGAGAGGGCAAGGTGGCCGGCGGCAGAGGAGGAAGACCGCACCGGGTAAAGATCGCCGGGGCTATCACATCGGTGGAGAAGACGCCGGGTACGAGCATCCTTAACGGAGAAACCGAATGCGTCAAATTCCACAGTTACAGAATTGTCACGAGTAAGAGAACGGACGGACACTAAATTTTGAATTAAGTGAGGAGAAACGACAACGTTATTAAGAGATAATGGTGTGGAGGTAGAGGGAAAATTAGTGTAGCCGGTGTGAGTAATGGGGAGGGCATGACCATTGCCAACGATGATGCGAGAGGAAGTGTTGGCGGGAAAGGAAGCGGATAGATTACCAGGGTTGGAGGCCATGTGCGAGGAGGCACCGGTGTCCATGAACCAATCGCCACCGCCGCCAGAGGGAGTGGCGGTGGGAGCGGACTGGAGGGCGGTGAGGAGCATAGGGTCCCACGAGGACGGTGTCGGCGGTGGCGGGGTGTAGTTGCCGGGGGTCATGCCAGGGTAGAAGAGTGTGGTGGCGGGTAGACCGAAGGCACGCCGTGCTGGGGCGTGGCGAAGAACGCTTGGGGGACGGAACGCGGCTGGTCGTCGTAGGAGTTGGAGGAGAAATCCATGGTGGCAGAAGCTAGGTACGTGTTTTTTTTGTTTTTTTTTTGTTGTTTTTTTTGGTTGGGAGAGAGAGCAGGCAAGATATAGCACGCCTTAGAGGAAACAAAGGCGGCGGCAGAAGACGGTGCGACAGCGACGAACGCGCGCAAGAGAAGGAAGGTGCGGCGCGGCTCGGCGACTCAGGAAGTAGAGGCGAGCGGCAGCAACGCGAAGGACGGCGGCGCAGCGGCGAGCGAGACAGCAATGGGCGCACGCGAGAGAAGAGCTGGAGAGCAGGAGCTAGGAGCGATCGTGAGATAGCATGCAGGAGGAACGAGCGATCGATGGATGCACGAGAGGAAGCTAGCTAGTGGACGAGCGAGCGATCGACGAGAGGAGCGGCGCGGCTCGGCGGACGAGCGGCAGCGACGCGGAAGGCGGCGCAGCACGGCGACGGCGGCGGCACGCGGTTAGGGATCAGAAGGTTAGGCTGATACCATGTAGAAGAATATGATGCAACTCACGATGGTATTGATCGGGTGCAAAGCACGTATATATGGGTACAAGGGAGGCAGTCGTATCCTCAACTATACATGGAAGCAGGAGACTTGCCGTACAAGTAATATACACGTACAATACATCTCAACAGTATCTACAGAGTATGTACGTTGTACCAGCTTGGGACTAAAAGACTGTAGGCTTCGAACTAACCAGACAATACAAGCATTATTGTTTTAGACGATGATTAACGGCCGGCATCTAGAATCAAAACAGATAGGTTTTGCACTCATTTGTCGGAAGCTGCAGATAGTACAAAATCAGATTTGATTCGAGCACGTATGTTTTCGTTTCCCCGAGCTCTGATTAACAAAAGAAGCAGCGATTTGACCCGGAAACGATCAATGCTACGTGCGACCTGCTAGGATGCTACTCGATGGCTGATGTGTCTTGGAGCATCCATAAAATCATCTCCAACAGCCGCGCTAAACAGGGCCGGCCCTATATTTTGTGTGGTCCTGGGCGAAGCTGATGACATAGGCCCCTATAGCTAATATATATGAACGCGTATTTAAATGTATAGATATATACGTGTCTACTTTCACTTCCAAAACATTAAAACTTTACACCAAACCACATATTCATATTTTGAAATATCTATAAACAATTGTTAATCTCTTAAACATTAAAACTGTTCGCAGCACCGGACAATTGTCTAGACATTGTACCACTATAATTGTGAAAGAGTTAAATACATGTAACTAGAACTTCAAAAATTAAATCCCTAATCTAGCCAGGGCATCAATGATTGGGTAAAGAGAGGAGCAATTGAGGGAAATAAATCAGTAATCATGGATTCATAATTCATGCATGGACGATGTACCGTGGTACCGGGCAGGGACGACAGGATCGTGCGGAGTAGTCGACTGGTCACTGGACGAGGGCACTAGGTGGTTCCGAAGAGGACGAAGACGAACAGCCGAACAGCCGAACCAGGAAAGTCTCGTGATCTCGTCGATCGCTTGTTTGCTCGTGATTTCCTATTTCCTCCTTTCCTGATGGATGCAAAGGCCCAGCCGGCCAGCCCAAACAAACCAACTCTGTAGTCTTTTTTTAGAAACGCATGTAGTCATCAAAGTATAAGTATAAAGGAAGATGTAATCTTGGGCCCCCCTCTGGCCTGGGCCCTAGGCCGTCACACCTCTTGCCTAGGCCTAGAGCCGGGCCTGGCGCTAAATGAGTTGCGCACGCTAAAAAAGGGTAATTTTCCACGCGCTGGGCAAGTTTGCGCGTTCCAAGAGCCTTCCAAGGTGTCCACATAACTATCTGAAGATCCTGCATATTATAGAATTTTCGGGGACAACAGTTTAGCTGGAGTTTCTTGTGCACACTGTTGAAAATGCCCCGGTCTTGAAGATGTTGACAATTAAAGGAGCTGACTTGACCGGTCGTGATCTAGATCACAATGGGAAAAGAAGATTCATTTTTCAGTTTCGAGAATTGGAGAGAAAATATCTTCGTGGAATCATTTCACCAAATGCAGAGCTCCGTATTATTTAACCTTGATGGGTGATTAATCTGTGCTAAACGAGTTATGCGCCTTTCACTTTTTTTCGAGAAAGACCTTTCACTTTTTTTAAGTTCTGTAGTAAGAATTATGTCTGAGTGCACAACTTATCCTTGTTAACAAGCCTTTTTCATTTTTAATTGAAAAGAAGGCACTTGTGTTGTGTGCATGTAAGCATATATTGTGAAGGAAAAGTCCAGTTAACACCGGAAACTCCAAGGTGCACCCGGGAGCATGTGCTCCCGGTTTTTTTCGAAAAAATATAGAAAATTGAAAACTTGTCAAAAAATTCCAAAAAAAATCATGCGCGTACCTGAGCATGTCACGCACCATCGTGTCAAATTTGGCAACGAAACGACATCGCGGCCGCCCTGTGCAAAAATGACAACCATCGTGTCAAATTTGGCGACGAAACGACATCGCGGCATCTTTGTTATTTTTGCACAGGGCGGCCGCGATGTCGTTTCTTCGCCAAATTTGAAACGATGGTGCGTGACATGCTCAGGTACGCGCATGATTTTTTTCAGAATTTTTTGACAAGTTTTCATTTTTCTATATTTTTTCGAAAAAACCGGGAGCACATGCTCCCGGGTGCACAACGGCCGCGTTCAGTTTCTTTTGGCTCAAATCGTCTCCTACCTGAAAACTTATGGTCCACTTCTCTTCCTAAACCGTGATTTGTGCATATTCAATGTTTATGTTTCACGGCTACAAGTATAAATCGGGTTCTTACCGCAAAAAATAGTATAAATCTAATTTAGGCTCTGTGTGAATCTCACTTTTGTCAAAACCAAACCAAAGTATACCAATACCATAAAATTTCAGTCCTGAGCCAAGCAATATTTCAGTTTTTCTCGGTTCTCCATTTTGGAAATAAGAGGATTTTACCACTTTTCTAATACTAAAAAAAAGTTTGATAATACAATGGTTTTAAAAACTGAAGTAGTTGTTAGAGCCAAACGCCTCAAGGTATGTTGAAGTGTAATTTTTTTGAAGGAAAGCTTAAAGTGTAATTGAAAGGATCGATGAGGTTGACTTGGGGGGGGGGGGGGGGTGAATAGTCAACTACTCCTTCTGTTTTTTAATATAAGATGTTTTAGGTGTTTCACATGTCATCTACATACATACTAGAGTGAGTGAACATGCACACTAATATATGTCTACATACATTTGTGTACATGTGCATGTGGACAAAAGCTAAAACATCTTATATTAAAAAATGGAGGGAGTACAAATTTTCTTTTCTTTAATCAAATTAAGGCTTTGCTCAAATATAAATTCTCTAGATATGCAACTAGGTGAACAATCCTACATGATAAGCAAGATACAAGCTAGCAAGATATTCTAAACAAGTTAAGCTAGCAATACAAGTAAAGGAAGGTTAAGAGATAACCACACGGTGACGCGGAGATGTTTACCGAAGTTCACTTCCCAATGGAAGCTACGTCTTCGTCGGAGCGGTGCGGGGTCACATGTGATCCCCGAATAGCCTTGATATGGCACACCGTATCTTCCTCGTGTTATCGTCCAATGAGGAGATCCACGAACAAACCTTTACAAGGATGAGGCACACTCCACAACCGAATTGGAGGCTCTCAGCAAATTCCCGCGGCTCTCAAAGCCACAAGAATCACAAGGCCAAGGCACGCATTCACAACTCAATTGGAGGCTCTTGGCTTTTCCCCGTGGCTCCCAAAGCCACGAAGAACACAACTTCCGTCTAGGGTTCCAATGAACACAAGAGTAACAAGATCCACTAGGGATTAAGTCGGTGGAATCAAATCGGTTTGGTGGAGATGTAGATCTAGGTATTCTCTTCCAATCCCCAAAGAATCAAGGAGTTTGGGTGGAGAGGGAGAGAGATCTTTGAGCTTTAAGGTGGTCAAAAATGGTGGAGAGAGAAGCTTAAGTCGACACCTTACAAAGGAGGAAGAAGGATGTCTTTTATAGGTGGAGATGGAATTTGTCCGTTGGGGACAGATTTGCGAGGGCCGGCCATACCGGGGAGGAGGGCTGGACATGGCCGGGGCACCCCAGGCCACAACCAGGAGCAACATGCCCGGGGGGGGGGGGGCGGTCATGTCCGGGGCAATGGCCGGGGAGGGCCGGTCATGTCTGGTGGTGTGGCGGGGGCAGGCCGGCCAAAGCCACCCCAACACCAGTACCGAAAATGGACATGGCCGGGGTGGGCCGGTCATGTCCGGGGAAATGATCGGCCAACAAGAAAACCGTCCAGATTTGGTAACCTGCCTTCTTCAAGTGGAAAAAGAATCTAAATGATAAATGAAATATGCGTATCGGAAAGATTTGATTCCACTGAGTTTCTCCCTTGTGCATCCATAGTTTTAAAAACCGGACCGGACCGGCAGTCCGACCTGGAAAAACCGGAACCAGTGAGTTGTCCGGTTTTTTAAGCGCAAAAGACCGAACATGCAAAAAACCGGAAAAAATAAAATGAAAAATCTAGCTCTTTTCAGGAATCGATCTGGGCACCTCCAGGCAGTAGGCAACTGCACAAACGAGGCCCAATACCACCTCGCCTCCACTTGTTTTGTGTTATACTTTCGCAATATATTGTATATCTACGTTTTCTTGTCATTTTTTTCAAAAATAGCTTAAATATTAATTAAATTTTTCGGTTTTTTGTCGCTCTCGAACCGGCTGACTCGGCGGTCGGACCGGTGAACCACTAAACCAGCAGCTTGACCGGTTCACTCACCGGTTCGGTTTTTTAAACTATGTGTGCATCCCCTCTTGATAGTACGGGACCTAGCTACAAACCGAAACTAAAAAGGCGGCAACCCGCTTATTGTCTTGATTCCGCATAGAGGATGGCTCCTTTTCTTTTGCTTCAAAATACATCGAAATAATCTATATGGCTCAAGCAAAAGGTTAGATACTATCATGTTGTCATTAAACACCAAAACATAATTAGGAGACGAAATGTCCTTTCAATAATATTTTTGTAGACCATAGTATTCGAGAGAAACTATAAAATTAGTTTGTTGTAAAAAAACCCTCAATGTTTCGGAATTACATAACAATGCTTGATAAAGAAAATTATTCCCATTCGAAAGATGTGAAAAGGCAAACTCGTTTGACACACATTGCCAGCACCCAGCAGGCACCGGCTTATTATCAAGTCATGCAATTCCATAGAACAGCAAACTAGGCACGCACAAATCAATCTCTCCTACTTTTATGCAACAAAGGTTTTGCCTTCGATTCAACAATATATTGCCATTCCACTTAGGATTGCAGCCATAATCGTAACCGTAGCATGCACAAACAAATGCTTTTTTTTACAGCTAGAAAATATAACTTTTTAGTAGTCAAATAATTTAGCAATGGTTGGAATATATAATCTTATACTCCCTCTGATTGAAAATGACTGACACAGATTTGTGAAAATATGGATCTATCTATATCTAACCTCTTTTCCAATTGGAGGGAGTACACTATTAGAATCTACTCCCTCCGTTCCAAATTAATTGACTTCCATTTACCCACATGTGAATGTATCTAGACATGTTACAAGTATAGATACATCCACATTTGGACAAATGGAAGTCAATTAATTTGGAACGGAGGGAGTATATCTATACCTACTAATAAAGGAACTATGGCTTCCTTGGTTTGGTTTGGTACGTCAGTTTTTTTCCGATTTTGCCCTCCCACCAAATCACATATTACGCACATATGCCATCGTACCGTTTCGTTTTGCTTATTTACGGAACTGCCACCGCTAGGTCAAACGCTCCAAAAATTCCCCTCCCGGCCTTCGCTAGGTTCGCCTAGCGCCGCCTGTGGCTGCTACACGCGCACGACAAGACCACCGCGGCTACCCCTAGAACGGACCTCCGCCCGCCGACGCGGTCCCCGACAAGCCGCCGTAAAGGGCCTCCACCGCGCTCCCCTTTGCCTCCCTTTATCCCGAAAAAAAATCGCCTGTCAACATTCCCGATCGATCGCTGCGTGACCACAAGGTCAGCGGAGGCTCGGGGCGAGTGGGAGGCCGGAGCTGGGGGTCGGAGAGGAGTACGGCGAGGCCAGGCTCGCTGGCCGACGCAATGGGATGGCTGTCCCGCCTCCATGCGCGCCGCCAACTCCAGCCGCGCGAGCGCCTCCTCGCCGATCCGTGCAAGTCTCCTGCCTCCCTCCTCTCTCCTTCCAATCTCCATACCCGTGCCTTCCACACCCAGTGTCGGCCGCCTCTCCGACAGCCTCACCTCCGTCCGCCTCCCGTATGCATCCATACCTTGCTGCGCCGGTAGATGGGTAGCCGGTAATTGCGACGCGCCATCTTTTCCTGCTACATGGTTTTATACGGTTTCTTGGTCAGGAACTAATTCCATGTCCGCAGCAACCTACTCATCTAAGAAAAAAAGCAATCTACTCATTTGTTCGATACATAGGTTAGCTTCGGCTATGCTATTTTTTCATCTCCCGTTGCAAAGCACGGGCATTTTTCCTAGTAAGATTTAAGAACTTCTGTTGGGTAACGGAAATGGATGAAGTTCCACATTTTCGTAACCTGAGCTGCACACAAAATAGTGGAAATTACATCTATTAAATGTGATACTTTCTTCGTAACCTGAGTACTCCCTCCTTCTCAGTTTATAAGGCTTACGCGTATACCTAGGTCGTCCGCATGAGCTATATTATATGAATTAAATAATACAAAAATTATACCATTAGAAAATACAACATTTGAAGTTTCTAATAATATATTTTGTATCATATATACTCCATGCAAAGTTCATCAATTTGCCAACCTAGGGATACGCGTAAGCCTTATAAACTGAGAAGGAGGGAGTATTGTAAATTGACATGAACATTTTACCATTAATATTGCGTCAAACTTTCTACTAATAAAGATGCAGAAGCCGAACTAATCTTGGCTGGTACTAGTATATACTCCGTATATCACACTGATCTTGGCTGGTAGCATATATATCACACCAACAAAACTGAAGCACGAAGTCTCCCCCCAAAAATTCTTGAGATAATGAAATAGCATCACCAAGAAAGGAAAGAAAAAGAATCAAAGAACAAATTGTCACTATGTACATCGTAATTCCTCGGCTCTATGTACCGGAGTTCGTCTGTCCCTTCCCTGTTCATCAGATCACGCCCGGTGGGCTCTCCGGCCGCTTCGCCGCGCTGGTGACCCACCAATCCCCCTTCCGCAGCGGGCTGTCGGCGTGCACGGCCGACTTCACGTGCCGCTTGCCCTGCGCGGCCGCCGGCTCGTCGTCCCCGGCACCGTTCGCCGCCACGGTCACTGCCGCTGTGGGCACGGCGGCGCCGCCGCCGACCGTGAACACGAACGGACCCATGGGCACGTCGTCGTCGAGCGCGAGCAGGGGCTCGAGCGCCTGCACGACGTCGCGCATGTGCGGGCGCGCCTTGGGCACGCTCTGCAGGCAGGCGTGCGCCACGGCGGCGGCTCCCCGCGCGGCGCGCGTCGAGTACTGCGACTCCATGCCGGGGTCCATGATGCGGTGCAGCCTGTCGTCGGCGCGGCGGAGGTAGGGCCGCGCCCAGTCCACGAGGTTCTGCTCCCGCCCTCGCCGCTTCTTGTCGACGGAGCGCCGGCCCGTGAGCAGCTCCAGGAGCACGACGCCGAAGCTGTACACGTCGCTCTTCGCCGTGAGGTGGCCCGTCAGGATGTACTCCGGCGCGGCGTAGCCGTGCGTGCCCATCACCCTCGTCGTCACGTGCGTGTCGTCGCCCTTGGGCCCCTCCTTCGCCAGCCCGAAGTCCGACAGCTTCGCCGTGTAATCCTGAAAATTCATACAAAGAACACAGTCAGCAAATTGCTCTGAACTTTGAACTGTAACGATCGCAGTAGTATGTAAATTCAGATTAAGAAGTTTGTCTTAAGGAAAAGTACTGTGTCTTGTGCAGTGTACTTCAATGATGATGGTATCTATGTACGTTGTACCAGCTTCGGACTAAAAGAATGTAGGCTTCGAACTAACCAGACAATACAAGCATTATTGTGTTTCGATGATGACTGACGGCCGGCATCTAGAATCATAACAGATAGGTTTTGCACTCATTTGTCGGACGCTGGAAATACAAAATCAGATTTGATTTGAGCTCTGATTAACAAAAGAAGCAGCGATTTGACCCGGGAACGATCAACGCTACGTGCGACCTGCTAGGATGCTACGTACGATGGCTGGCGTGTCCTGGAGCAGCCATAACAAAATTCAGGCTGCTTGCTCTACAATATTTCAAGGCCGACGGCGACTTGGCACTGGCCTGTCCCACTCACTTCCTCGACAAGATTGAATTTTGGTGCAGATGTGCTGTACAGCAAGATTATGACATGGGATTGGATGTAGCAGGTGAAGGGATGAAACTCACCGCGTCGAGCAGAATGTTGGAGGCCTTGAAGTCGCGGTAGATCACCGGCGTGTCCGCCTCGTGCAGGAACGCCAGCCCCTTGGCGGCGCCGACGGCGATCTTGAGCCGCGTCGACCATGGCAGCGACGACAGTACATCTGAAAACATCACACGCCAGAATAATTATTTAGCAACCCAATCGATCAATTAAAGAGAGAGTTAACTGAATTCAGAAATATTCAACTTGAACTGTATCGCTTACTCTTGAAGAGGTGGTTCTCGAGGCTGCCCCTGGGCAGGTACTCGTAGACGAGCATCCGGTGGTCGTCCTGGTTGCAGAACCCCAGCAGCTTCACCAGGTGCGGGTGGCGCAGCATCCCAAGGTACACCACCTCCGCCTGAATTCATCATCACAGAAGAAAGTCACTAATCAGCACAGAATCACTAGATAAACGTGGTTGGCGATCAATTAAAGTTGATCTGGCACCAAAGAAGAGGAACGTACCAGCCATTCGCGGTGTCCCTGGACGCCGTCGCTTTCGAGGTCGAGGTACTTGACGGCGACCTGCTGCGCCTCGAGCCCCGGGCGGAGGCTGGCATCGACGGAGCCCTTGTAGACGGGGCCGAAGCCGCCCTCGCCGAGGAAGTTGGTGGTGGAGAAGTTCCTGGTGACGGACTTGAGCTCGTCCAGGGTGAAGGCGTGCAGGCTCGTGGTCGCCAGCGTCCGCGACAGGTCCTCCAGCGACAGCGACCGGAGGTTCATCACCGTGCGCCGCCGCCGCGCCCCCGCCGCCACCGCCACCGCCCGCGGGTCCTGCTCCTCCTCCTCGCCCTCGTAAACCCCGAAGCACGCCAGGACGCACCTCCTGACTCCCATGCCGCCTTCTTCTCTCGTTGCTCTGCTCTGCTCCTATGCTGTGCTGTGTGCGTTGCTCTGCTCTGCTCTGCTCTGTTCCGAGAAAAGTCAAGAGCTGTTGCGACTTGGTGGAAATGGCGCGCGCGAGTATATAAAGGGCTTTGGTGGTTATGGTTTGGATGGAGCTTCGCAGCAGGTGGGGTTGGAACATTCTGATTAACTAATAAGCTAATTGAGCAGGTGGGGTAATAGTGAGACTAAATCATTGGTGACGCAGGGGTAGATTAGTTAGTTAATTAGTGGGCAAAAGGCCATCTCAAAAGAACTTTTCCTCGGTGAAATGGTTATGGGTGATGCATGCACAGATGATGCCTAGGTAGGGATGACGGCACACCAACCATCCGTTGAAACTTTCCCCAAGGACGGAATGGCATATGACAAGACTAGAACGAAGAAGAGTGGGCGTTTATGCTTATCATTTGGAGGAGTTGGTTAATCCTTCTTATACTTAATCATTGTCTTTTTAGACGATGAAAAGTCTTAATTATTGTGTTGTGTGATCTTTGTTGTTTAAATATAGGCGGATAAGATCATGGCTGATCTTGCGAGTTCCCACACGATTGGTTTCGGATTGGTACTAGTGGTACAGAACTGCAGACCTCTCCCACTCCAAATAGTAATTGATGTTTCTCTTTTTTCTCTCCTTGTCATTTTCGGAGCAGCATTCGGCGCATGTGTTTGTCATTTTTTAATCGGCAGGTTCCTGTTCAGTTGGACCATTGACCTAGAAAAAGCAAGGAGCCGGCCTGATTTCGATTTGGAACTACTTTACGTGCACACAAATCTGCTTGATTTTTGTTCGAGCAAGTGTAACCTAATCCCATAGAATATTAATTCGAGATACACTTGATGTCTTCCCTTGAAAGCATGCATGCAACCCGAAAGAATCAGTTGATGTTTTAGCAAAAAGCATGTGATTTGATTTTTCATGTCTTTTGCTTGGCGCTAGTGTGTTGAACGCATGGTACTACCCACAAGGAGTTTAAATTCCGGTGCTTACATACACATGTTATATATATTCCAAAATAATGTGCGATTAGAGGGCGAGCTGGCATGTGTGCGTGAGTGTAGTATATGTTTGTACATGACGTGTCGTCCTTTTATAACCGTGATATATCTTATTTATATTCTTTAAATAGTGGAAAGGGAAGTGTCTAGAACTTGTTATCATACATGAGTGGACATCAACACAATATGTTACAAAATGATGTCGAAGATACTTTTGGACATACAAATATGCTTACAAAAGGGAAATCAAAAACCAAAATAAAAACTCCACTTTTGGCTACCGAACTATCACATTTGATCATAAAGCTTGAAACGGATCAAAACTAAACCTCGAACTTCTCTTATGCAATATAAGATGACATGGACACCAACTTCTTTTTCAACATTTAGTTGAAACCCGTTGTTCCTCCTCTTTGACCTTGTGGACATACAATATCACGTGGAACTGGGAACACATTGTACCCATACGACAACCACATCGATAAAACTAGCTTCATGTCGATGGCATATCCCTATAATTTCACTTAGAAATCAGTCTAGGTTCCAAAAGTGAGGGGTTTTAGAAGTTCAGGGGTTCAACTTTGTATTAATTCATAGTTTTAGGGCTAGATGTGGAATAAGTAAGAAAAAGGTTCACTGGCCAAAAGGGGACTGCCTTTTAAAAACAGCAATAACAAAATATCATTATGTGGCGGACTGCGGACATACCACTGACTTCACGACAAGTTGCTTGTCTTTCATATAACAGAGCCCTACAGCAGGAACAACCAAACTTCCACGTAAACATGTTGCATCTTTCTTGGTGCTTAGAGTGCTACCTGAGATGTTTCTTGTTTGTGGGTATTTGTCGGAATGAAAGTGTTTCATTCATCCTGCTAGCGGTGGCGGGATTAACCGATGTTAGCCACCGTGTGGCATATTCTTTCCTTTTGTATCTTGTTCGGCCTTGACGTCTTGGATGCTATTTGAATAAAAATCTAGTTGTGTGTTTATAGAATTTCTATGTGCATGCCAAGAGAGTGATCCTTTTGTTATCTAAATACAACAATGTGATAGAAAATCAAGTCACCAAAACAAAGTTAACAAGAATAGTTGCAAGGCTTAGGCACAACTAGTGAAGGCCGGAGAGTCTGTGATCCAAGATAATATTTTTTAAAGGAAGTGTGCGTCACCCATTAGGTTGACATTTGCGGATCCAACCTCTTATCAAAAGAAACAAATATGTAGAGACACTATCTATGTTGTCATTGAAAATGAAACTATTACCATCATACCCAAAATCTTCATGATATAATAACTTGACTATTTTTTCGCGCATACAGAAAAGATGTGATTGTCAAAACCGCATATGGAAAGTCAATCAACTCTTTATAATGTTAAACACCACAAAAGTAAGAGGGGGCAGTGTAAAGAACAATTTACGTGCTCATCATCTATCTAGAATGCATGACGATCAAACATGGACGCGGTTTCAAAGATCCAACACTTGCATCGGATGCAGTTAAGACTTAAGCGTTACTACCTCCGATCCAGAAAAATTGCCGTGGGAAGAGAACTGATTAGGTACAAATCTTAGTACAAGCTATGACACATTTTTAGGATCGAAGGGAGTAGATAAGTTTTCGGCCACGCGAGGCATGCATCACATACTCCGTATTTAGGAGGACATGACTACTTTGTGGCGGTGTTACGTACACACGTTATAATGATCTCATGACAAATTATCCGTTTACCAGGAATTCTTCTCACGTGCTCTTTCAGTCCAGGTTCCACTTTCACGTGGTTTTCTTAGTCTGATTTCATTTTTCGGCAAAGTTTCTTGTCATATATGAACGCGCCGAATGCTTTTCCCTCCACAGCCGATAGCAACAGAGAGCCATCGATCGTGCCCCTGCATTATTCTTCTATCCGGGTCGCATCGCAGGGCCGGTAGGATGCCGAATCGGGATGTCCTCTGGGTGCCCACTATACCCAGCAGCAAAGGATCGATGCCATGGCCCATCGATCGTATCCTGCATCTGAAATCAGTGTGCATCTGCAGGTACAGATCGCGACAGCTCGATCATGTTGATTCTGGTAGGGGAGAGATCAAGCCGGGGGTCAGTTCGTTCGGATCGTGAGAGACTACACCCCGGATCAGAAGTTCAGAAACTCAGCAGAAAGTTCTATGAACTTACGTGTGCAGGCAAGTGAATAGTACGAGGGCGTTTCTTTGGAAAATAGCCAGGCCGGTCCGTGTCCGTGCTGTCCAACAGCATCAACTTGCTTGGCGCGACACGAAATGTTCAAAAATAGGTTGAAAGTTTTCCAAATGGACAAATTGGTTGAAAGTCCCACAAGGAACTATTTAGGACAAATTACTCCGTCAGACATTCAGGCTCGTCTATGATGTATGCTCTGCAGGCCGATGACAACGACTTTGTCCGGCACACGTGTCGTGGATTCCGTCTTAGTGCTGCGTGTTTTGGCTTTTGGTCTCCAAAAGAAAGCTGCACCGGTAAAGTATGCCCACTTTTTTTTTTGTATGCCCACTTGCTATATGGTAAAGATTTTGATTTGATTTGTTTAGGGCGCCGGTTGATAAAAGGTTAAGTTCGATGATGGAGAAAAGAGTTTTAGAAGCCTATTAGGTATTGGAGGTTTTTTTTGCAGGAAAGAGAAGATGATATTACTGCTTCGTTCTTACAGAAAGATCCAGAAAACAAAGGAAATTAGCGAGAAAAGAGTTTTAGAAGCCTATTAGGTATTGGAGGTTGTAGCCGAATATGTCCAAGCTAGCTCTTTAATTTGCTTAGCTCATCATCTGTATTATTTTCAATATCATTGCCTCAGCATGTTAAAAAGAGGCAATAAATAGGCAAACACTCGACAAGAAAGAAAAGTTTTCCCTGTGCGTGCCAGCACCAAGGGTCGTATCAGTCGAAAGCGGATGCAAGGGTGTACCTAAAACGGAACAAGGTCGTCTTGTAGTACAAAACATAGGCGGAAACTCTTTCACGGTTCCACCCACTCATCTACATGTTCCCTGTGCAAATCCCAACATCTGTTTTACAAGAAAAACATGTACTGCTAATTTCCTGTTGTACGGACTAAACCGAGAAATTCCCGGAACGAGAGGGTCGTTTTGGCTCCAGGGCGCACATGCTTCTGGCTGATTAAAAAACAAAACAAATGCTAAAACACTCCCAAAATTGAAAATAATCGGTGACGAACATAAAGAAATATTCTAAATACGTGTGAAGCTTTGTGATGAAATGATGGTGTGTTGTACAAAAAAAATCTATGATCCAAAAAAACAATTAAATCCCATTTTGACCACTGATTTTTTTGCACAGAGCAACTCAAATGTCACGTGTATATAAGAAAGTTGTATATGT
This sequence comes from Poa pratensis, assembly GCA_947311845.1. Classification (NCBI taxonomy): domain Eukaryota; kingdom Viridiplantae; phylum Streptophyta; class Magnoliopsida; order Poales; family Poaceae; genus Poa; species Poa pratensis. Next base: position 9,803,951 of record CAMZMU010000101.1, on the reverse strand, counting down.
CCGCTCCGTCACCAATTATTTTTCATATTTGTTTTTGAAATATCTTACTCCCTCCGTTCGGAAATAGATGTCTTAACTATCTCAAAATTTGGATGTATGGACAGACATCTATTTCCGAACAGAGGGAGTACTATTTTTTTCATTTGGTCTATTCGGGCATGAGCTTATGAGATCGAGAGCCGCTGTAAATTTGTGCAACGGAACGGGTTTCTATGGTGGTGGTACTCAACATAATGAACACTCGAGCCGTGGCGATCTTGGGTGATCCTCCCAGGCAACGCAAGCAGGCAGCGATTTAAGTACGTCCTGTGCTGGCTGGGACGGTCGGAGCGCGACCAGGCGCAGTGGTGCGGCCCGAGACGCAATATACCCGACCCGAGTGAAACAGAGTGCCTCGCATGCACCTGCGATGCTGATTGGGGAACGAGGCGACGGCGGAAGCTTCCGGTCCGTGCACTGCACACGCATATATATGTTGCACGTTTTCTATGCCCGTTCCGTTGATTGTAACGGAGTATCTTTATGATTGTCTCCTGCCTCCTCCCCGTAGGTCAAATACGTGCGGCGCTACTTCTATAGTACTGTACTATTGAGAGTATGAGATTTTGGCCAAAAGGCACATGTACCTTGTCTCAACCAGCGCGCCCGGCAAAGTTGCCGGACAGGCGCTATTGGGCGCGCCGGCACGAGTTGCCGGCCCAAAGTCACGGATGGTGACGCCGCTGTTCCTGGGCGGCGGCGCCGACCATCCGGACTCCTGCTTGACCTTGATCCTCCTGCCGCTGTTATTGATCGGCGGTGGCTCGATCTTCATGAAGCGCGGGGTCGTCGGCGTCGTGAACCGCGCGCTGGAGGAGGACGACGAGCTCGACGGCATCTGCCAGCCGCCGCGGGAGCGGTCGATGGGGGCGTCGTAGCCGTGCTCCCGCATGACGGTGTAGAAGTCGCGGCCCTCCCACCAGCGCCGCCGCCACACGGCGTTGTGCTGGTAGGGCCGCTCCGTCCCCTCGTGGTCGTCCAGCGCCGCATCGCGCTGCGCCTACAGCAGTGCCCGCCAGTTGGGGCTGTCGACGGCGTACTCCGGATCCGCCTGCTGCTCCGGCGTCAGGTCCCGGCGGCGCAGGCGGACGATGTCGTGGAAGCGCTCCCCCATCGGCAGTGGCGGCACGACGTAGCCGAGCATGCTCATCTGCCAGCCGCCGCCGCTGGGGAGGCGCATCCCCGATGGCACGGGGATGTGGTGGCGGTGGAAGAACACCGCCTCGTCCTTCCGGAGGCACGTCTTCACGCCGCCGCTGCCCGACGCTTGCCCGTTGTGCGCCATGGTCAAGCTCGAGGAGAGGAGAAGACGGGGAAGAGGAGAAGAGTGGCGTGGATGAGGGAGAACGGAGTGCGGCGGTGGAGGTGAGCGGTGATGCATGTAAAATGCATACATGAACTTTGCATTATTATTACTTATATTCCAGTCATATTTGCATCATATAAGGGTTATATCACTGTTTTATAATGATTTTGGTAATATTTGACATGTTTTCTATTTTTTATGGAATTAACCCTGCGCAGGCAGAAAACCTATTTCTATATTTTTAATGTTTCAGGGAGCCAAACGACGTCCAAATGACCTGGAAATTTACGAGCATCAGTTTTTGGAAGGAACAAAGCGTGGGAGCGAATGAAACAAACAAGAGGAGGCCCGAGGGCCCAGATGAGTGGGCCCACACGGCCCATGTACCTGGCCGCGTGGGACCCCCCACTTTGGCCCTCGGAGTTCCGTTGCCGTCGATCTTTTCTCCACCGACTCCATTTTGACCTAAAAACGCCTATAAAAATAGTCCCGACGTTCTCTGGAAGGAGCGCCGCAGAAACACAGAAACACCGAAACAGAGACCTGGAGCTGCAGATTGGAGGGGAAAACTCCGGCGGGGCGCTGCCGGCGTGGTCTCCATCTTCTCCAACGACTTCTCCACCGTCTCCATGATGAAGAGGGAGTAGTCCACCTCTGGACTATGGGTTTGTGGAAGTAACTTATTTATCTCTCTCTCGAGTTCACTAATTAGTACCGTATGAGCTGCTGAACATGATTACGGTCATCTATGTAATACCTTTGTGGTGGATCTTTTTATGAGTTAATATATGTTTGAGATTGCAATGTTTTTGTTTCAGTTATGAAAGTAGATGCATATTATGTACCCCGTTATTATTTACTTGTCATGATCAAGCATGTTTATGAGAGCGTGTGAGGGAAACGTGTGCATTAGTTGAGTAACGGGGGGTGGCTAGTGCAGTGAACGTGAGAGAAATTTCTGCGATCCACTTGATTATTTTTACCTTACTTTGTTGCCTTACTAGGGATAAAAAGAAATACCATGCTACCGGAGATGTGGGTGTGACCATTGCCACTACTCCATGACTAGATCTAGCATGTTCTTATTTTAACTTCATGTCATGATACTTATTGTTATACTCTGAGTTATCTTAATTACTGAGGTGTTATGATTTAGTTCGCATCTTGGTGGAGTAAAGAGAGACTAATAACCAAAAGGTCTCTATGTTAGGACGTGATGCCCATATAATTATAACTTGTCATTAAACTGTTGTGTTGCAATCTCATATGTCAACTCTAGTGTTCCATTGTCTACCACTTTATTAAAGAGAGAGTGCATTTGTGAAACCATGAACCCCGGTCCATTTTTAATCATAAGAAACACCTTTCCAACCACTTTTACCACTTTTCCATTTTCTGCCATTTAAAAATCCGAAAATACAAAAACACTTTTACATCTTGCATTCATCATATAAAACCCAAAAATATCATTTATCATTGCTACCACCATCCTTGCATATTTATTTACCACCATTGCATATTTATTTCTTGTTTGCATTGCAAATTATCTTGATATCATTCTCACACCTTGTGCTTGACAACCACTAGGTGAGGTTGAGGACCAAAACATTTACTTTGTTTTGTAGGTAACCAAAAGAAGGATAGGAAAGATAAATCTTCACTACTGATTCCCCGAGAGTTCGATATTAAACCCTCGAGTCACCCCTCGTGGGGAAAACACGTCTTCCACTTACTACACACTCTGCACTTGGAGTCTCAACCTAACCCATTTACTTTTCACGCAGGTAACTACGTGAAGGGCCATCAAGAGTGCTTTCTGGCGCCGTTGTAGGGGAAGATACGAAGCTTCCTGCAGAATATTTTTCCCGTCAACTACACGCCATCAAGACTGTTTTCTGGCGCCGTTGCCGGGAATCATTGCTGAAAGGTTTATCCAAGGGTTCCCTGCACTAGCTCTGTTTTCTGGTGCCGGATTTATCCAAGGATATCTCACCAAGTCAACTTCATCACCAACTTGTGCTAACACCTAAGCTTGGGGAGGTTGCACCTACGTGAGCATCATCTTATCCATCTTTACCTTCAAAGCAATTTATCTTGTTTTGTCATTGTCTTGCATATTTATTTTCAGTTTTGCATAAAAAATTAAAAAACACATAAAAACTTTATTAAAATGGCTTCTAGTGTTGAAATGAACAATTTTGGTCAATACTATGGAGAGTCGTTAATGGATGCTTGGTTTAGAATTAAGGGCATTAGTAAAAATGGTGTCAACAAATATACCCCTGCTACTTTGATAAGAAACTTTTATAATGGTCTAGATGGGTGGTCAAAATGTTTTCTAGACTCATTAACTAGTGGAAGATTTGCCTCTGGAAATCCCTCACATGCTAATAATCTAATGGAAAATCTATTTGGAAATTCTATAGAATCAAAAGATGAAATTATGATCAAACAACTAAAAGTTTCTATGGATAGGTCAATATTATGTCTACAAACTTATATGGAAGATTATCCTACTAAAAATGAGATGCATTCATTTATCCTTCATACAAAATCTAGTATGAAGAAGACAAACAACACTATTTCGGGAATTTCTTTGAAAATGGAAACTATATTGAATTATGCCAAGTCTAAAAAGAAGTTGACTAGGGAATTAAATGAAAGAATATCTTCTATGTTGGGACCTTTAGACAAGGATATTAAGAATTATGTTGAAAAAGAGGATGATCTCCAAATAGCCTTGAATGCTGCTTTAAAGAGAAGAAATGAGAATTTTGTTTGGATTGAGGAAGTTAAAATGCTTAGTGAAGTCAAGAAACCATTGTTTGACTTAGGGAATTGTAGCTTGCATGAATTAATATCTATCTTACAAAAATTTGCAAGTGATCCTTCCATCAACTATAACCAAGCTGGTTTTGGTTCTTATATTGCTAATCATGTCTTAAAAGAAAAGATTGCTAGGTACAACCAAGAGGCTATGATACCACCTAAGCTTGGGGATATATGGATTCCCAAAGTCCTAGTAACCATTGGAAAAGAGACACACCATGCTATACTTGATCTAGGATCTAGTGTCTCTGTTTTATCTAAAGAACTATATGAAGTACTTGAATTGAAAAATCTTGAAAAATGCTCTATTGAACTTGCACTTGCTGATGATTCCATTAAACATGCTTTAGGAAAAGTAAGTGATGTTATGGTAGAGTTACATATGACATTTGTGCCTGTTGATTTTCTAATCATGGATATGGGGAATAAAACCTCTAGTCCAATTATTCTTGGAAGACCTTTTCTTCGTACTACAGGTGCTATCATTGATTCAAAAGAAGGGAATGTGAAGTTTCAGTTTCCACACAAGAAGTGCATGGAACACTTCCCAAGGAAGAGGGACACACAAAGTTCAAGCTCCCTCATGAGCTTCGTCCACAATAAACATCAAGTAAGAAGCCTAGCTATATGGCTATAAAGAAAGCGCTTTACGGGAGGCAACCCGGTTGTTTTTATTTGTGATTTTCTTTGTGTCCTCTTGCTGTAACAAGAGACTTAGTGTTTAGTTTAGTTTCTGGAATTTTTAATAAAGTGCCAAGTTTTACTCATTTTGGTTGAAAAGTTGCTTATAGCGTTCGGAGATTTATTCCTGCACGAATCTGTGCACGGTATGATTTTTAATTCTTATTCTGTAACTCCGAATGAGCTCATATTTAAACTGTAGTGCAACTTTTCATCCTCTGTATGCATGAATTTTTCGGAATTTTCGACAAAGTTAAGTAGGGTAGAAAAATACGTTTAGCTGCTGCTGTTTTTCTGGACAGATTCTGTCCCATTTTGTTTGATGCATGCTTAGAACTTTTAACTTGAATCTTTTTATCCAATTGAGTTTATGAGTAGGCATACAACATTATACACTTTCTGGACATTCATATGAATTTTTGTCAAGGATTATATGCAGCAAGAAATCTATTTGTTTATCACTACTAATGCCCCACAGAAAAAGAAATGGGAGAAACGGTGTTTTGAAGTTTTTTCACAGGGATTAGAGGAGATGCACCAAGAGCTATCCAAGGATGGTGAAGACCATAAGCTTGGGGATGTGAAGACAACCCCACTGGACCTACACACTCTCGGTTTGCACACGTCTAACTTCTGTTTTTCGATCGAAACACTTTATCGCATAAACTTGGAGCGTCTTTTTGTTTTTTAGGTTTGATTTTTATTTTGTGAGACCACCACACTATCATTTATATATGAGAGAGCTACTGGAAATTTGGGTTGAATTATGTTGGATGCTATTATAAGATTGGGAAAAGGGATGTTGAGTTAATTTTAAAAGATACATATAATTGCATGATTCATGAGCTTGTTAATGAGTAATAATTTGCAAATATTTTATCAAGAGCTATCTTTTATTCATGTTTTGATGCTAATGTTATTTACCTTGTTTTAACATGGATTAGTTAGTTCTATGGACACTCATGCATGCATTTAGATGGTCAACTTTCTCCCTCTTGCTAGCCCAAAAATTCCAACAAGCAAAAACTTGTTTCCAACACCTTCAACCAAAGTTTTTCCAGTGAGTCCACCATATCTACCTATTAGCTTTATGCTATTCCGAGTATGTTTATCATGATATTTGTGTTATCTATACCTCTGAATGAAAATGCTTATGTTGTTAATTGTTGTGGGAAAAGTTGGTTATATAGCTCTCTCGAACTTGATGCACACTTTACTTTCATTGCATAAATAAAATATGACCCATTGTGATTAAAATTATGATGTTGTGGACTTGACAAATGTCTTTGGTTGAGAGTTAGCTCATATGTGCTGTCACATGGCAAGCTTTCAACATTGCACTTCATCTCATTTAGTTGATATCATGTACTTTTGTTTATGGATGCTTACCATGGGTGAAATAAATGTGGAAATGAAGTGAGTTTAAATGAGTTTGTATAAATGGTTAGAGAGACGCCTGGGCCGCTAATCTAAGCCATGCATCATTCATGGTGGAAATTTACTTACATGCTATGGTGAACCTTCTGTGATACACCTTACAATAAAAAGCTATCCAATGGTAAATAAAAAGGGTGTTGAGATTGTTCATTGTGTTTGTTTGTCTTGTCATTTTGATATGGGCTTGTTCCATATCCTGGGACAAGAGGTACCCCAGTTGACGCTCTTAATGATACTATTATTACTTACAATGATATTTAACTTGAACTTGCTTTGTTTTCCAAGTTGAGTAACACATGGAGTAGGTACTTGTATTCAAGGGGCATGAGACTTTCAACCTGTACTTTGTCAAGCACACTACTCGTATTTGCTTTCACTTTAAACTTAATCATTCAAGATGCTATGATAGGGGAATGAGAGCTTGACACCAAGGATTACCACATTACAATCATTGACTTAAGTAGAGAAGTTCAGAAGTTAGATGAAATTTATTCATGCTTTACCTCTACTCATATATATCTTTCCAAAGTGTCCACCTTTTATATTCAGATTTTCATCAATACTCTATGACCATTGTAGGATGTTCTTACTTATCATTATGCATACATGTGGTCCATAGTACTTCTTCTCTTATGTTACACTTTGTGAATTATCATTGAACATCCTTGCATTGAATACTTGATATCACTTCATAAACTATCTTGCATATTGCTACTCCTTTTAAGAATGAATCATTTGACTCTATGTAGCAATAGTAATCATCTTTGATATCCATTGATAGTATTAAATTGCAAAGTCCATGTTAGTTTTATCACCTTCATACTCGAGGACGAGTATAGGTTAAGCTTGGGGATGTTGATGCATGTAAAATGCATACATGAACTTTGCATTATTTTACTTATATTCCAGTCATATTTGCATCATATAAGGGTTATATCACTGTTTTATAATGATTTTGGGAATATTTGAATGTTTCCTATTTTTTATGGAATTAACCCTGCGCAGGCAGAAAACCCTATTTCTATATTTTAATGTTTCAGGGACCCAAACGACGTCCAAATGACCTGGAAATTTACGAGCATCAGTTTTTGGAAGGAACAAAGCGTGGAGCGAAGGAAGCAAACAAGCGGAGGCCCGAGGGCCAGATGAGTGGGCCCACGCGGCCCAGTACCTGGCCGCGTGGGACCCCCCTTTGGCCTCGAGCTCCGTTGCCGTCGATCTTTCCTCCACCGACTCCGTTTTGACCTAAAAACGCCTATAAAAATAGTCCCCCGACGTTCTCTGGAAGGAGCGCCGCAGAAACACAGAAACACCGAAACAGAGACCTGGAGCTGCAGATTGGAGGGGGAAAACTCCGGCGGGGCGCTGCCGGCGTGGTCTCCATCTTCTCCAACGACTTCTCCACCGTCTCCATGATGAAGAGGGAGTAGTCCACCTCTGGACTATGGGTTTGTGGAAGTAACTTATGTATCTCTCTCTCTCGAGCTTCACTAATTAGTACCGTATGAGCTGCTGAACATGATTACGGTCATCTATGTAATACCTTTGTGGTGGATCTTTTTATGAGTTAATATATGTTTGAGATTGCAATGGTTTTGTTTCAGTTATGAAAGTAGATGCATATTATGTACCCCGTTCTTATTTACTTGTCATGATCAAGCATGTTTATGAGAGCGTGTGAGGGGGAACGTGTGCATTAGTTGGAGTAACGGGGGGTGGCTAGTGCAGTGAACGTGAGAGAAAGTTCTGCGATCCACTTGGGTATTTTACCTTACTTTGTTGCCTCACTAGGGATAAAAAGAAATACCATGCTACCGGAGATGTGGGTGTGACCATTGCCACTACTCCATGACTAGATCTAGCATGTTCTTATTTTAACTTCATGTCATGATACTTATTGCTATACTCTGAGTTATCTTAATTACTGAGGTGTTATGATTTAGTTCGCATCTTGGTGGAGTATAAGAGAGACTAATAACCAAAAGGTCTCTATGTTAGGACGTGATGCCCATATAATTATAACTTGTCATTAAACTGTTGTGTTGCAATCTCATATGTCAACTCTAGTGTTCCATTGTCTACCACTTTATTAAAGAGAGAGTGCATTTGTGAAACCATGAACCCCGGTCCATTTTTAATCATAAGAAACACCTTTCCAACACTTTTACCACTTTTCCATTTTCTGCCATTTAAATCCGAAAATACAAAAACACTTTTACATCTTGCATTCATCATATAAAACCCAAAAATATCATTTATCATTGCTACCACCATCCTTGCATATTTATTTACCACCATTGCATATTTATTTCTTGTTTGCATTGCATATTATCTTGATATCATTCTCACACCTTGTGCTTGACAACCACTAGGTGAGGTTGAGGACCAAAACATTTACTTTGTTTTGTAGGTAACCAAAAGAAGGATAGGAAAGATAAATCTTCACTACTGATTCCCCGAGAGTTCGATATTAAACCCTCGAGTCACCCCTCGTGGGGAAAACACGTCTTCCACTTACTACACACTCTGCACTTGGAGTCTCAACCTAACCCATTTACTTTTCACGCAGGTAACTACGTGAAGGGCCATCAAGAGTGCTTTCTGGCGCCGTTGCAGGGGAAGATACGAAGCTTCCTGCAGAATATTTTTCCCGTCAACTAGACGCCATCAAGCGGCGGGGTCTTTATAACGCGCCCCATTTACGCCGGCGCCGGTTCCCGAGGCGACGTAACTCCGGCGACGCGCGTCGGGGAAGACGAGGCGCAACGCGTCACCGCGCGTCAGAAAACCGCTCAAGACGCATTAAGCGCATTAAATTACGCAGACCGGGCCCTTGGGTCGCTGATGCGTCGCCCCCACCCGTCGAGTTTGGACGAGCCGCGCGTTGCCGCGGTTGGCGGCACGCCCGCTTGCGTCCCTAGAACCTGGGCGCGAAGCGGGGTTGCCGGACGCTGTATTGGGACGCGCTAGCAACTTTTTTGCTATTGGGCTCGCCGCTGGGGGTTAATTTGCTGCCGGCACGCCCAAAACGTCTATTGGGAGCGGAGTTGGGCGCGCCGGTGGAGATGCTCCAAGTGACACGAGTACGGGTTTCGAGATGGACGTTACGTTCCCTTTTGCTTAATGTTGTAGGGAGAGCGTCCTATTTTCTCTGCCACTTTTCGCTGTCGCCCAGTTAGTTCTTTTTTCTGTTGAGAAAGTGCCCCAATTTTTTAGACCAAAGGCCGTAGCCCGGCGTTAAATTAATGACGTCAAAGGCGGAAGATACAAAGTGCTGAGCTAGCTTATAAACACCTCCATGCACACAAACAAAAGATCAAGCCAAAAGCTTGTACAAAGAAACCAGTGAGTGTAGAGCTACAAGAAAGCTAGATCGATGGAAACACGAGGCATACAGCTAATGCTTGAAGAGCCGCCGACGCCGACAAGAATGACACCTTCCCCATGGCAGGGCAGCGCCCCCCGGTCTAAGCTCCGTCGCCAAAAGGGACCCCTATCCCTGGCCGACACAAGCTACCGGCATCGGTGGGCTGGAGCTTACCTAGAGCTCGAGCCAATACACCAACAGACGCCACACCTCGCCTCGAAGGGCTGAACCCAATGGGTAGACTCCGCCTTTCCAAACTTCACCGCTGCCACCACACCACCATCGGAAAAGAAACGCCATGGACTCCAAGGCGGCGCCTTCAAGAAAGACACGGCACCAAAGTTCCGTCGCCGCTCGATCCAGAGGATCAAAGGTTTTCACCCGGAGCGTCGGGAGGGAGGGGTGATGTCTACTACAACTTCTATTCTTGTATACAGTGTTGGGCCTCCAAGTGCAGAGGTTTGTAGAACAGCAGCAAATTTCCCTTAAGTGAGTAACCCAAGGTATATCGAACTCAGGGAGGTAGAGGTCAAAGATATCCCTCTCAAGCAACCCTGCAATTAAGATATAAGAAGTCTCTTGTGTCCCCAACACACCCAATACACTTGTAAGATGTATAGGTGCACTAGTTCGGCGAAGAGATAGTAAAATGCAAGTGGTATAGATGATTACAAGTGGTAATTGCAATCTGTAGTAAAAATGGCAGCGAGCAAACATGTGGCAGAACTGGAGACAAACGGTGTTTCAGTGCTTGGAAACAAGGCCTATGGATCATACTTTCACTAGTGGTCACTCTCAACAATAATAATATAATTGAACACATGTAAAATACTTCCTCTTCAATATGCAACTTAGATGCTACTCTGAACTATTCTCATGCTGGATAGAAATACCAATCTACTGCGTAGGGCTACAAAAGCACACATTAAAGTCTGAGTAAACAAACACCACAATTTCATAGAACACCAAGACCACCGCGTAGGGCTACAAAAGCACTCCTTAAAGTTCGTCATTCCCAACCTAGGGCACCCCACGCTGTTACTATGAGCACCCCAAGATAGTACTAAACAAACACCACATTTTTATAGTGACATGCAATACGAAGAACAACTCATGGTAAATATCCCTCTAATCTATTATCCAGTAGAGTCACACACGGCACGCGCACAGTCACATTCGCACCATGGGGCAAAGGTGACTCCGGAAATTATACTGATAAAACCAATTGAGTAGCATATCCATAACATAATGAAGGGGAAACATCTATGAATTCAACTTGATTACAATGCTCATGATCACATAAAGATCACACCATAGGAGAGAGAGATAAACCACATAGCTACCGGTAGAGCCCTCAGCCTCGATGAAGAACTACTCCCTCCTCATCTTGGGAAGCAGCAATGGCGATGAAGATGGCTTCGGGGCACTTCCCGTCCCGGCAGGGTCTCGGAACAGAGACTTCTGTCCTCCGAATTAGGGTTTTTGGTGGCGGCGGAGTTCGGACGTGTTTCTGGAAAAAGTCTTCAGTGTTCCGTCGTTTTTAGTCAGGACTGATTTTATAGACGAAGAGGCGGCGCGTGGCGGTGACCAGGTGGGCCAAGCGGGCCCACGGCGTGGGCTAGGGGTACCCGCGCCGTGAGGTCACATGGTGGCTGTGGGCCCCATCTGCAGCTCATCTTCGGGCTCGTGGCTTATTTGTGCTGGAAATAAATCACGTAAATTTTCGTCCAATTCCGAGCACTTTCATTTTTAGTCCTTTTCTGCAATAAATAGACAAAACAGACAGAAACTGGCACTAGGCACTAGGTTAATAGGTTAGTCCAATAAATGTCATAAAATGATATAAACTTTAGAAGAAACATGAGTCATTTGATATAAAACAAGCATGGAACATAAAAAATTATAGATATGTTTGAAACGTATCAAGGGGGAGAGCCGCGACGACACCTTCAAGAAGGAAAATGGCGCCCACGGGCATCGCTGCCATCAGCCAAGGCAAACGCCAGGCGGGTTTTCACCCCGGCACAAAACCCTGCCACAAGAACCGAGTGTGGCCGGCTGCCGAGATAGCTACCGAACCACATCCACCGAACGCCTCTTCGCCGGTCATCACGCCGTCCACACGGCCAAGACCACCAGCCAGCACCTGAGCCGTGACCCCCGCCTCGGCGTAACGACTCCCACCTTTCCAGGGCCGCCGCCCCGGCATCCATGAAACCAGCCTCATCCAAGATGGACTGCCAGCGCGCAGTCGGCCGCCCAGCTGCCGCGCCAACACTCCTTCACTGCCAGAGAACCCACCATGCCGCCATCAACCACCCGATTTGACTCTGCACCAAAATCCAAGGCCACACAGCGATGGGGAGCCGGACGGAGGAGGCCAAGAGGAGGGCGGGCCGAACGGGCCCATCGCCCAAGGCGGAGCTGCCAAGCACCGGCGCGCATGGGGCCCCAACCCCAATCTACAGCCGGCCTTGACCATGGCAGTCCGCACCAAGGCTGCCCTCGAGCAGCGGTGCCAAGACCACCAGCTCCGCCGTTGCATCATCCCGGCGTGGCCGCCGTCGAGGCCCACACCCGCCTCTACATGCCACCAGATCCGGGGTCGAGATCCAAACGCAGGGGTGAGGGCGGTGGGAGGACAAAAGGAGGAAGGAGGAGGCGGTAGGGAGGCCGCGGCGCCGGCCGGCGGCGCGGCGTCGAGCTGGGGGGGGGGCTGGCGGTGTGAAACCCTAGTCTCCCCGTGTCGCCCACATGAGGACGACGCGGGGCTTGGGGGTCTCAAAGCGGTGCTCTGTCCCTTTCAACTCTGTGCCTGAATTTTTCAAAGGTTGTGTTTAATGTACACTCATTCTAAGGTGGTATAGTGCGAAAACTGGGGCAGTGCTCTTGAGCACGCAGATCCCCATTTTTAAAAAAAAATCTTTGGCTTAAAAATCTGAAATAAAGTATAAAACTATATTTACACATTTAGAACATACACCAGAAGTTTGTCAAAAAATACTTTGTGTTTTCAGCTACGTAAAAATAAGAATACAAAGACAACAAATAATTTTCCTTTTTCACAGCCACAATTTTCGTTTTTTAACCTGAAATACTTTTTTCTGTATCCAAAAAATTAGCAGATACGTAGAAAAGATGCGCAATGAAAAGATTTAATTCTGGTTCCAATTAAAATTTAACAACACAAAAATCAATCGACAAATATGCATTCGATATCCTGTTTCTATTGAATAAGGAATGCGAGATTCAAACATACACCACACTCTCTTTCTCTCCCTCTCCCCCTTCGTTGAGTGTCACCAAGTCCGCCCCGGCTCTTCTCCCTCTCCCCTTTGGCGCCTCGTCTACCGGGGTAGAAAGGGCAGAGGAGCCCCCCCCCCCCCCCCGATTGCGGATAGCAGTGGTACGATTTGCTTTTTTGCAGTTACCCTTGTGGAGTCGGGGTTATGCTGAAAGGGAAGTCGTCGCCGAAACATTTAGTGGTCGACGATGGTTTGCTATTCATGGTGCTCTAGAGGACGAAGCCGAAGATGGATGTTGAGATCCTCGTGGCCTATACCTTCAAAATAACCCTCAAAACAAGCTCGTTTGGCCCTCACCTCTATAGAATACTAGTGGTTGATTGTTGCTCTTTTTTTCAAAATGGGGAGCTGCCTTCCAACAGATGCATACGGCTTCTATTTCATTTCTTTAATATAATTCGACAAAGAATTTTACGTTCGAACGAACATACAAACCGAAGCCACCAAACAATGAAAAACACCACAACTAACATATCGCCGGCTCACTGGCCAACTCCAGAGATAGCGCCTTGTGCACATGCTCCGAAAGTCGCTCCACCATCTTCCGCTAACCCATCTTCAAAGCGTAGATAGATGTGAAGGCCCTCGCCAGGCCAGCCGTCGGCACCACCATGGTGTCAGACAACACCACCTCCATGTGTGCATTCATCTACGCGTGTTTGCCGCAAGGACACCACGGCGCCACGCTGCCGAGTCCTGCCGACCGACGCAGCAAGACAACGCCGCTCCACCTAGGGTAGCGCACGAACGCCGGGAAACCAGTACCGTCGCCATGACCGACCCTCCAACCGATGAAGCTGCAAAACGATGCCCCCAGAAGGGTGCATGTGTTCCTCTTCATGTACCACGGAGGTAGGGGACGGTTGAGGCAACCATGCCGTTGGTCTTCTTAAGATTTGTTGGTTAGAAAGAGTCAAGGCTGCATTCATGGAGAACTTGTAGAGCTCCTAAGTGGCACATGCTCGGCGGCCTTTTGCGCTCCTGCTGCCGACCATCATGGCCGAAGGACGGCCGCTCCCAGCTCTGGCGCTAGCCCTGTGTTGGTGTCATCTCACTTTCTTCCTCCCAGTCGGCGTGTCAAAGGGGATGGCCTTCTGCAGCTTCGCCGCGACGATCACCAACTCCGACGGAGAGGGATACGATTGCGTTTTTCTTTTTCTTTTCTAGGTCCTTTTCTAAAATCTGAGGACTACGATGTAATTTCCTTTTGTTAGACTGTATATACGTAGAGTCTGTATATGTCTTGTATTGTACCTCTTGGTACCTCTTATATATGAGATAGCCACACCATATTAGGGTGTCGAGCAGTTTCCCAATACGTTGTTTTACATGGTATCAGATTAGGTTACGATATGTCTTCCGCTGCCCCCGCCGCCGCTGCGCCGGATCCCGCCGCCGCCGCTGCGCCGGCCTCTGCCTCGCCCTTCCTCGCCTCACGGCCCCTCGTGACGTACTGGCAAGCCCAGTCTCCCGGAGTCGCGCCTCCGAGTTCTCTGATCGGTTCGGCGCCTCCATCTTCTGCTGCCGGCCCGGTGCAGAGGGCGATCTGCCGCCGCCGGTCTCCTCCGGTGGCCCTTCTTCCTCGACCAACATGGCTGTGACGCCGCCCTATGGTGGTCCTGCACCCGCGCCCTACGTCGCTTACTCGGCGCGCACTACGGCGTCCCACCTGCGCCAACCTACGGCGCACCTCCTGCACCCACGTACAATGCCCAGCCGGCGCTGCCCTATGGCGCCCCAGCACCGACCTACGGTGCCCCAGCGGCCACGTACGGTGCCCTGCCGACGCCGCCGTCCTGGCTGGCGCCGCCCTACGGTGCGCCGGCGCCGCCTCCGCAGCACTACGGGGCCACGTCTGCATCGCCCTATGCGGCCCCGATCGCACCAACCTACGGTGCCCTGGCCGCCGTCCCTATGGCGCTTACCGTCGTCGCATACGACGGTGTCGTGCCTGTCTATGGGGCCTCCTCGGCGCTCGCTGCCCCTGCCCCATCTCTGGAGACGGCCCCGCCGATGGGCTTCTATGCGTCTCGTCAGCCCGCTGCTGCCTCTCCTGCGGCAGCCACGCCCGCTGCGGCCCGCGTGCGACCCCGTCGCTGGCCCAGCGGCCACCTCGTCTGGCCCAGCCCCTGAGCTGGCCACCTCTGCCCGGCTCCCAGCGGGCCATTTTCGCCCGGCCCGACATCGCCTGGCTCCCCGTCGCCAGGGGCCTCCACGTCTGGCCCAGCATCGCCGGCCTCTCCGCCACCTACGTCTGGCCCATCATCGCCAGGTCTCTCTGCGTCTGACACAGCATCGCCGGCCCTTCCGTCGGCTCGCGCTGGCCCGTCGTCGCCAGCACCACCTGTTGCTCACCCTCGCACACGCAGTCAAGCTGGAGTTTTTCGTCCTAAGGTGCGCACAGATGGAACCGTTGCATGGATTGCTGCTTGCGTGGCTCATGCTGTTGCTGATCCCACAGCTGAGCCTCGCCATTTGAGGCTGCCCTTGGTATTCCGCACTGGCGCGCTGCGATGGAGCAGGAATTTCAGGCACTACTGAAGAATGATACTTGGCGACTTGTTCCTCCTGTTTCTGGTGTCAATATTATTGATTCCAAGTGGGTCTTCAAGGTTAAGAAGCATGCTGATGGTTCTATTGAACGCTACAAGGCACGGTTAGTTGCCAAGGGCTTCAAACAGAGGTATGGTCTTGATTATGAAGACACGTTCAGCCCCGTTGTCAAGCCTACTACATCCGTTTGCTGCTCTCTATGGCTGTTACTCGAGGATGGTCTCTTCGTCAGCTTGATGTGCAGAATGCTTTTCTGCATGGAGTTCTGGAGGAGGAGGTTTATATGCGTCAGCCCCCAGGTTTTGTTGATCCTGCACATCCTCAGCATCTATGTCGCCTTGTAAAGGCTCTGTATGGCTTAAGCAGGCTCCTCGTGCGTGGCATCTCGTCTTGGCGCTGTTCTTCGGGCTCATGGGTTTGTTCCCTCCACTGCTGACACGTCCCTGTTTCTCCTTCAGCGTCCCGAGGTTACGATGTACCTGCTGGTTTATGTTGATGACATCATCCTCATCAGCTCTCTGATGCTGCTGCCGAGCGTCTCGTGTCTGCACTGAGTGGTGATTTTGCTGTCAAGGACTTGGGTGCGCTGCACTACTTCCTTGGTCTGGAGGTCTCACGGTCTTCTTCTGGTTGACTCTCACTCAGCAGAAGTATCTCTGGACTTGTTGCGTCGTGCAGGTATGTGGAAGTGCAAACCTGCAACCACTCTATGTCTGCTACTGATCGGTTGTCTGCTCTTGCTGGAGACCCTCTCTCGCCTGATGATGCTACTGAGTACCGTAGTCTCGTTGGTGGTTTGCATACCTCACTATCACTAGACCAGATGTCTCTTATGCAGTCAACCATGTGTGTCAGTATCTTCATGCGCCCAGGACTTCTCATGCGTCAGCTGTGAAGCGTATTCTGCGCTATGTTGTTCCACTGCTTCGTATGGTTTGCTTCTCCAGCCTGCACCATCTTGTGAGCTCTCAGCCTCCTCGGACGCAGATGGGCTGGTAGTCCTGATGACAGGCGATCCACGGGGGCTATGCAGTATTCTTTGGTCTAACTTGATCGCCTGGAATGCTCGCAAACAAGCTACAGTATCTCGCAGCAGTACTGAAGCTGAGTACAAGGCAGTTTGCTAATGCCACAGCCAAGCTCATATGGGTACAGTCTTTATTGAGAGAGTTGGAAGTCTCTCAAGATCAGCCTCCAGTCATTTTGTGTGACAACATCGGTGCTACATACTCCCTCCGTTCGGAAAGGATGTAGATAGTTCATTTTTGTGACATCCTTTCCGAACGGAGGAGTACCTTTCATCTAATCAGTATTTCATGCCCGAACGAAACACATCGAAGTTGACTATCACTTTGTCAGGGAACGCGTTGCACAGAAGCTACTCCGTATCAAGTTCATCTCCTCTAAAGATCAACTTGCTGACATCTTCACGAAGCCTCTTCCACAGCCGCAGTTTGTAGGTTGTAGGAGCAATCTTAACTTGCTTTGTACTTCACCACAGTTAAGATTGAGGGAGGGTGTTAGACTGTATATACGTAGAGTCTGTATATGTCTTGTATTGTACCTCTTGGTACCTCTATATATATGAGATAGCCACACCCCGTATTAGGGTGTCGAGCAGTTCCCAATACGTTGTTTTACACCTTTTCCTTTGATTTCCCCTTGTAAATTGTAAGCCCTCCACTCATGCTCACTGCACTTCCAGAACCTTGGGGTCCTTCCCTAGACAAAAGAATGAACGTGAATGCATCATTGTATGTTTCTGGAAAGGTTACTTCAAAGACCCAGCACAAACCGGCTCCATCAAGAAACAAGATGAACGATGTGCTTAGGCAGTGCCAGTTCACTTGCACTAGTCAACCTACGTCTCTCTTCAGATGTAGCAAAGTAAGAACAACCGGCTCTGCCCAACCTAGGGCTCCAAAGAGAATAGCTAGGCTCTAGGGACACTGCACGAGTGCTCGTCGTCCGCACGCTTTTGACGAGGAGACGTCAAAGAGGATGTCGGCACAAACGAGAGTTTTAGTTCTGTGGCCGATGATTATACTGATCCCCCAACTTTTGACTTGCTACAACACTTATCGCGACGTCTTGGTCCACCGATGTATGTCGGAAATCAAAGAAAGTTTAGCGCATTACCGATGGATCACTTGTAGCGTCGTACTTTCGCGGTTGGATTTTGGCCGACGAGATGGCTACCGGTCGCCGACTCTCTCGACTTTCGCGCCAGGCATGTCCCTGTGTAGTCGCGGCAGGTCGCCTGTGCAGCGGCATCGCGCTCTCTCTTCTGACAGGGCAGGCGGCAAGCTCTCCGTTCAAATTCTTGCATTACTCATATTCATCAAAAAAGAACATTGTCGTCGACGTTACAAGTTTACATATGTTCCCAAATAGACTACAGCCATAAACAGATCTCCCGATTCCATCAAACCAGCAACACTCACAAGTATAGCGTGAGTTGTTTATGTCTTCTGACATAAGTGTACAACTGTTAGTGTTCTCTGATATGATATTCTCGAGAACCTCAAATATCTATCTAGTGGCAAAGTTACCCACTTACCTCATTGGCACAGACGTGGAGACTTCCAAGAGGATGTCGGCACGAAAGTTCAGATTCTGTGGTCGATTATCATACCGATCTCCCACTTTGACTTGCTAGTACAACACTTATACTATATCGCGTCCCTTTGGTCCACCTATAATACTTACATGTCGGAGATCACGAAAGCATCGATGGATCGATCACTTGTCCCGTCGTACTTTCGCGGTTGGATTTCTGCCGACGAGCGCGCGACGAGCTGGACTTCCGCGCCATGCATGTCCCTGTGTACAGCTAGCTCAAACTGGTGGTGCCAGCGGCGAGCAAATCCTGCTCAAAACTTCAAATTCTAGCATTACCCATATCCAATCTTGTTGCGCTTACATGTTTGCATGATGTTGCAATATACTAGGCTACAGAACAAACACTTATCCTCGACTCCAATTTCCATCTCCATCAAACCAGCAACATTTTCTACCCTTCTCCATTTTTCCTTTCTCTGACGTTCTACTCTTTCTTCTTAACTGAAGAGCAGTACACACGTGCGCATTCAGAAGTGTAGCTGTTGTTTATGTTGTCTCTTCCTTCAATCAGGTTCACAAAATTTACATCATCATAACGTTTGGATCGTCAGAGCAAACTTCTGAGAAGCTAAAATGCACCTACGCTGGTTTCTCCTTGGTTGGTGCCCTCTGTTTAGCACGAATCTTCTGTAATTCCATGTTCGATACCCTCTCGGCCTCAAGTGCTCGCTCCAGCTGTTAAAATACACGTGGTAAAGACACTGAGATGATGCTAATAGGGGAATGCTTCTGCTAAAAAGCACACTACTAGGTTCTACCGGTTACCTTTGCTGCTCGAGCACTCCATTCACCAAGAATGCTCTTAGCCTCTCGTTTTCCTCGAAATACTGCATTTTATCATGTTCAGAATCAAAACAAATGTTGCCCTGCTTCCTCTTACAAGTACTATCCTGCTAGTCGGCTACTGTAAGATTTGAACACAAAACTGAACAGACATACTTGATTGTTGTTCGAACGGATATGCTGGATCTCCGAGTCCCTTTCAGCAATCAAGTCCCGAGCAAGATGAAGCTCCGAATGCACTTGATTCATCTACATGTGCAACGTGCAAAATCTTAATACACGATGTAATATTACAGAAAACATGATCAATTCCTGAAGCTAACAAAGAGTAGATTGAGTATTCTTATTTGTCCAGCACTAGTTATCCAATCGATGTCCTAGTACAGTTCAAGTATGAACAGCTGAAGGAAGAACACATATTGAGTATTTTTAAGCATATTTAATTCCTATGGATAGCCGGAATATGTGACAGTTTTGAACACATGACCACCAGCGTCATCGTTCAATTAATTTAATTCATAAGTAATT